>CM038143.1:551993508-552473832 GCA_021437245.1 Aegilops speltoides
GTTCCATCGGATGAATCAGCAGATGATTGCGACAGATCTGGCCCTTGCCATCATTGCAGTATTGAAGGAGTGGAGGTCGGCGGGCTTGGTTGGAGTACGTTTCAGAGCGTTTTGTGAGAGTGTAGACATTGGTTAATCTTTAGGGTGTTTAGGGGTTGTGCGCCTTTGATGGAAGTCCGCTTCCATCTATAGGCTTCTTGTATATCGACATGTGCTCTCTTTTATAAAATTAAGGTACGTCATTGGTGTACTTTTGAAAAAATAAAATAGGGTAGGGAAACATCTTTTCATCTAACCGCAAAAAAAAAACATCTTTTCATCACCCGCAAAGAAAAAACATCTTTTCATCAAAAAAAATTCATGGTGATGCTATGCTGGGACGTATATATGTATTTTGTTATCTAGATTTGTTGTTTGACCGAGCATGATTCTTGCAAGGCCAGTGCTCTGCGCCGGCGCGCCGGCCGAAACTTTCGGCCGGCCGCACGCGGGCCATCCGATCCACCAGATTGAATCTGGTTTGACCGTCAGATCTGTCCATGTAGCAAAAATCCTCGATGCAGCAAATTTCGGTCACGATGTAGCAAATTTCGATCACGGATGCAGCAAAAATATGGTTGTAGTAAAAAATATCAACTTGGTCGTAGTAAAAAAACGACGCTGATGATGCGTGGTAGCAAAACAAAATGTGGGTTGTAGCAAAACAATCCAATGAACTCGGGTTGCAACTCTGATGCACATGTATGCAGACTTTTTTAGTGAACGGTTGTAGCAAAAAATGATACCGATTGTAGCAAAAATTAACACCGGTTGTAGCAAACAAGTCTGACGAACTCGGGTTGCAACTAAACGTGGATGCAGTTTTTTTAGTGAACAAAATGTAGCAAAAATCATCAAAGATTACAGCAAAAATCCTGTCGGTAGTAGAAAAAAATAATAGTTGTAGCAAAAATAGCGTCTCGCAGCAAAAAAAGAAGGAGGTCCCACGCGCGGATTACGCGAGGCGCACACGACCGGCCGAAGCGTTCGGCCGGCGTGCCGCTGGGAAACGTTTCCCTTCTTGCAAAGCCAGAAGACCGAACCTGACCGAAAGCTGCCCAACTTCTATCCTGTCGGCGACTTTGGTTGCGTCGCCGTCTTGGTCTTGCTGTGGCCGTCGTGGGGTCACATCTTCTATTCATCTTCGTACGTAGCCAGCGGACTCGGAGTCACTGGGTCGTGGATAACGCCGACGCCCATATCTCGTGGTCTTCAATAGTGTGTACCGGATTTCGCTCCCTACAGTTCACTACAGAAAAAACACATGTTGCCGCCAAGAGTTTTATATCGGCCTCTCGGTTTATATGACTCTGTAAGCCGTGTGTCGATGACGGGGCGCATGACAAAGCGTTGACACGGCCCAAAAAATCCATGACATACTAAAACTCAGTGCATACTGGTCAAAGCCAAGTGTGCCCACACGGCGAACAGTCACGCCACGTGGCTATGCTCGTCGCCGGTCACAGAGGGCGTATAAGCCATGCGCCATGCGTGTACGCATTTTAGCTTGGACGGCACACACAACATAATTGCGGGTTCACTGATAGAAAAAGGACCATTTATCTCGCTTCGTAAGGGCCTTCTGTCCCGGTTTAAGAATCGGGACTAAAAGGTCAGTACTAATGCCCTTGGTCTTTAGTCCCGGTTCTTACACGAACCGGGACAGATGGGCCTCCACGTGGCCACTGTGGCCAGGCAGGGGGGCCTTTGGTCCCGGTTGGTGACATAAACCGGGACCAAAAGGCATCCACGCGTCAGCAACTAGCTGGAGTTGAGGTTTTTTTGAAGGGGCTGGTTTTGGGGTTAATTTAGGTTGTTATTAGCTAGCTAATAGAGAGAAGTGTCCTCTCTTATATCTTCGTGTTTGGTTTTACCAACGCTACTGCTATGTTCATTTCACCCGGCCGCTGATATATAATAACTCTTCATGCTCGCATCATACATCATCATATATAATAACAAGTCCTACTAATCATGCATCATCATACAACTTCTACTCGTTATTAATAACAAGTCATACGATCATCATCCTCATAGTGATCAAACCAACCCTACTTAATTGTTTTTAGCACATGATCATCAGTATCAGGTAGGACCTAAATACCCTTAAGGTAAAATAGCATAAAACAATATAGACCCTCACTCTCCATTATGAAGAATGAAGATCATCCGATCTCCAATTCTTGCGCTTCGCTTCCTTTTGCTTCCAAGAACCTCCTTACGACTGTCCATACTTTTTTTCCATTCTTTGATTGCCATGTCTCCACTTCTTTTAGAAATCCGGTATGGACAGTTGAGATTCGAGGATGACCTGGTTGTATGTTCAAAACATCAAGGCGACCATGCATATACATCAGATGAGGCACACAATCATTCGGGATTATCTGTTGAAAAACGTAGTAATAACTTTGTAGTTAGCAATCTATTACTATACTAATCCTAGAATCCCTAGAAAATCCCACGTTAATTAGAATTTACGAGCCGTTAATTTGGTGGGATCAAATTATTACGGTGGAGATCAACCTGGAAACAAAAAAAATCTCATCTCAATCTTCATATTTTTTTTCTTTGAGGGATCAATCTCAAAAAAAAATTTGAGGAAGGATCATTCTCAACCTTTCTAATGACTTATCTCTCTCCCGTGATCCAATCTTTCATGTATCGCTAAGAAACTCTTTCACATAAAAAATTCTCACAAAAAAATCTCATCTCAATCTCCATCTTTTTTTTCTTTGAGGGATCAATCTCAATTTCTTTTTGAGGAAGGATCATTCTCAACTCTCTCCCATGATCCAATCTCTCATGTATCTCTAAGAAACTCTTTCACATAAAAAATTCTCACATATCTCTCTCACCCCTGAACCAACTCTGCCAATCTCTCACGTAACACTAAAAAAAATCTAGCACGTAACTCTCCAAAGATCTCACGTTGAACTCAGATTCTCATAGAAAAATGACCCCAGGCCGATTTGCATTTGTTCTCTCGATCTCCATCTATCAAACTTGCCTTAACCTCCCAGGCTGCCCAATCGACTAACGGCCGCCACGAGCAGCATATCATCCTCCGCATGTTCGCTCTAACAGGTCTCTTTTAGCGTCGTTGTCAGTTTTTGAGGCCGCTGCTGCAGGATAGCGCGACCACTTATTCTTTCTTCTCTCTTGCAGATTCATGTTCCTTATTTCTCTTGCAGATCCAAGTTTGCCTCCTTCTCCACTTATTCCTTCTTTTCTATCTTGCAGATTCATTCTTCTAGCATGAGTTCAGTGTAATTTTCTTGCGATGAAGCACACAGGGCCAAGCACATCTGGCTTCCAAAGACGAGGAATATATAGTCAGTGATTAATCCTGGTACTCATGCCCTCTTGGTGGAAACAGTAGAGACAACAATAGTCAATTCAGGCAAGTGCTCAACATTCTCAAAGATTTACAATTGTATCTCCTTAAAGATTTACAATTGTATCTATAGTTCTTAATGGAGGAATTTTGGGATCATGTATTATAGGCAGGCGGAGAAGACCTCGAGTATGTGGTTTATTTAACCCGCCAACGTCTCTCATTACTGATTCTTCTGCTCAATTTGCCAACTTTTCTAGGAGATTGATCACGGCAACCATGACCATTACGATGTACGTCCAGTCTGCAGAACCATACCGTATTTAGTTTATACATTGGCCACTAGATTGCTATATTGTACATATATGTAGTTGCATGAAGTAAGCACAATTTCCATGTGCATGTCACTTATTTTTCAAATACTTTAGTTAATCTGCCATACTGTAGTTGACTTCTTATATAGGGAAAAGATGTGGAAGATCCTCCACGTGATTGCACTAGACGTTTTAACAGTAGGTTGAACATGTTGGTTTTGCTGCTTCAGCTCATGCACTGACAGGCATAAGCATCACGTGGGTAAACTGAAAATTCAGTATGTGCTCATGCTAAATTAGCATAAGCTTCTAACTTATCAGGACAATGATACCAGGCTTTGACTCAAGAGGTATACGTATAAAGGGTATTTTATTTTTATTGCCTTAAGATAATAAATTATATATATGCATGGCATTTCTCTTACATATTACTGATTGTACCTTGCTGAAATCGACATTTTATATACTTCAGTGTCAGGTGGAATCAAGCTTGATCATGAAATCTTGGAAAGTATAAACACGATTCTTGCATGTGTCTGAACTTATAAGCAAACTCACACTAGGTGCCGGGTACAATGATTTTTGACCAACCAGTTGAACGCCTATTTTTTGCTAAATGAGTTAGTATAAAATAAAAATAAGAATAGTCGGAAGTTAGTGGATGGAGGCAATATAGATTATTTCTTTTGGGCTTGGAGTTTTTGCACAAGAGTTTAAATGCTCCCTCGTGTACTGTAAAATCAAAACAAATAGTACTAGAAAACTGGAAACTCATAATTATGCACGACGTGTTCTATTAAACTGCAGAATCTCTCTTATATAGAAAAACTATATGAGCTGAATTGTCATGAAATTTATGGGTTAATTTTCCTTTTGCATACATGTTGAGTTGGGATTTAATAGGGTATTAAACTGTATAATACCTATAATATGAAAAAAATATATAAGATGATATGTCATGAAAGTAATGGATTAATTATCCTTGTGCATACATGGTGGGTCTTATAGGCTATTGATTGTTTGCATTCAGTCCAACTAGGACAGATTATTTGCCATGTTATTGCCACTACTCACCTTCACTAGCCCCTCCAAGGATGTCTTGACTTATACGCCTTTGTGATCTACAGGGGGTGACTAATCCATTAGAGGCCATTCACTTTCCTTTCAATAAATTAAAAGGTGGATCTCACCTTATTTTCAACACATGTCATAACAGAGAATTTAAAAATAACTTGGTCAACATGAAAGAAAATATGAAGGGGTGCGGTATTCAGGTTTAACTATACTTTGTTGATATTCACACTGAACATTGTTGCCATTTACTTGCTGTCTAAACCATCTTAATGATTTGTCTTTTTTCTTAATGAAATCACAACCGTGAACATTCTCAAAACATGGAGGAGAATTAGTTTTAGACAACATACAAATCCGCACATACAAGGTGATTGATGTCGTCGATTTAATTTTCCATTCAGTCTATCTTTCCATTGCTTTTAAAGAAACCACCACCTCCACCTCACTCGAAAGAAATGGACAGAAAGACCCGAACAATTGGTTTTTCAAACCTTTAAGTTCTTTTCATGAGAACGAAGGTATACAAAATTGCATTGACATACCTTTATTACAATATATTATGTGTTTACGAAAAATAGCTAGCCCGTGCAAGTTGCACGGGTCGTAACAGTAAAAAAATCTTACCAGGGTATCTCCATGGAAGTTACCGTAGTTCAACACGTGCACTAGTGGCACGTATTGACCATAATGTTGAGGAGTTCGATTGTAAATATTATAATTCTCAAGATCAGTACAAAATGCGATCAGATGATTTTTCTCCTTATAAGTTAATTCGGAGCCATCGGTGTAGTGAGTTTTGTCTACCATCTTGATACGTCTCCAACGTATCTATAATTTTTGATTGCTCCATGCTACTATATCTACAGTTTTGGACTATATTAGGCTTTATTTTCCATTTTTATATTACTTTTGGGACTAACCTATTAACCGGAGGCCCAGCCCAGAATTGATGTTTTTTGCCTTTTCAGTATTTCGAAGAAACAGAATATCAAACGGAGTCCAAACGGAATGAAACCTTCGGGATCGTGATTTTCCAACCGAACGTGACCCAGGAGACTTGGATCCTACTCCAAGCAGTGCCCTAGGAGGTCACGAGGGTCGAGGGCGCCCACCTTGGGCGCGCCCCCCTACCTCGTGGGCCTCTCGGAGCTCCACCGACCTACTCCTTCCTCCTATATATACCTACGTATCGCCGAACGATCAGAACAGGAGCCAAAAACCTAATTCCACCGCCGCAACCTTCTGTATCCACGAGATCCCATCTTGGGGCCTGTTCCGGAGCTCCGCCGGAGGGGGCATCCACCACGGAGGGCTTCTACATCATCACCATAGCCCCTTCGATGAAGTGTGAGTAGTTTACTTCAAACCTTCAGGTCCATAGCTAGTAGCTAGATGGCTTCTTCTCTCTTTTTGGATCTCAATACAATGTTCTCTCTTTTCAATCTTGCGGTGTCCTTACTCAGTGACAGAAAGAGTTGCAAGGCACGTATTGTATTGTTGCCATCGAGGATAAAAAGATGGGTGTTTTATCATATTGCATGAATTTATCCCTCTACATCATGTCATCTTGCTTACGGCATTACTCTGTTTTTACTTAATACTCTAGATGCATGCTGGATAGCGGTCGATGAGTGGAGTAATAGTAGTAGATGCAGAATCGTTTCGATCTACTTGCTTTGGACGTGATGCCTATATACATGATCATTGCCTGGATATACTCATAACTATGCTCAATTCTGTCAATTGCTCAACAGTAATTTGTTCACCCACCGTAGAATACTTATGCTCTTGAGAGAAGCCACTAGTGAAATCTATGGCCCCCGGGTCTATTCTCATCATATCAATCTATATCACTTTATTTACTTGCTTTGTTTTTACTTTGCCTGTACTTTTACTTTGCATCTATCTATCAAAAATACCAAAAATATTATCTCTATCAGATCTCACTCTCGTAAGTGACCGTGACGGGATTGACAACCCCTAAGCGTTGGTTGCGAGTTGCTATCGTTTTCTGTAGGTACGAGGGACTTGTGCGTGGTCTTCTACTGGATTGATACCTTGGTTCTCAAAAACTGAGGGAAATACTTACGCTACTTTACTGCATCATCCTCTCCTCTTCGGGGAAACCCAACGCAGTGCTCAAGAGGTAGCACATCTTCCGCACATTCTTTGAAGAATGAAAATAAGCTGTCAATGGAAATAAGCTGTCAACTATTTTGAAATAAACAATATAAATTACTTAATAACTATTTTTGAGAAGCTCACATAGGGGAAGAATTGGAAGTGTATCAACAAGGACCCAAATGTCCATATTGTCTTGCTCGATTTTAGGATCACCAAGATCCATGGTGACAAGCATACCCTCATCAAAACCATACATCTTGCAAAGTGCTTCCCAATTTTTGCAACCAAAATGGGTTACAGTCTCAGAATTGTACAACTTTACTTCGAAATCCACACCATGATGGGTCCTTAGGTGAATTGTTTTTGTTTCCATACTTTCATGGTCTTCAAAACCCATCCTCTCCAAGACATAGCGTCTTGCATAGCATGCGATAAGCTAGTCGAATTGGAAAAGATGAAAAATACACGTTAAAATAGTTGAAGTCGTGCTTAATTACGAAAAAAATATTATCGTCATTTGGCGTACCGTTTAAACATCGAAGGTCTCCTCGAGCTTAATGCTGAAGCGCCGATCTTCGTCCAGCTCAAGGAAACCTGTCGCACATACCTTGGTCGTCGTGGCATCAGTCGCACTCCCCTGGGCGATTTTCGTTGTCTGAGTACGACATTTCCTAAGTAGGAGTCGCGGGGGGTGGGGGTGGGGGGAGGGGTCGGTGACGGGGACGACGGCGTGGATGATGGAGGGGGCTCCTAGATTTCTGCATAGTGCTCTCCAATTTTAGCATTCAAAGTAGGAGTAGTTTTCCAATATGAGCATTCAATAAGCAAAACCAAATCGAAAAATAAAGTAGTATTCAAATTAGCATGCATTCAATTATAAGCAAAAATACATCATCTCTTGTGTCCATACATCGTCGAATATTATCACTAATACTCCTCGAATACTACCATACATATAGCATCGCTAAAATAGCTAGAACCGTAGCGCCCGACAGGTATCGTCGCGGGCGGTGGACACCCAAAAAGAAGGAACCGTCACAGGATCATAGCTCAAGTGAGATCCCTAAAGAACCTGCCAGGTATTGTCGAACCTGCCTTCCAACGCAACCATGTAGCGACGGACGTGCTCGTCCTCCTCGCTGGCACGGTGACGTACCACCTCCGCGGTGTCCGGAAGCCTCGGCACCGTCACTGGCCCATGCGACCGCCACCAAACAAGGATCAGTTCAACAATGGGCTGGCTCCTCACCAACCTACGCCCCCCGGAAGGTAGCACCTCCCAATACCAGCCCGACGGAGCCCAGTACCGGACATGGCCCCTCTTATCAAGCAGGCCTCCTCCGCCGAGTCGACGTCGACGAGGATGCGGGATAGGCATCGTCGATGTCGATGCGGGATTAATTGCTTGAACTAAAAAATAACCAGTTCTATTAATTTTCTTGCCAAAAATAAACTACTTCTATATATAGTAAAATAAAAGTAGTTTTATTAAATCAACTAGTTCAACTACTAAGCACTTACTATAAATAAATAAAGTACTACTTACTAAAAATAAAATACTTCTATAGTAAAATAAAGTAGTTTTATTAAATCAACTAGTTCAACTATATATTAAGCACTTACTATAATTAAAATAAAGTAGTGCTTACTAAAAATAAACTAGTTTAACTAGTTCTATTATTTTTCTAACTAATTATATTAAACACTTTCTCTTCTTATTTTCCTTTTCCTCTCCTGCTTTTCTTCTAAATATGAACATATACATAAATGACTTTGATCATACACAATTTTTCTATACGTACACAATATGAACATATACATAAATTGACAAAGAAAATTCTATGAACAAAAAAATCATTAAAATTCTATGAACAAAATTACAACAGAAAAAAATTATAAAAATTCTATGAACAGAAAAAAATCTAACACAATATATATGAACAAATTACAACAACTCAATTAACTACACATCTAAATTAACTACACATCTAATTAAATTAGCAAAATTATTCATATAAGCTCACACGGGGATGACGAAGGTGAGGGGCGCGGCGAGGGCGACGGGCAGTGGACGGCGACGGCGACGGTGAGGGGTGGCGCGCGACGGGCTATGAGCGAGGCAGGGCAGGGGCGGAGTCGCAAGGCACGGGCGCTGGGCGGCGACGGCGTCGGGCGGCGCGGGACAGCGTCGGAGGCAGGGGCAACGAGGCGACGGCGAGGCGCAGAGGGGCAGCCTGGCGGCGGCGTCGGGGCGGGGAAGACGAACTGAATGAAAATTTCACGAGTGCTAGTTATATAGACGAAGCATTGGTACCGGTTCGTGGAACCAACTGGTACCGCGCCCCTTTAGTCCCGGTTGGTGGCACCAACCGGGACTGAAGGCCTTGTGCTGGCGCGGTGCGGTGGGAAGTTTAGTCCCACCTCGCTAGCTGAGAGAGCTCAGCACCTGTTTATAAGCTGCGTTGCAGCTCAGGTGCTGAGCTCCTCTTTAATATGCAGACATTACTTGCCTACCCTTGTCACTGCCATGTTGGGCCTTTTGGGCCTGCGCGTACAGATGGGCTTCTAGTCGTATGCAGGCCGTGTGGCCCATTAGGCGGCATTTTTTTATTTTTTCCAGTATTTTTTTTTTGTTTTTTGAATTATTTATTTTCTTTTGATTTTTGCTTTATTTTTTTTTCTTTTTTGCTTTTAGCTCAGAATAATTATAAACTTTCTGTTACTCCATTAGTTTCCAAATTTGAATAGTTTAAATTTTAATTCTTTGAAATTTGTGTGAATCACTAGTTTGTGAATAACTTGACTATAAAAATATATTTTGTGCTATTTAATATTAATAAGTTTTATCATTATATTCAAAAACAAATTTTGTTATTTTAGTTTCTATCAAAAAAATCTTTATGAAAATTCTTTTTGCTACTAAAGTTTCTAACAAAAAATTCTTTATGATAATTCTTTCTGTTTTTCATGTTTTGAACAGAAAATACTTTGATAATTGTAGTTGCATAAATTTTATATAATTTTAGTTTAAAAAATACTAGAGGTTTATAAAAGCTTTTTAGTTGATTCCTTTTGCTATTAGAGTTTTATAAAAGCATTTACTGTTTTTTTTGAGCTATAAGACCTTGAAATTGAAAAGCATTTCAAATGAACTCTGAAAAGGTTGGAAGTTGGCATGGTATCATCATTTCATCCACATAGCATGTGCAAGAAAGTTGAGAGGGTTACGGCAAAAACTGGATGCACTTCATGTACAAAACGGAAAATCTCTTTCGAAGTATCAGGATTTCATATGGAAACTTGTCTGTTACAATAGGCATTTCAAATGAACTACGAAAAGGTTGAAAGTTGGCATGGTATCATCATAATAATTGTGGACAAAGTCTTCACTTTTTCTTCGCTTGTGTCCTTTCCTTATTGCGCCGTAACCATGGATAATCTTCATCGTTTATCAGGATGCTTGGGTCAGCCTTGACTTTGAAGGGAGGAATTTCATGAAACTTTTCATAATCTTCGGACATGTCTGTCTTGCCCTCCACTCCCATGATGTCCCTTTTTCCTGAAAGAACTATGTGGCGCTTTGGCTCATCGTATGATGTATTCGCTTCCTTATTTTTTTCTCGGTTTGGTAGACATGTCCTTCACATAGATAACCTGTGCCACATCACTGGCTAGGACGAACGGTTCGTCAGTGTACCCAAGATTGTTCAGATCCACTGTTATCATTCCGTACTGTGGGTCTACCTGTACCCCGCCTCCTGACAGATTGACCCTTTTGCATTGAAACAAAGGGACCTTAAAATCTACTCCGTAGTCAAGTTCCCATATGTCCACTATGTAACCATAATATGTGTCCTTTCCCCTCTCGGTTGCTGCATCAAAGCGGACACCGTTGTTTTGGTTGGTGCTCTTTTGATCTTGGCCGACCGTGTAAAATGTATTCCCATTTATCTCGTATCCTTTCCAAATCATTACAGTCGAAGATGGTCCCCTGGACAATGAGTACAACTCATCACAAACAGTGTTTTCACCTCTGAGACGTGTTTCCAACCAACTGCTGAAAGTCCTGATGTGTTCACATGTAATCCAGTCATCGCACTGCTCCGGGTGTTTGGAGCGTAGACTGTTCTTGTGTTCATCGACATACGGGGTCACTGATGTCTACTACACAACCTTCTTCTTGTAGACGTTGTTGGACCTGCAAGTGCCCAGGTTTGTAGGACAGTAGCAAATTTCCCTCAAGTGGATGACCTAAGGTTTATCAATCCATAGGAGGCGTAGGATGAAGATGGTCTCTCTCAAGCAACCCTACAACAAAATAACAAAGAGTCTCTTGTGTCCCCAACACACCCAAGACAATTGTAAATTGTATAGGTGCACTAGTTCGGCGAAGAGATGGTGACACAAGTGCAATATGGATAGTAGATATAGGTTTTTGCAATCTAAAATAATAAAAACAGCAAGGTAACTAATGATAAAAGTGAGCGTAAACGGTATTGCAATGATAGGAAACAAGGCCTAGGGTTCATACTTTCACTAGTGCAAGTTCTCTCAACAATAATAACATAGATAGATCATATAACAAGCCCTCAACATGCAACAAAAAGTCACTCCAAAGCCACTAATAGCGGAGAACAAACATAGAGATTATGGTAGGGTACGAAACCACCTCAAAGTTATTCTTTCAGATCGATCTATTAAAGAGTTCATGCTAGAATAACACCTTAAGACACAAGTCAACCAAAACCCTAATGTCACCTAGATACTCCATTGTCACCTCAAGTATCCATGGGTATGATTATACGATGCATCACACAATCTCAGATTCATCCAACCAACACAAAGTACTTCAAAGAGTGCCCCAAAGTTTCTACCGGAGAGTCAAGAAAACGTGTGCCAACCCCTATGCATACGTTCGTGGGAGGAACCCGCAAGTTGGTCACCAAAACATACATCAAGTGGCACGTGATATCCCATTGTCACCACAGATAAACACGGCAAGACATACATCAAGTGTTCTCAAATAAAGACTCAATCCGATAAAATAACTTCAAGAGGGGAAACTCAATTCATTACAAGAGAGTAGAGAGGGGGAGAAACATCATCAGATCCAACTATAATAGCAAAGCTCGCGATACATCAAGATCGTGTGAAGTCGAGAACACGAGAGAGAGAGAGATCAAACACATAGCTTCTGGTACATACCCTCAGCCCCGAGGGTGAACTACTCCCTCCTCGTCATGGAGAGCACCGGGATGATGAAGATGGCCACCGGTGATGGGTTCCCCCTCCGGCAGGGTGCCGGAACGGACTCCCGAGAGGTTTTTGGTGGCTACAGAGGCTTGCGGCGGTGGAACTCCCGACCTATCTTGATATTTGATGGTTTTAGGGTACGTAGGGTTATATAGGCGAAAGAAGTCGGTCGGGGGGGGGGGGGTGCTCGAGGGGTCCACGAGACAGGGGGCCGCACCCTGTAGGGGGGGGGGCGCACTCCCTATCTCCTAGGCTCCTCGAGGATCTTCTGACTTGATCTCTAAGCCTCCAGGATGATAATCTTCCAAAAAACACGTTGCCGAAGGTTTCATTCCGTTTGGACTCCATTTGATATTCCTTTTCTTCGAAATACTGAAACAGGCAATAAAACAACAATATGGGTTGGGCCTCCGGTTAATAGGTTAGTCCCAAAAGTAATATAAAAGTGTATAACAAAGCCCATAATCATTCAAAACAGATAATAGAATAGCATGAATGCTTCATAAATTATAGATAAGTTGGAGACGTATCAGCATCCCCAAGCTTAATTCCTACTCATCCTCAAGTAGATAAATGATAAAGAAAGAATTTATGAAGTGTGAATGCTAGAAGGTGCACAAGTTTGATCAATGATAATTTCAATCACCTTTTCTAGCATGATAATATGTCATAATAGTAGTTCATCTCATAAAACTTCTCACGATAAAGTAACAAGCAATTCACATGTCAAAGCATAGACCATAAACTTTCTTAAAAACTAGCAAACTTCATTCTCAGTCATTCAAAGAATTGCAATTCATCTTATTTTCAGGAATATCAAACTCCACATACTCAACTATCATATAGTCTTCTACAATTGCTAACACTCACGCAATACTAATGGTTATGGAGTTTCAATCGGACATTGAGAAAGATAGGGGCTTATAGTGTTGCCTCCCAACGTATTCACCTTTGGGTGATGTCAACAATAATAGTTCATGCTAACTTACATCCAATTGGATATATATATCAGGATCACCCCAACACAAAGTGCTTGCCAAAGGATAAAATGAAAAAGGGAAAGGTGAAGATCACCTTGACTCTTGCATAAAAGTAAAAGACATAAAGTAAAAGATAGGCCCTTCGGAGAGGGAAGCAGAGGTTGTCATGCACTTTTAGGGTTGGATACACAAAATCTTAATGCGAAACAACGTCACTTTATATTGCCCCTTGTATATGGACCTTCATTATGCAGTCCGTCGCTTTTATTGCTTCCATAACAAGTTCGTACAAAGCTTATTTTCTCCGCACTAATAAGTCATGCATATTTAGAGAGCAATTTTTATTGCTTGCACCGATGACAACTTACTTGAAGGATCTTACTCAATCCATAGGTAGGCATGGTGGACTCTCATGGAAAAACTGGGTTTAAGGATGTTTGGAAGCACAAGTAGTATCTCTACTTGGTGCAAGGAATTTTGGCTAGCATGAGGGGGAAAGGCAAGCTCAACATGTTTGAATGATCCATGACAATATACTTTAACTGAGATGTCGGAAAACATAACCCATTACGTTGTCTTCCTTGTCCAACGTCAACTCTTTAGCATGTCATACTTAATGAGTGCTCCCAACTAAAAAGATGTCTATAATAGTATATTTATATATGAAATCTCTCTTCCTTCAATATTCTTTCATGAAATTGTTCAAATGACCAATACAATGCTTGCTAACCTCCAATAAATTTACAACCTCTACTTCTTAGACGTGAAGTCATTACTCCCCATGGGATAAGCAAATGAGGCACATATAATTTCAGATTTATGACAATCAACTCATTCAATCATTTACTCATAGGATATAAGTGAAGCACATGAGTAAATGACAAACTACTCCAAAAAGTTATAAGTGAAGATCAATGAGTAGCTAAATAATTATGTAACTATATGAAGACCCTCTCTCATTAAATAATTTCAGATCTTGGGTACTCTATTCAAACAGCAAGTAAAACAAAGTAAAATGACATTGCAAGGATAGCACAACTCATGTGAAGAAGCAAAAACTTAGGTTCAACCGATACTAACCAAAAGTTGTTGAAGGATTAAGGTGGGATGCCTACCGGGGCATCCCCAAGCTTAGATGCTTGAGACTTCTTGAAATATTATCTTGGGGTGCCTTGGGCATCCCCAAGCTTGAACTTTTGTGTCTCCTTAATTCCTCTCATATCATGGTTTCTCTTTTTATCAAAAGCTTCATCCACACCAAACACAACAAGAACTCGTGAGATAGGTTAGTATAAACCAATGCAAAACCTTATCATTTTATACTTTAACAAATCACTAAAATTATTATTAAACATTGAATACTAAATGCCTCTGCATATTTAATACTCCTATCCTCAAATAGAATCATTAAACAGGGAAACATATGCAAACAATGCAAACATAACAGCAATCTGTCAAAATAGTACAGTCTGTAAAGAATGCAAGAGTACCAATACTTCCCTAACTCCAAAAATTATTAGAAAAATACTATGATGTATAAGATTTATCATATCTCATTATGCAACAAGTTTAAACATTATATCATTCTCTTACTTTTCTAGGGAATTTTTGCAACAGCGGTAAACTTTCTGTTTACAAACAGCAACATGTATACTAGCAAAATAAGCATGGCAAAGGCTATCCTTGACCTTTTTTATTGAAACTAAAGATGAAAAACATTGATATAAATAACAGCAAGCAAATACTAACAAAAGAAAATGATGCTCCAAGAAAAACACATATCATGTGGTGGATAAAAATATAGCTCCAAGTAAAGTTACCGATGAACGAAGACGAAAGAGGGGATGCCTTCCGGGGCATCCCCAAGCTTAGGCTCTTGATTGTCCTTGAATATTACCTTGGGGTGCCTTGGTCATCCCCAATCTTAGGCTCTTTCCACTCCTTATTCCATAGTCCATCGAATCTTTACCCAAAACTTGAAAACTTCACAACACAAAACTCAACAGAAAACTCGTAAGCTCCGTTAGTATAAGAAAATAAAAGCACCACTTAGATAATGTAATGAACTCATTCTAAATTCATATTGATGTAATATCTACTGTATTCCAACTTATCTATGGTTCATACCCTCCGATACTACTCATAGATTCATCAAAATAAGCAAACAACACATAGAAAACAGAATCTGTCAAAAACAGAACAGTCTGTAGTAATCTGTATCACACGTATACTTCTGGAACTCCAAACATCCTAACAAGTTAGGAAGTCCTAAGAAATTCATGTAATAATCCATATCAAAAAGAATCAGATCAAGAGCTCGTTTCTGTGAATTAACAAAACTAAATTACTGGGTGCAAAAGTTTTTGATTCTCAGCAGGATCAATACAACTATCACCAAAAGCTATCCTAAAGGTCTTACTTGGCACTTTATTGAAACAAAAGATATAAAACATGATTACTACCGTAGCATAATCATGTGGACACACAAAAACAGTAAGGGTAAATATTGGGTTGTCTCCCAACAAGCGCTTTTCTTTAATGCCTTTCTAGCTAGGCATGATGATGACAATGATGCTCACATAGAAGATAAAAATTGAAACATAATGGGAGCATCATGAAGCATATGACTAGCACATTTAAGTCTAACCCACTTCCTATGCATAGGGATTTTATGAGCAAACAACTTATGGGAACAATAATCAACTAGCATAGGAAAGTAAAACAAGCATAGCTTCAAAATTTTCAACACATAGGGAGGAAACTTGACATTATTGCAATTCCTACAAGCGTATGTTCCTCCCTCATAATAATGTTCAGTAGTATCATGAATGAATTCAACAATATAACCAGCACCTAAAGCATTCTTTTCATGATCTACAAGCATAGAAAATTTACTACTCTCCTCATAAGCAAAATTCTTCTCATTCGGAATAGTGGGAGTATCATAAGGGACTTGAACACTAAAAATTGTTTCCACATTAAAAGAGTAATGTTCAGAAAAAGGGTAATCATAATCATGACAAGATTTGTAAATATAATCATCACTACATTTTATAGCATAAGTTTCATCACAATAATCATCATAAGTAGCTACTTCGTTCTCATCATAATCGATTGAAACCTCTCCCAAGATAGTGGAATCACTAAATAAAGTTGACACTCTTCCAAATCCACTTTCATATTCATCACAATAAGATTCAACATCCTCCAAAATAGTGGGATCACTACTTCCTAAAGTTGACCCTCTTCCAAACCCACTTTCATCAATATAATCATCATAGGTAGGAGGCATGCTATCATCATAACAACTTTGCATATCAAAACTTGGGATGCTAAAAATATCATCTTCATTAAACATAGCATCCTAGGCTTGGGACAAACATTAATTTCAGCAAATAAATTCTCAAATATTTCATCCTCATCAAACATAGCTTCCCCAAGCTTAGGCTCTTTCATATCATAAGCATAATCACTCTTATCATTAAAAATATTGGTAGCACCAATAGTATAGCAATTATCATCAACACAATGAGTAGTAGGAGCAATATCATTTGGGAGGGATAGCTTTCTACTTTTGTTGCTCCTTTTTTTCTTTTTCTTCTTCACATTATGTGTGGGTTCAACCTTCCTCTTTGAGATCCTTATTGATGAGATTGGTTGAATAGAAAGCTCCTCCTCGTTACCTGATTCATCATGAGAAATAATAGGAGGATATTGGGAACTCTCTTCCCTTTTATTAGTATTCTCATCATCTTCTATTTGCTTTCTTTTCTTTATGTAATTGGCAATATAAGGATTTTCAATGCAATTCTCCACACAAAACATATAAATATCCTCTAGATCAAAATCAAGAAATCTATCAAGATTAAATTTGGAATACCCTCAGTTATACGTTGCATTTCTTCATACCCCAAAAGAACACTAAGCTCTTTATGATGACCAAAGGTAATCAAGCTATCACAATTTTTTGACACAATTCGATCATAAAATAATTTGCATTGGAGATTTAAATGACCACGTTCATTGCAAAGTTCACAAGGAGCGCGAAAAGTATTGAATCTTCTAGCACACTCATCAAGACTTTCTTGCAAACCTTTAGTTTTTAAATACTTACGGCTCTTGCAATATCTATTTTCTCTATTTGGTGTGTCCATGCAAATCCAATCTACTCCACAAAAATCAACATGCTTATAGGAGACATTTTCATCATGACTAGAGCAATCATCATTAGTATTAAGGATATTCAAGGAGTTCTTACTAACAACATTGCAATCATGCTCATCATTCAAAGATTTAGTACCAAGCATTTTAATGCATTCTTCTTCTAGCACTTGAGCACAATTTTCCTTTCCATCAAACTCACGAAAGATATTAAATAGACGAAGCGTATGAGACAAACTTAACTCCATTTTTTTGTAATTTTCTTTTAAAGACTAAACTAGCGATAAAACAAGAAACAAAAAGATTCGATTGCAAGATCTAAAGATATACCTTCAAGCACTCACCTCTCCGGCAACGGCGCCAGAAAAGAGCTTAGTTGACGGGGTGTGACTGAGTGCCCTTTACCTAGCCTCCCCGGCAACGGCGCCAGAAAAGAGCTTGATATCTACTACACAACCTTCTTCTTGTAGACGATGTTGGGCCTGCAAGTGCATAGGTTTGTAGGACAGTAGCAAATTTCCCTCAAGTGGATAACCTAAGGTTTATCAATCTGTAGGAGGTGTAGGATGAAGATGGTCTCTCTCAAGCAACCCTGCAACCAAATAACAAAGAGTCTCTTGTGTCCCCAACACACCCAATACAATTGTAAATTGTTTAGGTGCAATAGTTCGGCGAAGAGATGGTGATACAAGTGCAATATGGATAGTAGATATAGGTTTTTGTAATCTGAAATAATAAAAACAGCAATGTAACTAATGATAAAAGTGAGCGTAAACGGTATTGCAATGATAGGAAATAAGGCCTAGGGTTCATACTTTCACTAGTGCAAGTTCTCTCAACATTAATAACATAGATAGATCATATAACAAGCCCTCAACATGCAACAAAGACTCACTCCAAAGCCACTAATAGCGGAGAACAAACGTACAGATTATGGTAGGGTACGAAACTATAGGGTAACGCAGCAGAAAACAAAAAATTTCTGACCTACGCACCAGCCCAGGACCACTATGGAGACTGCAGACATGGTTTGATCTTTTTCGTTACCGACTCGTAGCGCAGCGGGAAGTTGAGTCGATGACGAACGGTGGTGCAGATCCCCGCAGCTAGGCTTTACAACCTCCCAACCGCGAGGATGTATACCCTCATCCGCCCCACGGACAGCCCTTCGGGAGGTAGTCGGACAGTCACTCGGACGGTGTCGCGGACAGCCCTTCGGGAAGACCCTCAAAACTCGGACGGTCACTCGGACAACCCTTCGGGAGGACCATCGAATCTCGAACGGTCACTCGGACAGCCCTTCGGGAGGACCTTCGAAACTCAGATGGTCACACGGACAGCCCTTCGGGAGGCACTCACGAACTAAGACCGAAACTACGATCTCTCTACAGAGTTGCACACATACGGTGTCATCTATACGGCAGGGCTTCGCCATCCAGAACTAGTTCCTGCCGGAACCCAGATAGCCTTGCGGTTCTACGAAACTCTTTTCGTGGGAGGGAGAGAAGAAGCCAGATCATGCATGGCACTTGTATGTGAGAAGGGATGTCGCTTTAGGCAGCCCCCTCCACCCCTATTTATAGGCCAAGCCGAGGGGTGGCTTCTCCAAGAAGCCAAGGGGATAATACCAAAAGGCCCTCAAGGTGGCTTCTCCAAGAAGCCAAGCAAAAAGCACTTTCACTATTCATGACGACATTTTTCAGGGTCCGTTCGAACTAAAAATATTTATGTGGGCTCAGAACATTTCCATTACCCACTAAAAATAATTTTCAACACGTTCCGAAACAATTTCGGTTTAGCGATTTTCATCTGCACAAAGCAAACAAGAATGCGTTTTTACTATTCATGAAGACAATTTTTCGCGTCCATTAAATCCGAAAATATTTCTGTGGGTATTATAATAATTCCAGTACCCACTAAAATGATTTTGGATTTGTTCTGAAACAATTTCAGATTAGTGAATTTCATCTGCGAAAAACATCTGAAGTGGTTCCGGCAGCCCCGGAGCATATCCGGTTATTATCCCGGAAAATTCCAGAAAGCTTCCAGAATGATTCTGGCTCCCTCCAAGAATTATAAGGCATGTGCCGAAACCAATTTGACTTAATCGTATCCCCTGAAACAACTTTTCAGTTTCACCGAAACTCATCCGACGACCTCTCTCTGCGGAACCTTTTCCGCTGTCCGAAACTTTTCTGGTGTCCGAAACTTTTTCGGTGATTTTCTCTCAGACTCTCTGTCTAGTATTCAATAGATAGATGACCCTTAAGCGTGTGACCCTATAGGTTCGGTTAATTATAGACATGACCCGGAACCCCTTCCGATCAATGATCAACATCGGAGCCGTGGACACCCATATTGACCCCTATACCCACACGAATGAATATTCGAATGAACCTCCAGTTGTCGTGTGCTATTCCTGTTGCTTCGCGATATGTTACAAAGACCCGAGGTGAGATTTACTTGCATCCCCGTGGATCAACAACTTGTCCACTATGCTAGTTGCCTCGTTACTGGTTTTGTTCTCTTTTCTCGTTTCCGTGTTCCGGCATCCCTGTGATCAAATCACACTGTGTCTGGTCAGACGATGATGGATACCATAACACCGAGAGGGCCCAAGAATATCTCTCCATCGTCGCAGGAGCAAATCCCAATCTTGAGCTATCGAGTTACTTGACACACTTTTCCATGAACCCGTAAGCCGCCGTAATAGCCACCCATTTACGGATGACGTTTAACAAACCCCAAAGTTCATGAAGCAAGTATGAAGAAACTCGATACTCTCATGGTCTAAGGAATTATGCAAACATTAACCATCTCTGTGTTATCAACCATAAACTTGTGACGAATGAATCTCATAGTATAACATCAATCCGGGTCGATTCAACACAAATGTTCTCTTAACATTTTGCCCTCAAAGTTGCTGGCATAGACATGCCCATGACCAGGAAAACAAAATCATCATGCAACAGTTGAGCTAGTCTTAGAGGCCAGACTAGGAATACTTCTTACCGTTTATTATTCCACACATGCATATGAGTCTTCCTCCGAGCCTCGTGTTATTGCAGACTCGAGAACCATAGCAGTTATAGCATGGACCATAAACATAATTATGAACATGGAGATAAGTAGTATTTATTATTGCCTCTTGGGCATATCTCCTACAGAAACCACCTCAAAGTTATTCTTTCGGATTGATCTATTAAAGAGTTCGTGCTAGAATAACACCTTAAGACACAAATCAACCAAAACCCTAATGTCACCTAGATACTCCATTGTCACCTCAAATATCCATGGGTATGATTATACGATATGCATCACACAATCTCATATTCATCCAACCAACACAAAGTACTTCAAAGAGTGCCCCAAAGTTTCTACCGGAGAGTCAAGAAAACGTGTGCCAACCCCTATGCATAGGTTCATGGGTGGAACCCGCAAGTTGGTCACTGAGGGAGTCCTGGACTAGGGGGTGTCCGGATAGCCGGACTATCAATATCCGCCGGACTCCAAGACTACGAAGATAGAAGATTGAAGACTCCGGCTCGTGTCCGGAAGGTACTTTCCTTGGCGTGGAAGGCAAGCTTGGCAATACGGATATGTAGATCTCCTACCATTGTAACCGACTCTGTGTAACCCTAGCCTCTCCGGTGTCTATATAAACCGGAGGGCCTTAGTCCGTAGGACAACATACATTACAACAATCATACCATAGGCTAGCTTCTAGGGTTTAGCCTCCTTGATCTCGTGGTAGATCTACTCTTGTACTACCCATATCATCAATATTAATCAAGCAGGACGTAGGGTTTTACCTCCATCGAGAGGGCCCGAACCTGGGTAAAAACATTGTGTCCCTTGTCTCCTGTTACCATCCGCCTAGACGCACAGTTCGGGACCCCCTACCCGAGATCCGCCGGTTTTGACACCGACATTGGTGCTTTCATTGAGAGTTCCTCTGTGTCGTCACCGATAGGCTCGATGGCATCTTCAACCATCAACGCTGTGCAGGGTGAGACTTTTCTCCCCGGACAGATCTTCATATTCGGCGGCTTTGCACTGCGGGCCAATTCTCTTGGCCATCTGGAGCAGATCGAAAGCTACGCCCCTGGCCATCAGGTCAGATTCGGGAGCTTAAACTTCACGGCCGATGACCGCGGAGACTTGATCTTCAACGGACTCGAGCCACAGCCAAGCGCGCCGCACTGTGACGATGGGCATGATCTAGCTCTGCCGCCGGACAGTGCTTTGGTGGCCGCACTCGGATCCGCTTCGGCCACTAGCCCGGAGCCGATTGCCCATATCGAGGGCCGGTGGATAGATGCCGCCCTGGGGGCTTCAACATCCACGGCGATGGAGCCGAATACCAATCTTGTCCCTGCAAAACTTCGTGATCGAGGCGACCGACTCGTCGGACTCCGGGCCTCCCGCGCCCCTACCGATTAATCCGGATTGGGCGCCGGTTATGGAATTCACCGCCGCGGACATCTTCCAGCACTCGCCTCTTGGCGATATCCTGAATTTCCTGAAGCATCTCTCGCTATCAGGAGGATCTTGGCCAGACTATGGCCAGGATGGTTGGGGTTCGGACGATGAAGAAATTCAGATCCCACCCACCACCCACTTTGTAGCCACTGTCGACGATCTAACCGACAGTCTAGATTGCGACTCCGAAGACATCGACGGAATAGACGACGATGCCGGAGACGAACAAAAAACAGAGCTTATACAGCACAACAGGACCACCCTGTCGCATGACATATATATGGTGGATACCCCAAAGGGGAGCGACAACGAGGACCAACGGGCCACGGCAGATAACACTGCCGATAAACGACCAAAGCGACGGCGAAAACGCCGCGCTAAGTCCCGCCTCGACGACAACAACGCTCCCAACGAGCCCGCTATACGGCAGGGCTCACAATCGGACGCATTTAACACGCACATAAGCAACCGTCCGAACACGACGAGTCAGATAGTCAATCAAAGCCCGGCGAAGACAACAGTCCGGACGACCACATGTCGGACACGTCGCCGGAGAATAAGAACCTCCGGAAAAGACTTGGCAGCACTGCAAGAAGCCTGAAGAAGAAAAAACGTAAGCTCATAACAGCGGAAGAAACACTCAAAATGAGATGGGGCAAAGTGCTCAACACCGCAGATAAGTATGGCAATGGCCATCAATCAAAGAGCTACCCTAAACGCAAGCTGCTACCGGAATTTGACGAGGAGGCCATAGAACCCCCACCGTCCAAAAATAAAAGGGCCGCCTGGCCGGATAGACGGCCAGACGACAGGCCAAATTCTGAAAGAGGCGCCACACACAACTCCACCAATGAACTCGGAAGGATAGATGGCCCAGCCAGGTCCATTTATGGGCCAAAGGAGAAGGCCCCAAGAAGCAAGGCAACACGCCAAGTGTCCGATGACAACGGAGCACACAAATACAGAGGTGCCGCACACCCACTATGTTTCACCGATGAGGTACTGGACCATGAATTTCCAGCAGGGTTTAAACCCATAAACATAGAGGCCTACGATGGAACAACAGACCCTGGAGTCTGGATAGAAGATTATATACTACATATACACATGGCCAGAGGAGACGATCTCCACGCCATAAAATATCTACCCCTCAAGCTCAAAGGGCCAGCCCATCATTGGCTCAAAACCCTCCCAGAAAACACTGTTGGAAGTTGGGAAGAGCTCGAGGAAGCATTCAGAACAAATTTTCAAGGGACTTATGTCCGTCCTCCAGACGCTGATGATTTAAGTCATATAACTCAACAGCCCGGAGAGTCAGCGCGGAAATTCTGGAACAGGTTTCTTACCAAAAAGAACCAAATAGTCGACTGTCCGGACGCCGAAGCCTTAGCAGCTTTCAAGCACAATGTCCGGGACGAATGGCTCGCCAGGCACCTCGGCCAAGAGAAACCGAGGACAATGTCCGCACTAACAAGCCTCATGACCCGCTTTTGTGCGGGAGAGGATAGCTGGCTAGCAAGAAGCAGCACCAGCGACCCAAGTACATCCGAGATAAGAGATGGAAACGGAAAATCACGGCGCAGAAAAGAACAGCGCCGGAATAAAGAGAAAAGCCAAAAGAGCACGGCAGTTAACGCCGGATTCAAAAGCTCGCGGCCCAGTCATAAAACTCAGCCCCTCAAGGATGACAGTGACGAACTGTCTAACCTACATAAAATTCTGGGTCGGATATGTCAAATCCACAGTACCCCCGGAAGGCCCGCAAATCACACCCACAGGGATTGTTGGGTTTTCAAACAGTCTGGCCGATTAAACGTCGAACACAAGGGGCTCGACACGTCCAGCGAAGAAGATAAACCCCGCCAGCAGGGCACCGGAAAACAAAAGACTTTCCCACAAGGGGTCAAAGCAGTAAACTCACTTCGTGTGAAGACAAGGAAAAACAGTGCGGCACTTTCTAAAAAGAGCTTCGCACGGTCCAGCCCAGCAAACCATAGAGATTGGATACCAAAACCAATCACTTTCGACCACCTGGACTATTCCAGAAGTGTTCGAAATGCGGGAAGGGCTCCCCTGATATTGAATCTGATCATAGACGGATTACAATTCACAAACGTCCTAATGGACGGAGGCAGCGACTTGAACCTGCTATATTCAAACACAATCCGTCGGATGGGGATAGACCCTACTAAAATTCGACATAGCCGCACTTCCTTCAAAGGAGTGACGCCAGGCCCTTACGCCAAGTGCACAGGCTCGATATTACTAGAAGTCGTGTTCAGATCGCCGAGCAACTTTCGACGCGAGAAACTAACTTTCCATATCGTCCCATTTCAAAGTGAATATCAAGCACTGTTGGGACGAAAGGCTTTCGTCCGCTTCAATGTCATACCACATTACGCGTCTCTTACACTCAAGATGCCCAGCCCACATGGCACCATTTCAGTGCGCGGGTCATTTAAAGACCCCGGACTCGGATAGACGAATCCGGACTCAGCAGTCTAGGGGCTCCCTAGCCGCATACCCTTTCACAAGGGGCTGTGCGCACAACTAACCGCAGTTTCATATAAACCTAACTTTAATTATTTATACTTATTCTTTTGCACATTTTTCGCACGAACTATTTCTAAGGCTAAATGTTCCTCTCTTTCTCCAGATGAACAAGGTGCGTACCCGTCCAGGATAACGGCGCAACGGAGACACAGGCGCAGACGTGCGGTAGGGACCCGTTGCCAGGATTCTTTTCAGATTAAGACCCTGCATAGACCTTTTTATCACTGTCTCTTGTTGTTACTCTCCCTTGGCTTCTTCCTATAGCCAAAGCGGAGCCTGACGCTTTGGCATCGGCCGCGTCAGAAGACCATGCCCGTGCATTCGGACACTAGGGCTTAGGGCATAATTCTGCCCATTATTATAAAGTCCGAACACCTTCGGAGTGTTGGCGTCTCGAGTTAGGCATTATATGCATCAGCTCGAATCATGTCTTTGGTCAAATGTTGGGTTTGCCCGGCTCCTGTGTTTTGCTGCCTTACGCTCAGTATCACCCGGCTAACGCGGCATCGGAGAACTATCTGCGATTGTGCCCCGTTAATTTGGCGAGCACCTCTAGAGAAAGCCGAAAACTGACTGTCATGATACAGCGAGAGTCTGGTCAGCCACTCGATCGACTATCGGAATGTTTAGAATTCCCCGCTTTGACGAAGGACCGTTTCCCGGTCAGGCACATACGCACCCCGAATCCGGAGATGTGCGGTGTCATCAGGGGCTATATCGTAGCCCCACCCTCGAGCTCCATTGGCTAAGTGAAAGAGATAAAGCATTATAGTCCGGATTGCCTCGTTCGCTACGCTACCACCTCCTTATAACAGGACCGAGACGTCGGATTAAGTGTGAAAACGCGCTATTTTGCGTAACACCCCAAGATTTTGTGCGAGGGGCTGAAGTCAAGCGCATCTTTCGGGTTATACACAAGTATACTTAAACGGCCGCCTGTGGGAAGTTTTACTACTTGGAAGCACAAGTATAAAAAGCATTCATACTATAATCATTGATTTACAAGGTACCGCGTTCATTTGAACGTTACATTCTTTGAGCACCGCGCCTCTACTTTACGAGCACCCCGCATGACTTCTCCTAAGTAGTGCTCGGCAGGGAGCCAGCTTTCATCCGGACCCTGGGTGGCAACAGCGGTGGCATCCATCTTCGGATAATGCGCCTTCACACGGGCAAGAGCCATCCGCGCGCCCTCGATGCAGGCCGACCGCTTCATCTCCTTTATATGCGGCACCGCCCCAAGGAATTGCTGCAATAAGCCAAAGTAGCTCGTCACCTTGGACCTCTCTGGCCAGACATGGGCCACGATGTCAGCCATGGCCAGTCCGGACAGTCTATTTAGTTCGGCCCATTCGGCCAACCTGTCCGTCAGCGGAAGAGGGCGATCCGGGCTGTGGAATTGAGACCAATACAACTCTTCCGCCTCGTGATCTCCTTGGCTCCGGAAGTGCTTAACGGCATCAGCCGCACTCGCAGCCAAGTCCATATACGGATCCTCCGAACTCCACTGCCGCTCAAGTTGAGCGTACTTGGCGTCGATAAACCGGCGACGCATCAGAAAAGGCTTGCCAGCCGCGATCTCTCCGGCTTGGCGCAGCTCCTCCTTCATCGCCCGCATTACAGAGCGGGCATCCTTGGCTTCGGCCGTGGCCTTCTTCAGGTCGTCCCGCTCCGATAAGCCCTCCTTTTCAAGAGCCTCATTGCGGTCGGTAGCATCCTTTAAATTCTTGGCCAATTCGGCCACCTCCGCCCTGCTTAGGCAGTGCGCCGCCTTTTCGGCCTTCAACTCCTCGGCCGCCCTAGAGGCAGCCGCGTCACTCCTTCGGGCTTGCTCCTTAGCTAGAGCAAGTTCGGCCCGAAGACTCTCCACCGCAGCAGCACCATCTGTATACACAGCATATAATTTATCAGAGGTGAGCTTCGACCCCCATTAAATAAAGCAGCTGCGGGGAATTTACTTACCTTGCGACTCGTCAAGTCGCTGGTTGACAAGTGCGATTTCAGCATCTGCCACGTCAAGTTGTCGACTCAATTCGGCAAACTCATTAGTCCGGCTGGCCCCCGGACTATCCGCCACCTATTTCAGAACGGCGGTATTCATTACCTGAGATGTTGAGATTTTCGATCCTCGGCACGCTGTCGTCTTCGACAACCTACCGAGTCTCAGGGGCTACTATCTATACAGGGCGCATTTTTTATATGCACAACTGTTAAAAAACACAGGGGTGCGTTATTTTCGCATACCTCAAAACCCGCCAGCAAGCTCATGGCGGCGTCACGCAATCCGCTTTCAGCGGACGAAATCCTTCCAATCACCATACGCATTAACGCACGGTGATCTTCTGAAATGGACGCCCTCTCAAGCAGACTCTTCAGTTCTCCCGGCCGGCTTCTGCTGGGTGCCGAACTCTCTGGCCCCTCCGGACTCGGGGACGCCCTCCGTGACGACACTTCGGGCTCGCCTGCCTCATCTGGCGGCGCGGCAGACGGAGGCGTATCGCTCTCCATCATCTCCGGAAGAAGGTCCCCCGAGGATGAACTCATCTGAGACGGCTGCAGATCCGAACTGCGATATAAAGATTTCGGTTACCTACAGAAGCGTAAATGAAGGTACTTTATTAATTAACTTCCTCTTTCATACTTACGGCTCGTTGGAGAGCTGGTCCTTTGGCAATGATTGCGCGTCCGGATTCTCTCCGGACGCCGGACCCCCCGGTGAGGATTTCTTCCCACGTTTAGGGGCTTTGGCCTCCGGATCTTCGGAGGCGGTCCTCTTCTCCCTCTGAAGGGAGGGATCCTTGGTTCCCTCCTCTTCAGTTGCCTCCTTGGGCGAAGTATTAGCTCCTTTATTTCCCCCGTCGCCCCCCTCTGTGGGCGCGACCTCCAACATTCTGACCAGCACGGGCTCCAGTGCGGTCTCTGGGAGGGGGGCCGGACACCTTATCAGCCTTGATCGCGCCACCCATTCCTATAAAGAACAAAGGGTCAGGAGACGAACTTTCGAAAGGCATACAAATAGAGTGTCCGGGCTCTGAGCTATTTACCTGAGTATCCGGGCGATCGCGGCTCAGGCCTGCGTCCTCGGCTGAATCCGGACACGCCACCTGCGGTCCGAAAAACAGCTTGTACATCTCCATGGGTGTCGCACCCATAAAATGCTGGAGAATACGAGGTCCCTCCGGATTGAATTCCCATAGACGGAGAGGACGACGTTTGCAGGGTAGGAGGTGCCTTATTAGCATGACCTGCATCACCTTGACCAGGTCGATCTCCCTTGTTTGGAGTTCTCGAATCCGGCCCTGCAGTGAGGGCACGTCCTTGGACGGCCCCCAATTAAGCCCTTGGTTGACCCACGACATCAGTTGGCATGGAGGTCCCGGGCGGAAGGAGGGCGGCGGCTTTTGCTTGCTGCCCCTTGGAGCAGTGATGTAAAACCACTCCTGCTACCACAATCCCAGTTCCTCTTGGAAGGAACCTTCGAGCCACGGGGCATCGACCTTCTTGCTTATGGTCGCCCCGCCGCACTCCGCTTGACGCCCCCCGATCATCTTCGGCTCCACCTTAAATGTTTTCAGCCACAGGCCGAAGTGGGGGATGACGCGGAGGAAGGCTTCGCAGACAATAATGAATGCGGAGATATGGAGGATGGACTCCGGAGCCAAGTCGTGGAAGTCCAGCCCATAGTAGAACAGGAGCCCTCTCACGAAGGGATCCGTCGGGAAGCCTAATCCCCGACGGAGGTGAGATGCGAAACAACGATTCGCGGGCTCGGGCTGGTGACGGCCTGCCCCGGGCGGCAACCTGTGCGAAACTTTGTAGGCAGTGCTTGGCCTCACGCAACTTCAATATGTCCTCCTCCGTGATGAGGAGGGCATCCACCGCCCTGGAGGTCGGAGCGACATTGTTGTGGATCCGGCGCTCGAATCTGAAGCTACGTGTTGGAACCGGGAGCGGAGGAAAGATTCGCGCGAGGTTGAAAGACAAGGACAGGCCTTGGTCCTCTTATAAAGGGGAAGAAATACCAAGGGCCGTCTCCGTGACTGTTTAGGATTCCCCCTTCGATAGAGGAGGCGTGGCGACGGGAACGGTTGGTGTCGTGGATTTGTCACGGCAGATGTCCTAGCGTAAGGACTTAGTCGTGGAGCCATCGCAACGGGTTTACTTGAAGGGGTTAAAGCGGACACAAGGACACAGGGATTTATACTAGTTCGGCCCCTTCGATGAAGGTAAAAGCCTACGTCTAGTTGTGATGGAATTGATGTGGTTTCGATGGCTAGGGAGCAAAAAAACAAGCTTCGCCTAGGCTCGAGTTGTGGTTGTCTGTCCCGAACCGCCGCCGGGTCGTCCCCTTATATACACGAGTGACGCCCGTCGGTTTGCAGAGTCCCAACCGGTTCATACTCGTATCCCGGTTGGTATCTCCCTATTCCTAACTTACAATACAAGTCATACATCAGGCCGGTTTACGGCTATAAGTTCTAAACCGACTATAAGCCTTGGGCCCTTCCATGACTACACCACTAGCAGAGCTAACCCGGCCCAAACTTGGCCGGTTTACACCTAGTGGTAATATCCCCAACATTAGGCCCCAGATTGATTTGAACTGGTTCATGTCAATCCTTCATAAAACCTGCATCTTAGATATCTTCTTTGTGTAATAAATCGTCACGTCGTCATCGCTTCTGATCACTGTAAACCGGCATGACATCATTACTTCTGGTCACTGTAAACCGGCATGACGTCATCTTGAAGTTTATCCTTTATAACGCCTTCTTTAATGACCGTCCCTGGATTCACGCGCTTGACCTAGTTTTACTGCCTTATAAATAGGACGAAGGGTCATTCATTCCTTCCTCCGCTTCCTCTTCTTCTTCTTCCTTGCGCGCTGCCTTTGGAGCTCCGTCGTCGTCATCAACGTCTGCTTCGACCTTGGCCGCTGCATCAACCTGTTCGGACCAGAATACTGCGGTCTTTCTCCGCATCTCCTCCGTTTCTGGTAAATCTCTTACCCTTCTTCAGTCTGTTCGTCATCTTAGATCTGTTTCTAGGGTTCAAGCTTCATACCACGTTCTTCGTATGCTCTCACCTTTCTAGCTTTTGAACCATGCTATGAATCCTGTTCTGTACCAAACGAAGACTCCTGCGTATCCGCTGCACTTTCTTATCTGAATCCCATAGATCTTCTGCATACATATGCGTATACCTTATAGTGCGTTTCATGCCTCTTCTTTACTTCCGTGACGTACTTCCTGTTTGCTGAAAACTCGCGTTTGATCCCTAATAAATATGAAATCTTGCGAAACCTGTTTCTGCCCATTACCTTCGAAGCCAAGATTAGGCGGTTTAACTCACCATAGTAAATAATGCTAAACCGGCACCGGCATACCATTAGTCCCCTTGTTGAACCGCCAACATATATCTGACATCATATCATATCGAACTGATTCGTCGGAACCTCCTCCGGTTTATCATAATTTAGATCAATTACTCTGTAATGAGTGCTTTCTTAAACCGGATTCTTCCCCTTGTAGACCTCATGATGGCCAAACAGGTGTACGAATGCAACTGGGTTCCTTCTCGCGTCTCTGAGACACAACTGAATGAGTTAGTGTCGATTGGCGCTTTGGATGACCGAAATACCATCCATTGGAGGGTTCCTGGAGAGGAATGTCCTCCCACACCTCAGGAAGGTGAAGTTGTAGTTTTCGCAGATCACTGTTCGGGGTTTCAAACCGCCGGGTCAAAGTTTTACCGAGACGTAATGGCCAACTTTCAACTCCGTCCCCAAGATATCGGCCCCAATTCATTACCAACTTGTGCCATTTTCAAGTCTTTGTCAAGCATATCTGCAAGAGGAGCCTTCATTGAACTGTTCGGGATCTCTTCCACCTAAACCGTCGTGCATCAATTCACCGATGGCCCCAATACCGAATTGGGCGGTATGGCTATCCGTAAGAGGAAGGAGATCACTTATCCCCACGCCAAACTCCACACTCATCCCAAAGAGTGGAACGCGACTTGGTTCTCTGCAAAGACACTTCTCCGAAGGCGAAAATCCTTTACGGTTTCCGCCCAGAGCGGCTCAAGAACACTCATCCCTTTCCGCAACGATTGATCGCCAAAGAGAGAAGCAAATATGCTCCACAATTATCCAAGCTTGGGCTTTCATGGCCAACGGTTTGACGGGATCGATCCGCACGCTGCTGGTTATCTTGGGGCATATTGCCTCGAGCCGACGTTCGGTTTGATGTGCCAATATACCGCAGCGTCGATGACCCACTCCGACACACCAAACTGGGAACTGCTCAAGATGAAGTCACGATTGATGAGGAAGATGCTGAATTAACCGGAGCACCTTTGTGCCCAAACCGGCTTGGCTCCTTACTGCACCTTCAACGCACCTCCTGCGGTAAGTCTCTGACTGTGTCATCATTAAATACTGCTATTGCTTTCATATTTCCAACTCTCAATTATTTCTGATCCAGGGTGATAATCCGTTTTGGAGTAAAAAACTTTCTCAAGACAAAGCGGACAAGGCTGGGCGGCAAACCCGGCCCAAAACAAAGGTTGTCAAGAAATCCGCCCACAAGAGGAAAACCACGGCTTCGTCTGATCCGGCCATCGATGATGATGTGGGTAATCCGGAACTTGATTCTCTTGGCTTGTTTTTTACACGTCTTATTGATGACGATGCTTGTCAGGATGACGCTGAAGCCAGCAACGCTGGATTTGCCGAGGTAACCATTCTCTCTTCCGATTCAACAAACTTACCTTCACCAAAATTTCGCCGGGCAAACCGGAAAGTTAACTTTTCTCACCCTCTTGCTCACTTGGATCCCAAACTTCTTATGAAGACACAGCAGCACGAGGCCCACCGCACAACCCGGCACAGCGGACAGGTAGTTACCTCTGCCGGTTTACCAAACAGCCCGGCTCGAAAATGCCGCACCGAGGTTTCCAACCATTTTATTACATTGAATTCCAAAGCGGGTTTATTCCGTCAACCTCTTAATCCGTCCGACTCCGATTATCAGGTCACTTCTCATTCATCATCTGGCGAATCGTCAGCCACTCAGCTACAACCACTGAAGATAGATGTCGGGTAAGTCAATATGACCACATGTTTGTCGATTTCTTCTGTAATGTATGTGCCTTACTTCTGAATCTTTTTGTTCCTTCAGGACCAAACCGAAACCCAGCAAGAAAGCTCGTTTGGAGAAAACAGCTGAAGAGGCTGCCGCTTCAGATCATGAGCAGGCGCCGGATCTCGAAAATGTTGCCTTTGAAGACATTCCAAGTGATCCCCCGGTTCAAGAAGATGTGATTCCTGAGGAGAGGCTGCGGATCGTTTCAATGTCTGTTGATCCAGTCGCCCGTACTGTCCGGTTTGAAAATCCTCACGGTCCAACTGAAACAGGTGTGCCCACACGATCCGTCGAATCGAAGGATGACGACGTTGTAATCACTGGAACGGGCCACTCTGACCCGGGGAATGCTGCCACTCTAACCCGGCATACTGTGAAAGAGGACTCTTCCACTTTTAACAAAGGAAAGTGGAATGTAGAGCTGGAAACATATGCCGCTATGAGCGCCCAAGATCTTCATTCCGGATATCTAAACCGGCTTTACAGTAGCCGTGATTATGAAGCTGGCTTGGTGAAACTGATGAGAGATAAGTTTGAGGTAACACTCCTTTCCTTATCACCAATATAGTAATCCTTGTAGCCCCCAAGGGCCGGTTTGCAATCTTTGATCAAACTGGTACTTGACAACTTTCATTGATAGACTTGCAATCTTCCCTCATAACCACCAGGGCCGGTTGAAATATGTATACGTAAACCGGCACTCCAAAAACTTCCTTTAATAGAATCAAATAGCCATTAGCCCCCAAGTGCCGAGTTGAATACTCGTATTGAACTTGGGACTTTTCCTTGTATCAGTAGTAGAAAAAATGAAGGTACATTAGCCCCCAAGTGTCAAGCATATAACTATGTTGTGTGGTTGAGACTTGAAGCTCAGAATCGCTGGCTGATCATACTGTCAATGCGCAGGCTGAGGTGAAAATCAAGGACGATCGGATTGCCGATTTACAGGCGGCATTGAAAACCCAGCAGGCCGAGACAGACAAAGCCAAGAAGGAGCTAACCAGTGCTTTGACTGCTGCGGAACAAATGAAGGAGAACAGGAAGAAGGAACAGGCGGTCTGGGCCACCGAAAAGGCCAATTTGCTTAAACGGGCCGAGAATGCTGAAGCTACCCTTAAACCGGTGGTGGATGATCTGACAGCTGTGAAACGGCAAGTGCATTCTATGACGACAGCCATCTTCGGTAAGTTCCTTGTTAATAAGTGTAATATGCTTTTCCTGTTGCCTCACTATTCCGGTTTAAAAATATCCTGTCATTATTTGCAGGCACACGCGTTGGGCACTTGGGTAATGACGTGCGGAAGAAACTGAAAGCTGTCTACACTTTAGTGGAGCAGCTATATACCGGAGCCCAGCGCGTCATTACCACAATGTCACATAATAACCCAGCACCGTCCCTGATCCAAGACACCTTGAACCGGCTTTCCATCCTTCCTTCCCGGATTGAAGAGGTGAAGAAATCTGCTGCACGAACCGGAGCCATCAACGCCTTGATCCGGGCCAAAGCCTGGGTGCCAGATTTTGATCCCGTGGAAGCAGCTCAGGGCTATCCCAGTGTGAAGGAAGACGGCTCGGACTTTAGTGAAGAGGACTTGCGTGCAATAAACCGTGCAGTACGCCCGCTTGCTTGTCAATTGGCGGAAGAAGCCGATTTGGAGCACTACCAAGCCCAATACAATGATCAGAACAAGCGTGTGTCCGCTCCAACTTTTGAACCGGAAAACTTGATCCCTCCAATCCGTAAGCACACTTACGCTCCTGACATTGAGCCGTCGTCTTTGATTCATGAGGAAGCTGTTTTTAAAGCTCGATGGGCATCGATTGGACTTCTGTGGATTTCCAGCCAATGGGTAGAGAGGAAGATGCTGAAGCGGCGGAGGATGAAGAACAGTCGTGAACCGGTAGCCGGTTTAGAAAACACTGATCATTTGGGCACTGTGTTGCCTTGTAATAATTTTAGTCAAAACTTTGCTGTCTGGGTATGCCTTCGCGCATCGAGGAAACTTTTGTTTAAGTCATACTCCCTGCAACCAAAAGATTGAACTTCGGCGGCGGTGATACCGCCAGCCGGTTTATGGCATCCAATATATCTTATGTATTGAAAATCAATTAGTATGTGATACAAATACCTGCCATATCCGGGCATAAAGCTGGCGTAGCCAATCTTGAAGCGGAGGCTTTTTTGTTAAAAACCATAACCGTCTGGGGAAACAATAACCCCCACATAGGCGCTTGAATCAGCACAAGCCCCATGTTTCTCCATAAGGATGAACCGAAAAAGGTAAACCGAAAGAAAAACTTCGGTGTAATACCAAACCGCATCCTGTCAGTTTATTACTGACAGCTAAACCGGATAAAAATATTCGTCGGGTTTTAAAAACGCAACAAGAATTGAACACCAAATATGGCAACAAAGGCAATAACTCTTTGCAAAAGGAAAGCTTCATGGAGCTGGTCAGATGGCGTTACCATGGTCAGACGCAACCAAGCCCCCCGAAGGCGTAGCGATGGTGCTAGTCGGCCAGGTCCCCAAAAGACTCTTGGCGAGTACGCCGGCCAAGTGGCGTGACATTGGTTCGGGTTTGACCAAGCCCCCAAGTGGCGCTGGCCCTATTGGCCGACCAAGAGGCGTGACCGGTTCAGACGTGACCGTGTCCCAAAATGATCTGGTGGCTTTCGCCTATCAAGAGGTGTTGCATTGGTTCGGACACGACCAAGCCCCCAAGTGATAAATATAACTGTCAAGGGGTAAACCGGAGGCCGTTTTAAAAACAGAAACACTCCATGTAACCACGCATGAGAAGAAAGACAGAGACCCCGCTTTGGCTGAGGCCCTGATTTTTATTATATCGAAGATAATATATACATTGTTATGCTATGTACATAAACTGAGCCGATGACTCATGTGTAGTAAGGTCAAGATGAGCTATATTCCATGGCCTGTTGGTCTCCTCTCTCGATGTACGTGAGTCTTTATGCTCTCGAATATCAACCGGATAGTAGGAACCGTTGTGCAGATTCTTGCGACCACAAAGGGTCCTTCCCAAGGCGGGATAGCTTGTGCATAGCTGTTCGGTCTTGGATGAGACGGCACCAAGTCTCCTTCTGAAAGGCTCTGGTTTTAACCCGCGATCGTGATAACGACGAAGATCTTTTGGTAAATCGCCGACCGAAGCGGCTGCCATATCACGCTCCTCATCCAAGTGGGTCCAAAGCATCTGTCGTGCCGCTTCATTGTCCGCTTCAACATAAGCCGCTACACGGGGCGAATCGTGCCGGATATCACTGGGAAGAACTACTTCTGCTCCATAAACCATGAAGAAAGGCGTGTAACCAGTAGACCGGTTTGGCGTAGTATTGATACTCCATAGTACCGATGGGTGCTCTTCAACCCAGCACCCTGGTGTTCTCTGCAATGGAACTAGAAGCCGTGGTTTGATGCCTCGCAAGATTTCCTGATTAGCACGCTCTGCCTGCCCGTTGGACTGGGGGTGCGCCACTGATGATACATCAAGTCGGATATGCTCACGTTCACAGAATTCTTTCATAGCTCCCTTGGACAGATTAGTGCCATTGTCAGAATGATCTTGTGTGGAAAGCCAAACCGAAAATCACCTTTTTGATGAATCGCACGCTGTTGCGCATCACACTTATCGGCTGTGTTCCGCTTCAACCCACTTGGTGAATTTGTCCACTGCCACTAACAGGTGGGTCTTCTTATCTTTGGATCGCTTAAAAGGCCCGACCATATCCAGCCCCCATGTTGCAAACGGCCATGTTATTGGGATCATCCTCAACTCTTGTGCCGGTACATGGGCACGTCTCGAGAATTTCTGACACCCATCGCACCGTTTGACCAAGTCCTCTGATCGGATGAGCAGTTAACCAGTAAAATCCATGACGGAATGCCTTCGCTACCAGGGACTTTGAACCGGCATGATGCCCACAATCCCCTTCATGGATTTCTCGTAAAATTTCGCAACCTTCCTCAGGGGAAACACAGCGTTGAAACGCCCCTGAAACACTGCAATGATGCAACTCACCATTAATTATCGTCATAGACTTGGAGCGCCGGATTACCTGCCTGGCCAGAACCTCATCATCTGGCAATTCTCCTCGAGTCATATATGCAAGATAAGGCACCGTCCAATCCGGAATAGCATGTAATGCTGCCACCAACTGGCCTCCGGTCAGAATTGCCAAGTCCGCTTCACCGTGGAGCTGAACCGACGGGTTGTGCAAGATGTCGAGGAAGACATTAGGGGGAACCGGTTTACGCTGAGAACCCAAACGGCTTAAAGCGTCTGCCGCTTCATTCTTCCGGCGATCCACATGATCTACTTGATATCCCTTGAAGCACCCTGCAATGTTATCCACCTCTCGTTGATATGCAGCCATGAGGGGGTCCTTAGAATCCCAAGTGCCAGATACTTGCTGCGCCACCAGGTCCGAGTCACCAAAGCACTTAACCCGGCTTAAATTCATCTCCTTAGCCATCCGGAGACCATGGAGCAAAGCTTCAGACTCAGCTGCATTATTAGTACAAGGAACATTAGACGGAGAACGAATAAAACTTATCACCTCGTGGGGAAGTTAACACGACTCCAGCCCCCGAGCCTTCCAACTGCCTGGATCCATCGAAGTGGATAGTCCAGTATGTATGATCTGGCTTCTCCTCCGGTGCTTGTAACTCCGTCCAGTCATTAATAAAATCAACAAGTGCTTGTGATTTCACTGCTGTGCGTGGTGTATACTTGAGCCCATGTGGCCCAAGCTCAATGGCCCATTTTGCGATCCGGCCAGTCGCTTCCCGGTTTTGTATGATATCACCCAAAGGAGCTGAACTAACCACTGTAATAGGATGCCCTTGGAAATACTGTTTCAGCTTCCGGCTGGCCATAAAAACACCATAGACTAGCTTCTGCCAATGCGGATACCTCTGCTTGGACTCAATAAGTACCTCACTGATATAATAAACCGGCCGTTGAACCGGATATTCCTTTCCGCCTCCTTGCGCTCTACCACAATGGCTACGCCACCGCCGTGCATTGGCGGCCACATATAACAACAGTGGTTCCTTGTCGACCGGAGCCGCAAGGACAGGCGGATTGGCCAATTGCCGCTTTAGGTCCTCGAAAGCTTTGTCGTGGTGGACTCGCATTTAAATGATCTGTCTTCCTCATCATCTGGTATAAAGGAATAGCCTTCTCTCCGAGGCGGCTGATAAACCGGCTCAATGCCGCAATCCGGCCTGCCAAGCGTTGAACATCGTTGATACACTTCGGTTTAGCCAAGGAGGTGATCGCCTTAATTTTCTCCGGATTGGCCTCGATTCCCCTGTTAGACACCAGGAACCCCAATAACTTGCCAGCCGGAACACCAAAAACACACTTGGCCGGATTAAGCATCATCTTATAAATGCGCAGGTTGTCGAAGGTCTCCTTCAAATCGTCCACCAGCGTCTCCTTCTGTCTTGATTTCACCACAATGTCATGCACATAAGCATGCACATTGCGGCCGATCTGTGTATGCAAGCAATTCTGTACACACCGCTGATAAGTAGCTTGGGCGCTCTTGAGCCCGAAAGGCATAGACACATAGCGAAGGCTCCAAAGGGAGTTATAAACGCCGCTTTCTCCTGGTCTTGACTGCCATCTTGATCGATGATATCCGAGTATGCGCCCAAAAGCTTAAACGCCACATCTCCGCCGTGGCATCAATAATCTGATCAATGCGGGGAGAGCAAAAGGATCTCTTGGACAAGCCTTGTTAAGATCTGTAGTCCACACACATACGCCAGTGCCGTTTTTCTTAAGGACCAGCACCGGATTAGCAAGCCACTCGATGAAACACCTCGATGATAAAGCCAGCTGCCGAAGCCCGCTACTTCTTCTCCAATGGCCTTGCGTCTTTCTTCATTAAACCGGCGGAGGAACTGTTTCACCGGTTTATACTTAGGATCCACATTAAGTGTGTGCTCGGCGAGTTCCTCGGTACACCGGCATGTCGATGGCTTCCATGCAAAATGTCCGGTTCTCACGGATGAACTCGATGAGCGCGCCTTCCTATTTAGGATCCAGTTGGCACCGACAAGGAACTGTTTGGACAAATCGCCTGCACGAAGTCAACAAGCTTGGTTTCATTGCCGATTTGAATTTCAGATCCGATTCATGCTCTGTAGTAGGCTTCTTCAGAGGGTCATATCTGCCGGATCAACATTGTCCTTATAGAATTTCAACTCCTCTCAGAGTACAGATCGCCTCTGCATAAGCTGCATCTCCTTCCTCACATTCCAAAGCAACTCGGCGGCTTCCATGCACCGTTATTGTTCCTTTGTAACCCGCATTTTGAGCTGCAAGTAGATATAACAAGGTCGTGCCATGAACTTAGCATAAGCCGCCGTCCAAACAAGGCATGATATGGGCTCCGGATTTTCACCACTTCAAAGGTTAGCTTTTCAGACCGGGAATCATGCTCATCTCCAAAGGCCACATCCAAGGCTATCTTGCCAATAGGATAAGCAGATTTGCCTGGCACTACACCATGGAACACCGTATTGGACGGTCTGAGATCTTTATCTGTGAGACCCATGCGACGGAAAGTGTCATAATACAATATATTGATACTGCTTCCTCCATCCATAAGTACCTTAGTAAACTTATAGCCCCAACTTGGGGGTCTACCACCAAAGCCAGTGACCGGATTATCAACCCGGGGATGGTCCTCTCGCTCCATACGATAGGCTGCTCGACCAACGCAAATACCGTGGCAAAGCCGGTTCAACAGAATTTATCGCCCGCTTGTGAAGCTTCCGATCCCGCTTGTCCAAACTGGTTGTGAAAACATGATATCGCCGCCATTCAAGCGCTTTGGCTGGCTCGATAGCTCGATCGCTGCGCTGCTTCTTTGGCTACCTTGATTACTCGGTTGTTGAAATTGCCCTGGTTGTGCCCTGAACCGGAAGCTCCGTCCTGACCCGGCCCATGAAAGCCGGATCCTGCACCACCACCTGATCCCTGGTCATATCGGAAAGCATCAGAATTTTTAAACTCTTGCATAATATAACAATCTTTCCAAAGATGATTCGATGGGGATTCCTTCGTTCCGTGCTTGGGACAAGGCTGATTCAACAAGTAGTTCAAACGGTTTGCACCAGCATTTGGGCCCCGATTCGCCTTGCCTCTGCGCGGGCCTCTGTCCTGCGCATTAGTGTTGGCTACGAAATCCGGATTACCATCAGCCTTGTGCTTGCCCCGCTTCCATGACTTGCGGTTTGAAATGCTGCTGCTTGAGTTGCCATTCTTCTTTCCCTTCCTCGCTTCGTCATCATCCGCCCAGGATCCTTGGTACCGCTCAGAATCGGCATATTTTACCAAAGCGGTCATGAGGGTTCTGTATCATTGCAGAACCGCTTCATACGCCCCACTTCAGCCAGAGGCTCAAACCGCGGTTGCTTTCGGTGTGATGATCGCCGAGTCAGCATTGATCCGGTCAGAGGAGTGTAAAATCTCAGACACACGGCGTATCCAGCGGGTTGTTGACTCCCCTTCTTCCTGAACGCAAGCCGCCAGGTCCACTATAGACTTTGGCTGTTTACATGTATCCTTGAAATTCTGGATAAACTGGGCTCGTAACTGACCCCATGAACTGATAGAATTGGGCGGCAAGCTTTTCAACCAAGTACGGGCTGTGCCCTCCATCATCATGGTGAAGTACTTTGCACATGCTACTTCATCAACATCTAGCATCTCCATGGCCATCTCATAACTCTCAACCCACGCCTCAGGGGATAGATCTGCAGTGTAATTTGGCACCTTACGCGGGCCTTTAAAATCCTTAGGCAGACGCACATTGCGCAAAGCGGGGATTAAATAGGGCACTCCCAGAGCGGAGGTGACTCCTGGTCCGGTGAAGGAGGTAGGGCAAACCGGCGTGTGTTGACCCGCATCACCCTGTGCTGCTAACTCGGCCTCCCTGCGTGCCCGGGCCCGATCCACCACCTCCTGAGCATTACGAGTGCTGCCTATCGGGTTATTGCCTCGGGCCGCTTCACGGTCCCGCGCGTTACTTGATAGGGCCGGTTCATCCATGCGCCTGCTGTAGCTCCGGCTTGGACGGGGCGTAGAGTGAATCCGATCGCGGCTGTATGAATATGCTTCCTGCTGGATTAATGCAGTCCGGAGAAGCTCCTTAACCCGGTGTGTCTCAACCGCCAGGGGAATCTCCTTCGATCGATCGCCTCAATCGTGCAAAGCAGCCGCAACAAGGTTGTCCATAGGGTTAGAGTAATGGCCCGGGGCGTCTGTGCAGCGGAGGAATCACCGATTCTCTGCGGGGGCTCCATCAGCGCGGTTGGACCGTCGCTCCTGCTCTGGTGCCTCCCTCGGTTTACCTCCTGTGCTGGGCGGGTTATCGGGTCCGCCCGGGTCGAAGAGGTTTCGGGTCGAGCCACGATGGCGACGCGATCAGATTTCCGCTTTAACACCTCTGCGACGCTGTTACGTCGAGCATGAGTTTGTAAGCCTGTGCATCCAAAGCGCCCGCTCTGCGCCATGCGCTCCTTCTCTGCCGCTAGATCCGCTTTGGCTTGCGTGATCTGCTCTTTCATCTTCGCAATTTCTGCGTTACGAGCCTCCTGATCTGCCGGGTTATCCTCCGCCATGAGCGCTGCTAGCGCATCAAACAGGTCTGACAAAACTTGAATCGGCGGGTGCACCGGGCCTCCTGCCCCTGCTACCGCGGCTGAACCGGAAAGCATTGCTGCTGCGGTTGAAGAGAGGTTTGCGGCCTGAGTACCGGCCATGAATACACCGATCCGGTTTAGCTGGCTTGGGGGGTCCGGAATACTGTCACCATCGGAACAGCCCCTGATCATACCATCCTGCAGCTGGTACAATGACTCGGTCTCTCCTGCTGAAGATTCATCGCCGGAGTAAACGACGGTCTCGCTACCGTGCTCTGAACCGGCATCATACTCCCCTCCATGGGTGACTCCGACGAAGACACGCTTCACGGCCGGTTTAGCCCGGGCTGGTTGCGCGCGCTGAGCCGTCTCGACGAGGTCGGTGCAGATGTCCGGCTCAGGCCCTCCGATCTTGCCGATGAAGACGTGTATGCCGCCGAAGGGGACCCGGTATCCATACTCGATTGAATCGGCCTCGGGACCCCATCCAGCATTGTCGATGTAGATCCGGCCACGACGACTCTTGGTCATCCGGCCCACGACGTAGCCTTCGAGTCCTTTGAGCTTGCCCTCCAAGATCGCCAAACCATCGTGCGATAGCCCCACGGTGGGCGCCAACTGTCGTGGATTTGTCACGGCAGATGTCCTAGCGTAAGGACTTAGTCGTGGAGCCATCGCAACGGGTTTACTTGAAGGGGTTAAAGCGGACACAAGGACACAGGGATTTATACTAGTTCGGCCCCTTCGATGAAGGTAAAAGCCTACGTCTAGTTGTGATGGAATTGATGTGGTTTCGATGGCTAGGGAGCAAAAAAACAAGCTTCGCCTAGGCTTGAGTTGTGGTTGTCTGTCCCGAACCGCCGCCGGGTCGTCCCCTTATATACACGAGTGACGCCCGTCGGTTTGCAGAGTCCCAACCGGTTCATACTCGTATCCCGGTTGGTATCTCCCTATTCCTAACTTACAATACAAGTCATACATCAGGCCGGTTTACGGCTATAAGTTCTAAACCGACTATAAGCCTTGGGCCTTTCCATGACTACACCACTAGCAGAGCTAACCCGGCCCAAACTTGGCTGGTTTACACCTAGTGGTAATATCCCCAACAGTTGGGTTACCCACGCACGTATTGATGAGGATCCCGGAATAAAGGGGACATGATCTCTGCCTCGACAAGACGTGCCAAGGAAACCGCTTCGCTAAACGTGCTGAGGTGGTATAGTAATTCAAACAAGGGCTTGGTGGCAGCGTGATGTCACGCCGTATAATACGTACAGCAGATTGAATCAGTGTATATGTTTTATTCTCTCTACGTTTGGAATGTGGAATTTATTTTGCAGAGTCGGACACTATCCTGGTGTTCATTATCTTCTCCGAATTATTCAAGGGAGGAACCCGCCTTGCAATGCCGAACATTATGCACGCCGGACTCATCGTCATTGAAGACTGGTTCAGGGCTACCGAGGAGTCTGGACTAGGGGTGTCCGGATAGCGGACTATCAATATCCGCCGGACTCCAAGACTACGAAGATAGAAGATTGAAGACTCCGGCTCGTGTCCGGAAGGTACTTTCCTTGGCGTGGAAGGCAAGCTTGGCAATACGGATATGTAGATCTCCTACCATTGTAACCGACTCTATGTAACCCTAGCCTCTCTGGTGTCTATATAAACCGGAGGGCCTTAGTCCGTAGGACAACATACATTACAACAATCATACCATAGGCTAGCTTCTAGGGTTTAGCCTCCTTGATCTCGTGGTAGATCTACTCTTCTACTACCCATATCATCAATATTAATCAAGCAGGACGTAGGGTTTTACCTCCATCGAGAGGGACCGAACCTGGGTAAAAACATTGTGTCCCTCGTCTCCTGTTACCATCCGCCTAGACGCACAGTTCGGGACCCCCTACCCGAGATCCGCCGGTTTTGACACCGACAGTCACCAAAACATACATCAAGTGGCACGTGATATCCCATTGTCACCACAGATAAACACGGCAAGACATACATCAAGTGTTCTCAAATAAAGACTCAATCCGATAAAATAACTTCAAGAGGGGAAACTCAATTCATTACAAGAGAGTAGAGAGGGGGAGAAACATCATAAGATCCAACTATAATAGCAAAGCTCGCGATACATCAAGATCGTGTGAAGTCGAGAACACGAGAGAGAGAGAGATCAAACACATAGCTACTGGTACATACCCTCAGCCCCGAGGGTGAACTACTCCCTCCTCGTCATGGAGAGCACCGGGATGATGAAGATGGCCACCGGTGATAGGTTCCCCCTCCGGCAGGGTGCCGGAACGGACTCCCTAGAGTTTTTTGGTGGCTACAGAGGCTTGCGGCGGCGGAACTCCCGATCTATCTTAATATTCGATGGTTTTTGGGTACGTAGGGTTATATAGGCGAAAGAAGTCGGTCGGGGGGTGCTCGAGGGGTCCACGAGACAGGGGGCCGCGCCCTGTAGGGAGGGCGCGCCCCCTATCTCCTGGGCTCCTCGAGGATCTTCTGACTTGATCTCCAAGCCTCAAGGATGATAATCTTCCAAAAAAACACGTTGCTGAAGGTTTCATTCCATTTGGACTCTGTTTGATATTCCTTTTCTTCGAAATACTAAAACAGGCAATAAAACAGTAATATGGGCTGGGCCTCCGGTTAATAGGTTAGTCCCAAAAGTAATATACAAGTGTATAACAAAGCCCATAATCATTCAAAACAGATAATAAAATAGCATGAATGCTTCATAAATTATAGATGCGTTGGAGACGTATCAGTCACCAAGGTAGAGTTTTGTAGAACTGTGTAGTGTGCTTGAGACCAAGAATATCCGTCCCTGCATATTATTGAGTCCCCTCCAAGCGTGCCTTTTCCAGTCAGTCTCCCCTCATACCGCGATTTAGGGAGACCTATCTTCTTAAAGCCAGGAATGAAGTCAACACAAAACCCAATGACATCCTCTGTTTAATGGCCCATGGAGATGCTTCCTTTTGGCCTAGGGCGGTTACGAACATATTTCTTTAGGACTCCCATGAACCTCACAAAGGGGTACATATTGTGTAGAAATACGGGGCCCAGAATGACAATCTCGTCAACTAGATGAACTAGGACGCGCATCATGATATTGAAGAAGGATGGTGGGAACACCAGCTGGAAACTGACAAGACATTGCACCACATCACTCCTTAGCCTTGGTATGATTTCTGGATCGATCACCTTCTGAGAGATTGCATTGAGGAATGCACATAGCTTCACAATGGCTAATCGAACGTTTTCCGATAGAAGCCCCCTCAATGCAACCAGAAGCAGTTGCATCATAATCACGTGGCAGTCATGAGACTTTAGGTTCTGAAACTTTTTCTCTGCCATATTTATTATTCCCTTTATATTCGACGAGAAGCTAGTCGGGACCTTCATACTAAGAAGGCATTCAAAGAAGATTTCCTTCTCTTCTTTGGTAAGAGCGTAGCTAGCAGGACCTTCATACTGCTTTGGAGGCATGCCGTCTTTTTCGTGCAAACGATGCAGGTCCTCCCGTGCCTCAGCTTTATCTTTTGTCTTCCCATACACGCCCAAGAAGCCTAGCAGGTTCGTGCAAAGGTTCTTCGTCACGTGCATCACATCGATCGAAGAGTGGACCTCTAGGTCTTTCCAGTAGGGTAGGTCCCAAAATATAGATTTCTTCTTCCACATGGGTGCGTGTCCGTCAGCGTCACTCTGAACAGCTAGTCCGCCGGGACCCTTTTCTAAGATTACATGTAAATCATTGACCATAGCAAGTACATGATCACCGGTTCGCATGGCGGGATTCTTCCAGTGATCTTCCTCGCCTTTGGAATGCTTGCCTTTCTTTCGACATTTATGGTTGGTCGGAAGAAATCGATAATGGCCCAGGTACACATTCTTCCTGCAGCTTCCCAGGTATATACTTTTGGTGTCAGCTAAACAGTGTGTGCATGCGTGGTATCCCTTGTTTGTCTTTCCTGAAAGGTTACTGAGAGCGGGCCAATCGTTGCTGGTTACAAACAGCAATGCGTGCAGGTTAAATTCCTCCTGTCTGTGCTCATCCCACACACGTACACTGTTTCCATTCCACAGCTGTAAAAGTTCTTCAACTAATGGCCTTAGGTACACATCAATGTCACTACCGGGTTGCTTAGGGCCTAGGATGAGAACTGGTATCATAGTGAACTTCCGCTTCATGCACATCCAAGGAGGAAGGTTATACATACATAGAGTCACGGGCCAGGTGTTATGATTGCTGCTCTGCTCCCCGAAAGGATTAATGCCATCCGCGCTTAAACCAAATCATACGTTCCTTGGGTCACGTGCAAACTCAGCCCAGTACTCTCTCTTAATTTTTTCCACTGCGACCCATCAGCGGGTGCTCTCAACTTCCCATCTTTCTTACAGTCCTCACTGTGCCATCGCATCAACTTGGCATGCCCTTTATTTCTGAACAATCGTTTCAACCATGGTATTATAGGAGCATACCACATCAACTTCGCAGGAACTCTCTTCGTGCAGGGCTCGCCATCAACATCACCAGGGTCATCTCGTCTGATCTTATACCGCAATGCACCGCATACCAGGCATGCGTTCAAATCCTCGTACGCATCGCGGTAGAGGATGCAGTCATTAGGACATGCATGTATCTTCTACACCTCCAATCCTAGAGGGCATACAACCTTCTTTGTTGCGTACGTACTTTCGGGCAATTCATTATCCTTTGGGAGCTTCTTCTTCAATATTTTCAGTAGCTTCTCAAATCCTTTGTCAGGCACAGCATTCACTGCCTTCCACTGCAGCAATTCCAGTACGGTACCCAGCTTTGTGTTGCCATCTTCGCAATTGGGGTACAACCCTTTTTTGTGATCCTCTAACATGCGATCGAACTTCAGCTTCTCCTTTTGACTTTCGCATTGCGTCCTTGCATCGACAATGACCCGGCGGAGATCATCATCATCGGGCACATCGTCTGGTTCCTCTTGATCTTCAGCAGCTTCCCCCGTTGCAGCATCATCGGGCACATCATCTGGTTCCTCCTGATCTTCAGCAGCTCCCCCCGTTGCAGCATCACCGTATTCAGGGGGCACATAGTTTTCATCATCCTCTTCTTCTTCGCCATCTTCCATCATAACCCCTATTTCTCCATGCCTCGTCCACTTCGAGAAACTTATGCACGCCCTTAATGTACTCGGAGGTGTATCTGTCACCATACATCCATCGCCGGTTCATCAGCGTGCATTATATATAACTATGTGTGTCAAAAGTAAGAAAATTAGGCAAATATCTATCTAAAGTAAGAAAATCAGACAAGTATCAGAAATAAAATAAGAACAAGAGGCTCACCACGGTGGTGCCGGCGACAAGATCGGCGCGGGCGACTGACGGCGGTGAAGACGGGGACAGTGCTTGACGGACCGCTAAACCTGGACAAATCTCGGGAAAAATGGAGCTCCGAGGTCGAGCTTCGGGAGGAGAAAGCTTAACTAGTGTGGCTCGGGCATTTCGTCGAACACCTCATGTGCATTGGAGGTGAGCTAGAGCACCCAAATGCCCTCCCCTCGCCGGCCACAAAAAACATAACACTGTGGAGTGCTCTGCCACGGCGATGGGGTATATATAGGCAATTTATTTGTCCCGGTTCGTGGCACGAACCGGGACTAAAGCCCCCCTTCTACAACGGTTCAAGGCATGAACCGGTACCAATGGCTGTGGGATAGGAGCAAGGTCCATTGGTCCCGGTTCGTGCCTAGAACCGGGACAAATGGGTCCAGACGAACCGGGACCAATGCTCACGAGGCCCCGGCCGGCCCCCTGGGCTATTGAACCGGGTCTAATACCCCCCATGGGTCCCGGTTCGTGAAGAACCGGGACTAATTTGTTGGCCAGGCCCGAACGATAGCCCTGTTTTCTACTAGTGCTTCAGGGACCCGGAGGCTTTTAACCAAGCCATGTCGGCTAAACAAGCGTGGCGCCTGCATCAATACCCATCCTCCTTGTGTGCTCGTGTCTTGAAGGCCAGGTACTACCCGCATTGTTCTGTTCTGAATGCCACTTGCCCAGTAGCAGGCTCTTTCACTTTCAGAAGCATCTTGCATGGGCGCGATCTCTTGCGGGAGGGATCTATTTGGCATATTGGGGATGGGTCCTCTATCAATATTCATCATAGTAACTGGATACCGAGGGCGGGACACATGCAGCCACTGGGCCAGCGGTATGGTGAGGGAGTCACCAAGGTTGCTGACTTATTGACTCCTGATGGATCTTCATGGGATGATGCAAAGGTGAATGATATGTTTTCTGCAGATGATGCTCACGACATTAGGCAGATTGCAGTTGGGGGTCCGGGGATCGAGGATTACTTGGCTTGGAACTTCACTCGCAATGGTATCTTCACTATCCGCTCAGCGTATCACCTGTGTATGGAAAGGAAGAAACGTAGGTCAGGTCAGCCGGAAGGATCTAGTTCAGTCGCGAAGCATAAAGGTTTTATGGCCTTGTGGGATACCCCTGCTCCTGGCAAAGCAACGATACGTGTCTGGCGTTTGATTCGGAATGGATTGGCTGTGGGCGCGGAGCTTCACGGTAGCAGGATCAAGGCTGGAGTTTTTTGCCCGTTGTGTGGCCGGGAGGAGTCCTTATTTCACCGGTTCTGGGGCTGCTACCATTCCGTCCAGTTCTGGAAGCTGCTGCGGTCTGCTATGGGTGTTGAAGCGGCTCCCCCGCCCGGTCATGTGAACTCCCAGAGAGCGTTGGCTGACTGGCTGATTTCATGGTTTGCCTCGGCGAGTGAAGAGGAGAGGGAGGTGTTGATTAATGGCACCTACGGCTTGTGGTTGGCTCGGAACGAAGCGCACGATGGCAAGAAGATTGTGCCCACCCAAGGATGTGCTGGAAAGGGTCTCCTCGGCCATGGCGTCGTGGAGAGAAGCTCATGCTGCCCCTGCTAGGCAGACGACGGCAAGTTCGGTGCAGCGGTGGGAAGCTCCAAAAGATGGATGGACTAAGGCAATGCTGATGGTGCTCTCGCGAAACAACAGAACAAGGGCGGTGGTGGGACTATCGTACGTGACCACAATGGTGGCTATGTGGCTTCGGCCTGCTTCTACTTCCCACAATGTGCGGATCCTGAACGTGCTGAGCTCATGGCGTGCCTGAAGGTGATCAAGATGGCGAGGGAGTGGAATGTTGACAGGATTCATGTGGAGCTGGACTGCCAGGTTCTGGCGAAGATGATCCTGAGCCCTAGAAAGAACTTCTCTTCGGTCGGGCCGTGGGTTGAAGAGGTAAAGAGGTCGCTGGGGGAGTTCATGGACTTCATGGTGGGCTGGGTTCGGCGCCCGGCAAATTCTGTTGCCCATAAGCTCGCTCGGGTTGGAGTTGGAGAGGAGAGATGTCAGGTGTGGGCTGGTGTGCCGCCTGGTTTTATCCTAGATGCTGTATCGGATGACATTCCGCTTTATGTTTAATATATGAATGTGTTTCCCCTAAAAAAACATAATTACGGCTTCCAGCCCTTGACTGCAGGCCGCCAGACGGTTGCTCACATGCAACGCCAATATCGTGGTCGTGCAGATTCAGATGTGGCCATCCAGCGCCGGCCATCGACAAACATGGTAGTCCCGCAGGTCGCTCAGCCGGTCGACATCCTCGGCACGCCGTCGCTTCGCCATTTTTTTTTTCGATCAAAGAAGGGCTTGCCCCTTCCGATTTTCATTACTGAAAACCACCGAGTTCTACAAACGAGTTCAAACAGGAAAGAAAAGATCGAAACGGAGTCAACACGACCATAAAGCATCCCTAACGGCCAACACAGGGCTAGCCACCCCACGCAACCCCAAGTTCACCAACTACCACAAAGTTCAATCTGCCTTGATCACCATTACATCAAAAGCAAAAGCAGCAAAAAGGAGCCCAAGGATCCTCCGTCGCTTCGCCATGGATTCAGATGCAGGGGAATCCGGTCTGCTCTCACCTTGCAGGGCCCTTCCGCTTTCTTGCACCGAAATCTGTTTAGATCCGATTCTCCGGGCCATTCCTAAACTGCGCCCGTTGCGCCCGTTTCTTCTATTTCGACAAACGGGCGCACACCCTCTCTCCGTGATGGGCCGGCCCCTTTTCATGTTTTTTTCGTTTTCTGAACTTGCTGCAAAAATAAGGGCGTGACGGGGGATCGAACCCACGCCGCGGGGTTCTTTATAGAACGCGCTAACCAACACAGCCAAGCCACCTTCTGTGATTATCTAATTCCTCTTTCCTCTTTACTTCTTACGTGCTTTTTTTTCTGTTGTTCTTTCTTTTTGCCTTTTCTTTTTCTTTTTCCCTTTTCTGTCTTTTTTCAAAATCGACGAATTTTTTTCCAATTTTATGAACTTTCTTTCAAATTTGATGAAGTTTTCTTCAAAATAGATGAACTTTTTTCATATATGGTGAACTTTTTGCAAAATCGATGAACTTTTCTCACCAAATTCCATGAACTTTTTCCAAAATCGATGAACTTTTTTTTTGAAAACCCGTGAATTTTTTTTAAATTCGATGAACTATTTTCGAATTGGATGAACTATTTTCAATATCCAAAACATGTTCAGATTTTTCGAAATTCGTTTGACTTTTCAGAAAATGTTTTTTGAAATTCCAAATTTTGTTCATGTTTTCTAATTTTGTTCACGTTTCAAAAATAGTTCTGAATTCCAATTTTTGTTAACCATATTGAAGAAAAATGTTCACAATACATTGAAAAATGTTCGATGTGTATAAAAAAATGTTCATCACGTATAGAAATTTTGTTCAGCATGCATTCAAAAGGAGTTCATCGTATTTAAAAAAAGTTCTACGTGTATTTGAATATTTGTTCACCATACATTGAAAAAATGTTCAGTGTGTATATAAAAATGTTCATCGTGTAGAGAAATTTTGTTCAGCATGTATTCAAAAAAGGTTCAGCGTATTTTACAAAAATGTTCTGTGTTTCTTTGAATAATGTTCACCCTATGGAAAGAAAATGTTCAATGTGTATTCAGAACTATTTTTGAATATGCGGACTTTTTTTGCATGCTCAAGAACTCCATCCGTAATATTTGAACATATTTTCAATAATTGAAATGTATAAATGCCACAGTGCATTGTGCAATAAATAGCGCTTCTATTTTCTGTTTATTTAAACTTTCGCGGTGTTAATATCCGCTAGTAGCTAGTGCAGTGCCTAGCTTCACCTTGTGGAAGCGGGAGGTAGCGAGGTCGAATCCTGGTCGGGAGCTATTTTTGGCTGCAGGCGCCAGATCCCTTGCACGGCGCTGAAGGCAATCGGGACCCTAATAACTTCCGTCGGTCTGGACTCGGGCCGGTATGACAAATAATCAGATTCGGTTGCGTTCGAGATCAAATAGGAAAATACATACATTGTGTTTGTGGCGTCCATATATTTTTGGCATGAGATGGGCTCAAACCCAACACGCCCGGCCCGTTTCGCTTATAGAAACGGAAACAAACTAGCCTACCCTATACAAAACCTGCGATCGAGAGACTCGCGAACCCACCAGATCATCCATCCTTCTCGATACATGGTCCATCCGATGCGTAGCCCGCCGCCGCCGCCGCCGCCCGACGAGTACGACCCCACGAGGGGCACCATCTCCTGCTTCACGGACCATGGCCTCGCCGACGACCCCGTCTCGGCCGCCACGCTCGAGGCCCTCCGCGTCATCCTCGTCGGCCACTACGAGGAGGCGTTCCGGCGGCTGCCCGTCGAGGACATGCCGGACGGTCTCGACCTGGCCCAGCTCGCCGACCGCGGCGGCTTCTGCCTCGGCCTCCTCGACCCCGTTACCAACATCGTCCTTAACACCATCTCCCTCCTCCCACACGGATTCGAGTTTGACGCAAACCCTAGCCCGGCGCCGTCCGGTCCAGGACTCAGGTTGCCGTCGCGCCCCCGAAACTCGAGCAGGGATGCATGGCGCAGCGTCGCGCGCAGGTCCAGCGGGTGCCTCCTCGAGTTCATGCGGGCCTACTTCGGGCTGCTCAGCGAGGAGCAAGCCGGGCGGTACGCCGGTACCTCGTCTGGGCGCGTGCCGACATTGCCATGGCGGTTCTGCTCGTCGAGCATGAGCTCTACGCCGACCGCCCTGCACCGCCGGACCCTAGCTCCGGGAGGACGCGGCAGTCTCTCAGGCTCGCCGCTATGCACATGCAACACCCTTCGCCGGACAGCCTGGTGTCGCTCGCGACGGCATGGCTTCCACCGCAGAAGCTCGAGATACTTGCCCCCATCCTACGACACGACGGCGGTCGGAATAGGCTGGCTGTCCAAGACGTAAAGAACATCCTCCACGTACTGCGCCACCAAGACGACATCTCCGCCATAGCTACATTGCAGTCACCACCGCCGCTTGAAGATGGCACTACGAGCTGCATCTACCTTGGAGATGGCCGGATCGCGTACACCACCATTGTCCAGCGAGCCGGCGACCACATCGCATCTCTACGGCGTCCTCAAGACACGCAGTCCAAGCTAATCTCTTACTCCATGGCACCATCGTCGGCGACACACACGATGGCGCGGCCGGGCAACTCCCCTTGCGCGTACGTGGGGTCTCTTGACGTGGACGACGCCCGACAATGCCCGTACGTACGTTCTCTGGAGATGTCCCTCCTGGGCACCATCCATGGATTCTACCTCAAGGCGCTCGCCATGCTGCCAAGCTACATCCCGGTACATCATCAATGCCCGTACATCATCCTCAGTACATCATCCTCAGTACCATCTGGTATGACGCCAACTTCCCGGTCCCTGTGGCTGATCGTGGGACGCAGGCGCACGACATCCTTGACACCCTCACCATGCTCAGGGTGGTCACTAGCTCCCTGCATGGCCTCATAGCTCTCTTGCACGCCAACTCCGGCAAGCATCTGCCATTGCACGAGATTTTGAAGTACCTCTGCTACAGGAAGTGCGACTTGGCCACCAAGTTACATCCACATCTACACCGGAGCTCTCCCAACCCTTTTGCCAGCGCCGCCGCTGCTGCTCGTCACCCGCAAGCGTCTGCTTGGGCAACATTTCTTTCATCATTGGTGCCGACAAAGCTAGACCAGATACGGTCCTTGATGATTAGTGCCACTGCCAACAACACTGCGCTTTCTTACGAGTCTTTGACCCAGATATACAACATCCTCAGAGAGGAAACCCGGACGGCGATGATTCTGCCGGCTCCTAGACTCTGTCGGATGGCGGTGAGCATTCTCACAAGAAAGAGGGAGGCCTATGCTCACCAACAGAGCTTCATTCGCGGTAGGATTGAACAGCTACTGCTGGAATACGCGCGTCGCCATCCTTCAGAAACAAAATATGATTTGGATTTTATATGCGGTGTAGCTGTAACATTAACCGGTCACCAGGATCAATGCTACCACGTCAATTTCATGGCAGCTACCAAATCGACATCCAAGAACACACTTTTCTTTGCCGAGTTTTGGTGGGCATATCAAGATCAGTCAAAGCCTTCCGTATGCTGCCCTCTGCCCCAACCGTATACCATGGGTAAGTACGAAATAAGTAGATTTTTCAACCTTAATATGTTGAGTTCTCAAGTATTTAAGGAGTGCAAACTTCTCAAAATAAATGTGCGTTGATTTGGTGCAAATTTGGTTCTGCCAATAGGTCGTTGCTACTACGGCCAGGAGTCCGCACGTAAGCTCGCCTATCCGGATGACTCCATCGACTATTTCTCACGCGACATTACTCATGGTGGACTAGATGACACGAAAGGCATACTAGACACGGACTTTTTGTATTTCGACTCCGAGAGGGACGTCGAGCTTGCCAAGGTCTTGCAGAGGATGGGCAAGAAAGAAGAGGTCATGCAAAGGTCCTCTACTGGAAGGCGTGCTGAATGGACCGCCGGTGTTCCTCTGTGCTAGGTTTATTCATGCTTCGAATTATAATGTAGAAATGTTTGGAGAAAGCTGGATACAGTAGTTAACGAGAATAGTTGGGTGTGGATTAGTGTAAACCTCGAACTTGTTAACGACGGAAGCAAAGTGATCGAGCCTCTTCTTTCTAAAAAAAAGTGATCAACCATTTGCCATCTGCCTCCTCCGCCATGGTGGTAATGGTAAACCACCACCATACGTAAAACCTTGCAAACAAGGAAGGCCCATACTAAAGCCATTCGTTGCCCTCATTTGCTATTAGTCCTGGCCTGAACTCCCGTGGCCTGAACTCCTGTCATTGATGTGTGATTGATTAGCCGATTAGCGCTTCCCTAAAAACGAATAGGCGATTAGGGCTGCCATGCTGCCTTCCTGCAATTTCTCGCTCAAATTGAGATTAAATTAGGTGCAATGCAGGCGCGGCAACCCCACGATCCTAAACTTATCAATTTTCCAGCCAACTATGAGCGGTTTGTTGGGATAACTCCGGACCCTCTCTCTCTCACTCGCATAGATGAAGGTGGAAGAAGAAACACACTGTTTTCCCGGCACATGAACACCACGACGCACGAACATCGATTTCTTTCATGGGCACATACCCGGCCCTAGAGACTTAACTCCAGCCACTAACCAGTTAACTACATGTAAGCATTGACTGAACGGCCACACGACCCATACGTGTCGTGCAACTGTTTGTTTGTTGCCGGCTCCCGCGGACGGCTCGGCCAAGACCAATCGGCCGTGATCAAGACTAATGCTTATGCGGTTAGCACTAAGCAATTAACTAATCTCTTTCAACTCTTACATTATGCCCCTAAAAATTATACAATTGATGTAATTATGTAATTAGGTGATATTTGATGTTTATTCCAAGACCTGCAGTTATAAATAGAAAAGTGTCACTAAACACTATAAATATCAACCCGAATTTTACGCTCCATATGAATATCTGAATAGACGTTTTGTAGTTCGAAGATAGTCTTTTTGCTCTGGCATTACAGGATAAGCTATATTGAAAGGTATTAGCAACAAAGTTATCTTCTGATTAAATTATTAATATTTTGGGTCTTTCAGCAATTGTAGACTAATCTAGGCTAATACTTCATCCGTTCCAAATTACTCATCGAGTAATTTGGAACTAAAACCACGACGAGTAATTTGGAACGGAGGGAGTACAAACGTAACTACGTTGTTATAGCCTTGAAGCATAGAATTATTATAACTATTTGCTTTAGAAAGTTTAACTACCTAATAAATCAACAGTTTGGAAATCAATTTGCTGGTGAAATAAAAGATCTCATCATACAATAAAGCTCTAACTGGAAAACTTGAACACTATCACTAGTGAAATTTGTACAATGTCACCGAAATAAACTCTTGTCTACAAGACATATTTGAATTTAGGAAGAGAGGACGAACATGTAGCGCTACCCCTATATCTATGCCCTTTCAATAGAACTAGTGAACAAACACATTCAATGAACAACAGGATATCAATGCACGATATAAATAAAATATCCAACTTGCTATGCAATGGAATCAATGTAATCAAGTATCCCCCAAGAAGTGGCACAACTGTAATTTTCACATAACTGTAAAACATCTATAATAATATATCAACACAAACATAATCATGAAATAACCCAGTATTGGATCAACACCATCATTTACAAGCACAAGCATAATGAACATCCATAATAACACTGAACGACATAGCGGACTTTCCACAACGGTGGTTGCCGGATATATCAACAAATGTCTGAACTGAATGTTTTATGACATAGCGGACATTCCACAACACGAGTTACCGGAAAGGTCAGCCAATGTCTGAACTGAACATTGAATGACAGAGCGGACTTTGACCGATTGGCGTTAACGGAAAAGTTGACACATGCGCAACTGAAAACTCTATGATGAAATAATGGAAGTATAAGTTTAGAAAACTCAAAACACACGAGAGTACAAAAAAATACCAAAAACCGAACAGCAATCAGAACACAAGGATCGAATAACACCATGAATGACGAACCACATAAATAAATCCAACAATGACGTACCATTGAACAAGGTCGTGATGCACTTGCCTTAACCTGAACGAGAACCGAGTTGCACCTTGGAACCGGCACTTTCCAAAATTGTGGAGTAAAACTACACTTAGGAACTAATCCACACTGATTACAACTCTACTTCATTAGTACCCGGATATTTCCCCCAAGAAATGCCTAAATACCTAGTTCTCAGTTTAGCTGATACTTCGACTGAGTTGCTGTGTCACTCATTGTTCCGGAGATCTTTTACAGTACCTCTAATTACTACGAGCCGTCCATTCTTGGCTACTCAATGGGCTAGATCCATCAATATTACTGAATAATACCAGTAGTATTTTCTATCAAAAGGGTAAAATCGAAAGCCAAACAAAAAAAAATACTAAAACTATACAGGCAATGAGGCAAAATCAAAAGCGTGTGTTTTCTTCATGATGCAGCCCATCCATTCTGGGACTGTTGGTGGAGGCCCGATTCATCGATTACTTTCCAGCAGAGATGCAAGAAAGGGACGAGTGTACCAGGCGTCAATCGATCGTTGCCGGTCGGTGCCTTTTGCCGAGGAAAACACCATGTACGCCTCCCTGTTTAGATCGATCATGTCCAGATGCAATAGTACGATATTACTAGCAGCAAACAGATCCCGGTGATCATGAATGGTATCCATACACAAGTCGGGGGCTGCACACAAGCAACACATGCATACAATACAATCGAATCTCGCTAGAACACAGGATGGAAGAACAACGGTTGCAACACCGCAAGATCGTGGCCGGATGAGCGAACACACAAGGAGTACATGGCAGACTGTCGTATAGATGGATCGCATCGATGACCACGGCAGCAAGGATGAGGCCAGACCGTGGTCGTCACGGCGAGGGGTTCTATAAATTACCAATCAAAAATTGACAAAATTACCCATCTAATTCAACGGCTAAGATTATTTAATACTACTGGGTCCTAGGAGGAGTATCATGTACCTTGAAACATCTCCACCGACTTACAGTGAATTCTTTACAAGTTTAGCTAAGGTTACAAGAACCAAAACTGGCACTAACTTGGTTGCACATATATAAACAGATTTCTGGCGGCCTCGCTATTACTGAACAGTAGCAACGTTTTGGGTTTAACTCCTAAACTAATAATCAGATTTGAGTGAAACCAGCGTCAATGGAAAGATAAAAACAAGAGCTACAACTATTAGGAGTACACTGATATTCCGGACGGATTATGCCCAGAATTTGAAACAAACTTACTGCTCAAATCTACTACCTAGTAGCTACCAATCTTAATATAACTCAGCCTTATCTCAGCACCTGCCTGTGTTCGTTACAGGAGCAAAGAAAAAAAGCCTGGACAGCATCCGCAGCTTGCTGTGAACAGACTAACACGTACTACTATGATTAGCATGGATGGGACTTGAAATTCCCAACAGTTCGTATGTCTAGAAAATCATATAGATCAACCGGCTCTTCACAATGGTTAGCCATCAAGTTCAATAACTTCCAATAGTTGGTCCAGTTAGTACCAGAATCTACACCAAGTAGTATGTACTAGCAAGCATCCACCGTATGCACCAGGAACAGCCGCAGAGTAAGGAAATTTGAACTAAGAGGGGACCAAACAGCGGTTTGAACTGTGAATACCAGAGGGAGAGGCGGAGATTGGTGGCCGACAGACCCCTGATGGCGGAGGCCGCCGGGGCCGGCGGAGCAGCAGCTTCAGCATTGGCAACACAGATATAAACCTAGGCGGTGGCGGTGCTTAGGTTTGTGCTTGCGTAGCAATAGGAGGCTGGTGGCACTACTAGGGAAAACCCTAGCAATAGCGCGGGTATTTTGCCTATCAGTAGCGCGGGATGACGCGCTACTGCTACAACACAAATAAAGTTTCGTCGTGCATAACTCAAAGATTTTTCATACAGAAAGTATGGACTAAACGGACACATTGTCATATATCGACAATCACTACATGTTGTGCCATCCATCCATGTCAGGGAGATAGTCACCGAGCTTAGTGAAAGGCTGCAGCTCCAGACACTGAGAGGCTACGCGTGTACGGACGTCATCCTGTGACATTTGTCCTTCTTCGTAGAACATCCCAGTTTTTTCGATGACCTTTTCTTCATGATGATTTGGGAAAGTTCGCATTGGATGTGATAGAACTCAGCTCGAAGTCGATGATCCTCGATATCTCCTAAGTCCTTTGCCCATTGCAGAATATGGGCATCGCCAGATCTAGGTGACATGCGATGGTTCTGATGATCCCGTCTGTACTCCAGCATGTGGTGTAGGACATAGAATCCATCATTAAGAGAATCACTCGGTTGCTGGATGCAGCAGAAGTCGGTCTTATGGCTGAAGGCGGGCCTACCGTCCCTTGTCTTCTTCCGATTAAATCTAGTCAATTAATTCTAGACCTAATAAAATGATTAATGACATAAAAAAAGGCCTATGCTTCACAGGAACATTGAGTCCTTCCCGGTGCGGCAAATCCCGGGCACTTGATATGTCCTAGTTTGTAGCATAATTCATGCCAAAATTTATGGAAAATTTCGGCATGACTTTTGCTAAAAAGTGGACAAATCGAGAACCTGAAATTTGCCAGAACAGAAATGAATCAACATTCCGGCAAAACATAGGCCACTCGGCTTCATTCCCTGTAAACAGTGTTCAAATATACATCTTCGACACCGCAACACATGTCCAAATATACACGAGCAACCACATGTCCAAATTTCACAAGCTAATTCAAAAACTAAGTGTAGAAGAAAATTCATTTAACTACTAATAGAACAAAATTCAGTTTACTTTAGTGCTCTATAATGATGATAGAAAAAAAATTAGTTAACTACTAATTTCATTCATTTAAGTTAATCATTTAACTTCACCTAATCAACCTACTGTACCACAACTAATAGCAGCACTTCTAACCTAATTAACCTATCAAAACCCTACTGCCCTAACTAAAAAGCATCTAATTAACATCTACTAGTACCAGTTCTGCCCTAACCTAATTAACATCTACTAGTATCACTATATACTACTAGCAGCACTGCTACAACATTTTCTTCATTTTTTTTCTTTAAAAAATCTGAGAAAACAAAAACCCTAATTAAACCGTACTGCCCTATCTAACTTTTGTTGTAAACCAAATTTTTCGCTATAAACTAATTTTCGCTCTTAACATCTACTACTTAACATCTTTTGCTCAAAACTAAATTTTTTGCTTTAAACTAATTTTTTGCTCTAAGCTAATTTTTGCTCTAACGTCTACTACCTAACATCTTTTTTCCCTAACTAATTTTTGCTATAACATCTACTAATTAAAATGCAGAGAGAGAGAGGAGGGGTGGGGGGATTACAGAGAGGGGAGAGACTGTGGGCGGGAGGTGCACGACGACGGAGGCAGGGTGGGGAGGGCGGGCTCGGGCTCAGGCAGTGGCGGTCCTGGGCGGGCTCGGGCGGCGGTGAGGTTGAGGGCGGCGGCGGTGAGGTCGAGGACGGCGACGGTGAGGTCGAGGGCGGCCCGAGAGGCGGCAGCGGTGAGGCTGGGCGGCCTCGGGCGGCGACGGTGAGGATGAGCGTCGCCTCGGGGGGAGACGGTGAGGTTGCGGGCATCAACGCCGGCAGGAGACAATGGCGAAGTGGGGCGACAGCGAATTGGGGAGACGGCGGCGAAGTGGGGCGAGGTATTTGGGGGAGAAGTGGTGTCCAGGGGTAGGGGAACCGCTGGTTAAGTGAAACATAACGGTAGCGCGTTACTGAATGCGCGCTATAGCTAAGTTAGCAAACGCGCTACTGCTATGCCTTCAACCTTTTTTTTCCTTTTCCGTTTATTTTTTACATTTTATTTTTTTTCCTTTCTCCTTTTTCTATTTCTTTCATTTTCATTTACTTTTCTATTTGTTTTTATTTTATTTTATTTTTGTTAGTAGTAGCGCCTTACACCTAAACGTGCTGCTATAACAATATTAGCGGTAGCGCGGTTCTTGAAAGATCACTACTACTATGTGTAGCCTATCGGCTTAGTGGTTGGAATTTTAGTAGTAGCGCTTTTGCAACGAGACGCGCTACTGCTATACATGTATCTGCAGCGCGCTTATTTTGCACGCGCTACTGCTGTCTAGCAGTAGCGAGCTTTTTTAACAAGCACTACTGCTAAAGTTTTGTGTATAAGGTTTTCCCTAGTAGTGTGGGGAGGGGAGTTTTATTTCTGTTTATCTCTATTCTTTTCTAAACATGACCTGCGCTCCCTAAATATTTATCTAAACTTTTTTCGTACAAGTTAATATTCGTATTAGGGCTGCTCGACAAAGCGAAGTGAACCGCTGGCTTGGATGGTTAAAATGTCAAAGCTTGGTCAACATCCACTAGTAGAAAAAGGGCCTAATGTTCAACCCTTTAGTCCCAGTTTGTAAATGAACCGGCACTAATGTGACCATTAGTGCCGGTTCAACGGCTATGCATTAGTGCCGCTCATTTCTGACCTATAGTCCCAGTTTGTATCACAAACCGGGACTAAATGGATGATGGCAGGCTGGCGGCAGGCCGGGGCCCCACGAGCCCCTTTAGTCCCGGTTTGCAGTTTGTGACACAAACCGGGACTAAAGGGGTCTAACCTTTAGTCCCGGTTGGAGACACAAACCGAGACTAAAGGGCAATTTTCAAACTCTGCCACGTAGGCCTATTTGCAAATTTTTAGAATCCTCAAATTCTAAAAGGAAAAAAAGATATGCTCAAATTTCAGTTTTTTTGAATTTTTGTTAAATCTGGTCAAACTATGGCCAAACTATTTATTCAAGAAATATTAGTGTTACTAAATAATTATTTTAGTTTTTTTTAATTTTGGTCAAACTGTGGTCAAACTATTGTCAAATCTGGTCAAACTATGGTCAAACTATAGTCAAACTACTTATTCAAGAAGTATTAGTGTTGCTAAATTATTATTATTATTTAGAATAATAGTTTCAAACTCAAACGGTGAAACATGTGACTTCATGCTCAAGCTAAACTGCTGATGGTTAATAGGATTGACAGCTTACTATTGTCAAGTAAAGAACAACTACAGACTTGGAAACTAGGGGGAATAGAATTCGAAAGTTAAGCATGCTCAGGCTGGAGTAGTGAGAGGATGGGTGACCGGCTCAGGCTGCTAGTTCCCTCTCCCTCCATCGGCCGCTCCAATGGCTGGAGGGAGAGGGAACCTTGGATCAGTGCGTCGGCTGGGTTGATTCGCTGCCGAGGCCGTCGCGGCAGCATTGCGTCTGAATAAGTTTCCTCGGGTTTCGTTCACGGTCAGGCGGGGCTCTTGCCTTCGTCTAGGAGCCAGCGGGGTGGGGGATCCCCGAATCTCGTCGAGATCGCGGGCTATGGTGTATGGAGGTCGACCGACACTGGTCAGGTCGTTCCTCAGATAGGTGGTGGTTGTGTGGAGACAGAGATTCTCCTTTCTCAGCGTCGGTATAATTTCATGATGCGTTTCTTCCTCCTTTATGCTGCCGCTAGAGGAATATCCTGCTTTGCCCGGGTAGTTGGCCCGACCGCGGTGCCGGAACCGGATCCTAGTTCTCTTTCATCTGGAAGGGGCACATACATCGGTACTCGAAGCCACAGATGGCGAAGGCTAGTGCAGGTGTGTTGGATGCATATGTGTGTCCTTGTCTTTTCGGCATGAAAGCGAAGAAAAAGGGGAGCAACATGATGGCGATTATACCGTTGTTGAAGATGATGACCTACTTAGATCTAATTGTAGATGCTTGTGTTGCAGGGGTCTTCTAGCAAGGGTTAGGGATGATGACACAGAGCTCCAAAGATCTTCATGTTTTACTGTTTGTTTTACGTTGCTCTTTGTTATTTTAGTTATTTGTGCGTGTGTTAGGGTGTGCTTGTATGGATCAAGAACTTTGTATTACTTTATGATTTGAATAGAAGCATACTTCCTCAAAAAAAATCCCTAACACAAGCATGCAACCATTAATGAACTTACTGCAAGGCGGGATTTGAAACAAATCTGATGTTCAACAATGTTTGGAAAACACAAACAACATTTGGAATTTCAAACATATTTTGGAAATTTGTGAACATATCAAAAAAATGTAACCATGAAAGTTTCCTGAAATTCCAAACTTTTTTTGAAAGTTTTCAAATAACATTTGGATATATAAACATTTTCTACTTTTCCAAAATATTTTTTCTCATTTTCAAACAAAATTTGAAGATTTCAACACTTTTATAATTTTTTTTTAATAATTTCCGAAATTCTGAACGTTCTTTAAAAAATGCAACAAATTTAAATTTCTGAACATTTTTGAGTAAAGGAACAATATTTGAAATTATGACGAAATTTTAAGATTTGAACATTTTTGTAAATTATGACTTTAAGCAAATGGAAAAAAATAAAAGAAGAAAAAAAAGGAACAGAAATAGAAAATAAAATTAAAAATCCAGACAAAAAGAAAAAACTTGTTCTTGAAACCTTCTAGAAGATTTCTAAAACTGATAAATATCGACTTCAACTTTCTAGAAGTTTTTTAAAACCGGAATGACAAAGCTTTTTTTTTTAAAAAAAATAGGCCAACCCAATTCGCTGTGCGCTTTTCACTGACAACTCTTTTTCCCAATCCAATTTTGCGAAATACCCGGAAGTTGATGAGCCTCTAATTATGTAGCCAAAATTGTTTATGAAACTTCCTGAATTTGAAAAATTCAAGAGAAAATTCATTGAATTTTAAATAACTTGAATGATTTTGGCCAAACTAAATTTTGAGTTGAATTTTTAAAAAACTCTTATAAAAAATAATATTTTTACAATAATAATATAATATTAAATGTGAGGTAGTGGTCGCTGCATACAGTCAAGTTTAATCGTATATATTTGCATCAACACATGTAAACAAATCAGTGACATATGTGAGCAAAACAGTGACGTAAAAACAAGGTGAAAATCAACTCGTACATGTTATTCAAAGTTTTGCCGCTTACGAAAACTATTGAGCTCAGATGGCAAAGATAAAAAGGAGCACATGTTGTTGGCCTCCCTGTCCAGCATACTTGGACACTGCAGTCTCAATTCTTTGTTCACTACTGGAAAGATTATCTTTGCTGAATGTTCGTCCTTTTGGCAGGTGTAATTTGTCGGGTACTCGGCAAAAGGTCCTTTGACGAGTGTCATATAAAAAACACTCAGCAAAAGAACAAAACTCAACAAAGTAAACCCTTTGCCAACTGTAATGGGAAAAAAATACTCAGCAAAATAACAAAAATCGGCGAAGCAAAACCTTTGCTGAGTGTCATGGAAAAAACACTCGGCAACGTCGTGCCACAGACGGTTTTGCGGACGACGGACCGACAGTGGACCCTTCATCAAGTGTCCGACATCCAACACTAGGCAAATGTGTTTTTCTTTTTCTTTCTCACGTTGCCTATTTTTCTTTCTTTCTTCTATGTATTTTCTTTATTTCTTCTCTTTTCTTTGTGTTGCTTTCTTTTTCTATTTTTGTTTCTTTGCTTTGATTTCTTTTTCTATTCTCTTTGCGTTCCTTCGCTTTCTTCTTCTATTTTCTTAGATTTCTTCTTCTATTTTATTTTGTTGCATTACTTACTTCTCTTTTGAACAAGTAAGTAAAGAAGAACCCCTAAAAATGTACACTACTAGAAATCCCCTTATTTTCGATGGTGAAATCATTGCCAAATACTTGTATTCACCGTCAACTACCACTATAACTGACGGTGCACCATCTGTAATCTCCTACCGGCTATGCTTTGCCGGCCATTACTCTAATAGCCGACGGTATAGTCGGAAAATATCTTTCGCTGTGGTAGTAATTCGACAGTGAGCCGTGGGGCTTATTGTTGCCACCAGCAGGCTCACAATAGCCCAGCGACATTATAGTTGAAGGTTCCTCCTCTGGTGAGTGTTTTCCGAGGGTTATTGCTTCCTGTCGGATTTTATAATAGTCAATGGTATGTTTGACCGTTTTGGACATAGCTATAATCATGGGGAGGACTAAACCATCGGCTATTTAGATGGCCGAAAGTGTATACAACCCATCAGGGATCCATTTAGTTGAGAGGTGAGCGAACATCGTCAATTTATAAATTCACCAACATCCCCGTTGGAAAATTATATACCCAAGATGTTTGTTCCATCATAGGGCCCCTCATATGTTGCTTTCTCCAAGGGGTGTTGCACACGGTAGCAATATTTCAAATAATTGGCATTTCAAATACATCTCATACACAAGCCCACACCAAAGAACATACATTATAATAGCGTATCCTGAAAGTATTGAGTTGCATCCAAATTGCAACACTAATTACCAAGTGTCAAATGCAGAACAAAATAGTAACTGAGATATATCACATTTTGCATAAGATAAATATTCCACCAAGATAATTTTTTCCATAAGCATAATTTCATTTTGGCATGAGTTAAATATCATTAAACTTTTATAGCTAATCATCACCATCATCACCATAGTTAGCATACCGCCCATGGCCATAGTTACCATATGTCTCATCACCATAGAGATCAAGCTAGCCATTTTTATCATCTCCCTCATTTCCAATGTAGTCATCCTTATCATCATTTCCATGACTCATACTGCCTTCGCATTGACCCTACAATCCATCGGTCTATCGGTGCACCGATGGATTCGAGGGTTCATCAGCCGTGTTTCCCCCAAACCAATCCTCACCCAACCCCCCGATGTGTTCAATCCCCTCCCTAACGCTCCCATCATGTCCTAAAATCAAATCTACCGACAGGGTAAGGGCTTACTGCTATTGCCGATGCGCTTGTCAATCCAATGCTCGTGGCCGCCTAGGATCGCCTTGCAGTCAGTCGCCCGGTGCTCGTTACCGCCGGTGTGAGTGGGGAAGACAAGAGAGAGAGAGAGAGAGGTGGGGGTAATTTATGTTGCGGCTTTGGGAAACAACGCGATGCCTCGAGGTCGCATCGATGCCTGCAACCACCCATGCCCACGTGCCTTGTGTTGCAGCGCTCGGGCCTGGCTCTAGAAAAATGGCCGAGCCAGCCAATCTCCTAGATGGAAGCCCAGAGACACTTTGGGTTGGTTCCCTGGGTTGCTTTGGGCTGCATTGCATGGAGGATCTTGGGTGAGTGTGGACTGGTCGAGATGATGCAAGGACGAGTCGGGACGGGTGTTTGGTGAACTTGTATGATATACCTATATGAGGTGATGAATGTGGCTAAAATCAGTGAGGAATAGATATCACGCGGCAGCGCAGGGCGAAGAGATCCGGGGACGGCAGCGACACTTTGCCTAGGATAGCGGCGGTGCTTCACAAGGGATCCGGGGACGGTGGCAGCGCTTGATGAGGGATCTGGCAGCGCTTGACAAGGACGGCGGCAACACTTGACCAGGGATCTGGGGATGGCGGAGACGCTTGGTCGAGAGAGGCGACGACGCTTGGCGAGGACGGCGGTAGTGGCATTTGATGAATGCGGCGACCATCCTTGGTCGAGGGCTACAGGGACAGGCTACGGAAAGGAGCCTTGCTGCGACCCTTGGTCCAGGGAGGCGGCGGCAATGTTGTTGCTTGCTCAAGGACGGCGGCGACAGGTTACGAGGAGGAGATGCCCTGGCTGCGATGCTATGCGGTGAAGACAAAAGGGATAAAAAAACAGCAAACGAACAAGCTTGCACGCGTGATATGCTTGATTCTTTCCCTCGGCCTGGCTGAGAGGCCCCTTTTTGCATCCACGGGCCAGCTGGTTGAAGAGCCCATGCAGGGTACCAAACAACTTAAATTTTGCACGATTGATGTGAGGCAAAGCAGGGAACCAACGCCCCCCTTTTAAGTTTCATGTGGGCTAACTTTTTGATGCGACCCAGACAACCAAACAAGCTAAAAACATTCTGCCCTGTTCTGGCTGAGACTAATGCAGGCTCCCAAACGGGAGTTGGTGTTATCGTCACCCATCGCGTCCACGACCCGGTGACTCCGACTCCGCTGGCTACGTACGAAGATGAATAGAAGACGGCGAACCCACGACGGCGACAGCAAGACCAAGACCAAAGTCGACGAGAGGGTAGAAGATGGGCAGCTTTCGGTTAGGTTCGGTCTTGGGTCTTGGGTCTTTGCAAGAATCATGCTCACCCCACTCAAACGTGGGTCAGTCAAACAATAAATGTTGATAACTAAATACTACACATAGTACGTCCCGTCCCAGTACGTCACAAGGAATGTGATGCTGACATAGGAGCAACTTGATCGGTGTTGCATTAGTATTTCGCATCGTCATAAATAGAAAACCATCAACGATCTTTTGCCACTGCCCGGTGTAAGCTTAGCTAGTCGATGGACATGGCTATCGTCCTCCTCCTTCTTCTCCTTCCTTCCGTTGGTGCCGAATGGCAAGTCTGCGGCGGCAGCAGCGGCAACTACACATCAAACAGCACCTACCAAGCCAACCTCCTGCTCCTCTCCTCCACCCTTCCAAACAAGGCCGTGTCCAACACGACACTCTTCGCCACCGCCACCGCCGGCCATGATCCGGACATCGTCTACGGCCTCGCGCTCTGCCGCGGGGACACCACCGACGCCTCCGACTGCGAGAGCTGTGTGGCTGCCGCCTTCCCTGATGCCCAGCAGATCTGCCCCTATAACAAGGACGCTACCTTGTACTACGATGCCTGCATGCTCAGGTTCTCCAACCATAATTTTCTTCTTGCCGACAGCACCGAGGATCAGATGAGCTGGATCATCCTCCGGAACAACCTCAACTTCACCACAGGCGGGGACTCCGTCAAGCACTTGCTGTCGATGCGTCTCAACAGCACGGCCCAAGCGGCTGCAAACAACTCGAGGAGGTTCATCACCTCGCGCTTAGGCCTCAACATCCTCCCAACGGTCTACTGCCTTATGCAGTGCACCCCCGACCTCACGCCCCATGACTGCGCGGCTTGTTTACAGCTTGTTTTGAAGCATACGATCAAGTCCCTAGATGGAGCGCAAGGTGGTCGAATTCTCGGGACACGGTGTAGCATGAGGTACGAGCTATACCACTTCTATGAAGGGGTCCCCATGCTTGCAATTCCGGCCGTCAACGCCACTACGCCAGCGCCCATGCCCGCTACCAGGTACCCACATTCCCAGTCACACCCACCAGCTGCGGCGCCTCCCCGGCTGGCGCAGACGACTGTCCAAGAACAGCAGGGTATGTAACTATGTAAACTTCTCATCCTTAATTTCTATTTGATTAGTTGATTTAGAAAAATTGTAGAGAAAACCTTTTTTAATGGTGGGAATTCCCTCACTTTGCGACGAGATGCATACATCCATTAAAGGAACTTATATATGTGCTGATATATACTCCCTCTGTAAATAAATATAAAATATTTTAGGTCACTAAAATAAGGACCTAAAACGTCTTATATTAGTTTACAGAGAGATACTTGTTATCTACACTAAATTCTCTTTTATGGCAGCTGATTTATTCTACCACATAATGGTAATTACCACTCACAAAAATTGCTACTTGGATATTTATGATAAGTAGCTTGTTAAATACGTGTGGTAGCACTTTTGCACTAGTACTACTAAGAGCAAGTACAATAGTAGGCTTATAGCCCGCTTACATGGTAATTTTGCCTATGTGAAGGAGAGAGGTATGAAAAAGTAAGGGGAGTGGGCTCTTATGCAAAAGCCTAACTATATGCGTGGCCCTAGACAGATACTATAAATGTGAAGAAAGACATAGAGAGAAGATGAGAAAAAGTACTAATCTTATAGCTAACTTTGTTGTATGAGTGACTATATGTGTTGGCTATATATGATATGCCAACATCTTATAGCCAGCCGTTGGTTGTATTATTAACCATGCTCTAATAGACCTGAGGTTACAATAGATGAATAAAAACAAATAAGTAGAAGAACTAAGTTTTTCTCTCGATTTCCGTGCCGCCGAAGTGTTAAAAAGTAAAAGAAAAGGAGGTTCGATTACAAGGGGGCAACTGTTAAGAATCGAAACGGTTCAAGGGTTGGTCAACCTGATGTGCCATATAATATATAGTCTCTATCACTAAATGAAACCGTTTTTTATTTATATATGAGAACTATACATGAATTATTATTTTTTTCCTTAGGACACAACTCACACAAGAGGGTGCTGTGGATTATTGTTGTGGTGGCTCCATTACTGTCAATATTTCTATGCTTTATTTGTGCCATTATATGGATGAGAAGACGGAGAAAAGGTATGTTATAATGATGGTTCATTCACGACAATTTTCCTATACAGAAAAACCAACAACTGTTGATGTAGTCAGCCAGGTTAAGTTTCAGTCCCAGATTAACCATGTATATTTGTGTGTTCCCTCAAATTAGGAAAGGTCAACTTAAACAATCAGGCTGCCACCAATAGACCGGAAAAAGACGAACTGGCCTGGACACTGGACGAGAAGAGTTCAGAGTTCACTCTCTTTGACTTTTCAGAGATAATGCACGATACACACAACTTCTCTAAAGAAAATTTACTTGGACAGGGTGGTTTCGGCCCTGTCTACAAGGTAAATGCATTGTCTTGAAAAGATTCAATCATCAGTTCATTCAAATAGAATTAAATAACGATTAGCTCAAATAAATCCAACACTAGCTGGCCATTAACCAATACATTCATGCATGTCCACTGAAATTACATAGTACTTTGCAGAAATTAAAATTAAGAAAATCTTGATAACTTGTTTATTTTGTCTTATTTTGGAGTTGATGACTTGTAATCCTTATTTTGTCATTTAAATAAAAAATGATGCCCCCAATTTTGTTTTGTACATATTTACAGGGCCAATTACCAGATGGAATGCAAATCGCTGTCAAAAGGCTTGCCTCGCATTCAGGGCAAGGTTTTATAGAATTCAAAAATGAAGTTGAACTGATTGCAAAATTACAACACAATAATCTTGTCAAGCTCTTGGGATGCTGCATTCAGGGAGAGGAAAAACTATTGGTGTATGAATATTTGCCAAATAAGAGCTTGGACTTCTTTATATTTGGTATGTACAGTGTAGTTTTTAACCCTATTTTGGATTGTGGTCCATCCATGCTATAAAATGCACTCTCAAATGTGCAGAAAGAAACAGGACATCCTTTATTGATTGGAACAAAAGACGTGTGATAATTGAAGGGATAGCCCAAGGTCTTCTCTATCTCCACAAGCACTCTCGGCTACGCATCATACACAGAGACCTTAAGGCCAGCAACATTCTCTTGGACCAGGATATGAATCCTAAAATTTCTGATTTTGGCCTAGCAAAAATATTCAGCTCCAATGATACTCAGGGAAGCACAAAGAGGGTAGTAGGAACATAGTAAGCATATTTCTTAATTACAAATTACAACATAAGTAATGCCTACAATACCATTAATTAGTTCACGAACCGAATCGTATATTTTGACATAATATTTTCTTGTGCTTCTAACTCATTTCAGTGGTTATATGTCTCCGGAGTATGCATCTGAAGGCATTTACTCAATCAAATCAGATGTGTTCAGCTTTGGTGTGTTACTTCTTGAGATCCTTAGCGGAAAAAGGAATTCTGGTTTCTATCAGTATGGAGACTTTCTTAACCTTCTTGGATATGTGAGTGTTTTCTAAACTCTCGTGTGTATAGGCATGTTATTTTTGTAGTGGACTTGTAACGTTTATCATGTATATTCTTATGATGAAGATACTTTCTCGCTTTTTGCAGTCATGGCAACTATGGGAAGGAGGAACATGGATTGAGCTTCTAGATGCATCAATTGCAAAGGAGATCTGTACATCAGATGCTAGGAGGTACATTAACATCGCACTGATGTGTGTACAAGAGAGTGCAGATGATCGACCCACCATGTCAGATGTTGTTGCAATGTTAAACAACGAGAGTGGTATTCTTCCAGAACCAAATCATCCAGGATACTTCAACCTACGGGTATCTAAGACACATGAATTTTTTGTTCCATGTAGTAACAATGATGTAACCATCACTGAGGAGCCACATGGCAGATAGTTGATCACTTCATTTCAGTTGTTGATGAAAAAGCACACAATCATACCGGTGTACGAGTTGTACACTAGAACCACACTAAACTTTTGGTGTTGATTACTGTACCTACTGATGTACAATTTTTTTTACATTAATTAATGCTTAAATAAGCCTAAAATAGGCAGACATACCCAGTGAATAAAGTTACATTACTACAGAACATCACATCATATAGGGGCAAAACCTGCATTGCACACAATACTCTCGCATGTCTCTAAGTCTAGTGTGACTTGCTCCTCCACCGTCACTCACCTATTTTCCCAATGCCATTGTTAACCTCCCCGATCCTGCCTCTTGCTTCACCCCCACCCGGTCCTCCTCACCTTCTTACTCCGCCCACCGAGCCCGTCGGGTCCTCCTCCTCAGCGGCACCACTGCTCACTAGTTGGGTTTGGGAGAAGAATTACAATGGTTGTCGTGTCGTGCTTCCGCTGAACGAGCAAGGCATCGGGAGGACCCAAACTCAACAACGTCACCACTGCCACCTCAAAGGCCTCCAGCGGCGGGATTCACCATGACCTTAGCACGTGTGGGTGACCAATGGTTAAAGCACAATCAGAGAGGATGGCCACCGCCGATCTCGTCGCCACACACAGTGAGCCATTGAGTGGTACCAGCCTTCGTGCCGATGAATATAGTCATGCTCATTGTGTTGGTTCTTGTGCATGATGGTGTTGATCCAATACTTTAGGGTTATTTCATGATTATGTTTGTGCCAATATATTATTATGGATGTTTCATTGTTCGGTTAAAATTACAAATGTGTCAATAATTAGGAGTTACTTGAGTACTTTGATGCCATTGTTTAGGAAGTTGGATATATTATTTAAATCATGTATTGATATCACGTTGTCCATTCAGTAGCGGAGCAAAGATTTCACCAAACCCCGCGCCAAAATTTATTTTCGAAACATGGGAAAACTTTCACACTTATAAATACCCTAAAATAACATTCCGAAATATATATTACGTGTGGAAACATACAAAATAAAGCTCAATGCTAAATAAATCTAGAATTTAATCCTAGCTAATTCTTAACAATCTAACATAAGAGATAAAGCATGATAAAGCTACAAATAATACAAGTATACAAAAGAGTACAAAAGCACTTGTTTACTTCATTTTCTATTTCTACAACATAAACTGAAATTGATAACAAATGCATCAATTTGAATTCAGCAATGCCTATATGCAAGGACTTATAATGAATACATACATATAGTTTTCAGTTCTGTTTCTTCATACAACAATAATACAAACATACATATTCTCAGCCTCTCCCAATCTCTCTCGGGTAAGAAAATTACCAAACGACAGCAATCTCCTGAATGTGGCTGGTTAGCCTTGTCTAGCACAGTAGGAGCAGATGTGGTAGGCTATTGTGGGAGAGGCGCCGGAGCAGCCGAGCAGGGCCGGCATGGTGGCGCGTACCAGGAAAAGCACGGCGGCCGCGGCATGGGCCCAGGAGAAAGAGGAACAAAGGCGAGCAGCCAAACAGGGGGACGCGTGGGAGGGTTCCCGGCTGCGCACTAATTAACATGAGGAGTTGCTCGCCTCCCGTGCGTAGATGCGTGTGTGTTGTCGGCTGTTGGATTTTTCTTACTGTAAAAAACAAAACTAAGCTTAGATCCGTATGTGCTGTCCACCTCGGGTTTACAAATTCCAAAATATTCATGATTTCTAAAAATGTTAATTATTTAAAAAATGGTTATAAATTCAAAAAATGTTCATGATTTCCAGAAATATTCATGAATTTGAAAGATGTTCATAAAATCAAAAGGAAAAAGGAAAGAAAGAAAAGGAAAATAAACCATAAAACAGAAAGGAAAAGGAAAAATGAACATGAAAAAAGCGAAAAACAAAAAGGAAAGACAATAATAATAATAATAATAATAATAATAATAATAATAATAATAATAATAATAAAGCACAAAAGAAAAAGTAAAGACGAAGAAGTGAAATCGAAACCAAACTCGGCCAGCCCATACGCTGGACAGGCGTGCGAGGCGTGTATGCGCTAGGTCGCTATACAGCGATGTACACACCAAATAGGAACCACCTCATGTTTGCTGCGTATTTTCGTCTGTGCGTTAGGGTTGTGTTTGGGGCCCATATAGTAAATAGGCCACAAATACTATACTGTACAAAGAATGACACATTCAAGGGTGAGAGTCTGATGATGAAGCTGGCAAACCTTCCTACAAACAGGAAAAGAGAAGGAAGGATCAGGATTCGCATTGTTGAGGGCACGAAATAGCTCATCCGTCATGTACATGATGCAATGTGCAGATGGGGTGAGCATAATGCAAGGGCGAGGTGACATGAACAGGCAAGATTACTACCACCCGAGAGAATTAGATAAACGCATTTCAAGAGACTTAAGGAGTCGACATGAGATGTGCGAGGAGGCGTCTGATTTCCATGAAATAGCATTGATGTTTGGAGGGGATAACTAGCTGCAAGTAGGAAAAATAAAACAAGAGACTATGACCCAACGAGGAGGTGCCGACTATAAGTATGTCAGTTCTTGGGAGGAAGATGGTTTGAGTTTCTAGAAGGTCAATTGTGAAGGATCCATACAATAAAGGCTAACATTGCACTGATCTGTGTACATGAGAACACTGATGATCAACCCACCATGTCATTGCAAAGGTACGCATCATGGGTGTGGCCTAATTGCCCAGTAAAATTCAGCCTAAGGGTATCTGACATACATGAATTGGCTAGTGTTGTTCTTACATCCAGTAATAATGACAATGACGTAAACCATCACCTCGGAGGCAGATAGCAAATGGTTGATCACTTTGCTTCCATTGTTAATGAAAGAGCTAGCAATCAACAAGTTTGTGGTTTACACTAATCCACACCCAACTATTCTCGTTCACAACTGTATCCTGCTTTCTCCAAACATTTCTACATTAATTCAAAGCATGAATAAACCTAACACAGGAAGATAAACCGACTAGATAAAGCTGGTTGAAAGGTACTCACTCAAATGATTGAAATTAGCAAAAACCAGTAGTCCATTGAGCACGCCTTCCAGTAGAGAACCTTTGCATGACCTCCTCTTTCTTTCCCATCCTCTCCAAGACCTTGGCAACCTCCACGTTCCTCTCAGAGTCGAAGTACACAAAGTCGGTGTCTAGTATACCTTCCGTGTCATTGAGTCCACCATGAGTAATGTCGCGCGAGAAGTAGTCGATGGAATCATCCGGATACGCCAGCTTACGGGCGGACTTCTGGCCGTAGTAGCAACGACCTGTTGGCAAAACCAAATTAGCATCAAACGGATGCACTGATATCTTGAGAAGTTTGCAACCAAAAATTTAAGAAGCACTCTTTAAATACCGGAGAACTCAACATGATAAGGTTAATAAGTCTACTTATTTAGTACTTACCCGTGTGATACGGTTGGGGCAGAGGGCAGCATACGGAGGGCTTTGATTGATCTTGATATGCCCACCAAAACTCGGCGAAGAAAAGTGTATTCTTGGACGTCGATTTGGTAGCCGCCATGAAATTGACGTGGTAGCATTGATCCTGGTGACCGGCTAATGTTATGGCTACACCACATATAAAATCGAGATCATATTTTGGTTCTGAAGGACAGCGATGCGCGTATTCCAGCAGTAGCTGTTCAATCCTGCCACGAATGAAGCTCTGCTGGTGAGCATAGGTCTCCCTCTTCCTCGTGAGAATGCTCACGGCCGTCTGGCAAAGTCTGGGAGCCGGCAGGATCATCGCCGTCTGGGTTTCCTCTTTGAGGATGTTGTACATCTGGGTCAAAGACTCATAAGAGAGCGCAGTGTTGTTGGCAGTGGCACTCATCACCAAGGACCGGATCTGGTCTAGCTTCGTCCGCGCCAAGGATACAAGAAATGTTGCCCAAGTGGATGCTTGCGGGTGGCGGGCGGCAGTGGCGGCGCTGGCAAAAGGGTTTGGACTTTGGAGAGCTCCGGTGTAGATGTGGCTGTACCATGGTGGCCAAGTCGCACTGCTGTAGCAGAGGTACTTCAGGATCTCATGCAACTGCAGCTGCTGTCCGGAGGTGACGTGGAGGAGAGCTATGAGGCCATGCAGGGAGCAAGTGACCACCCGGAGCATGGTGAGGGTGTCGAGGATGTCATGCGCCTGTGGCCCGCGGTCGGCCATGGGGAGCGGGAAGTTAGCGTCATACCAGACGGCGCTGAGGATGATGTTGGAGACAGGGTCCATGGGGCCGTAGCAGTGGCCAGAGACCATACGTACGGGCATTGTCTGGCGTCGTCCACGTCAGGCGACCCCACATACGCGCAAGGGGAGTCGTGCGGCCCCGCCGTCGTGTCTGTCGCCCACGGTGGTGCCATGGAGTAAGAGATTAACGTGGATTGCGTGTCTTGAGGACGCCGTAGAGATGCGATGTGGTCGCCGGCTCGCTGGACAATGGTGGTGTATGCGATCTGGCCATCTCCAAGGTAGATGCAGCTCGTAGTGCCTTCTTCAAGCGGCGGCGGTGACCGCAATGTCGCCATGGCGGAGATGTCGCCTTGGTGGCGCAGCACGTGGAGTATGGTCTTTACGTCTTGGACATTGAGCCTATTCCGACCGCCGCCGTGTCGTAGGATGGGGGCAAGTATCTCGAGTCGCGAGCGACACGAGGCTGTCCGGCGAAGGGTGCTGCATGCGCATGGCCGCGAGCCTGAGAGACTGCCGCGTCCTCCCGGAGCGAGGGTCAGGAGGCGCGGGCCGGGCGACGTAGAGCTCGTGCTCGATGAGCTGGACCGCCATGGCAAGGTCAGCACGCGCCGAGACGAGGTACCGCCCGGCCTGCTCCTCGCTGAGCAGCCCGAAGTAGGCCCGCATGAACTCGAGGAGGCACCCGCTGGACCTGACAGCGACGCCGTGCCATGCATTCCTGCTCGCGTTTCGGCGGCGCGACGGCAGTCCTGGACCGAACGGCGCCGGGCTAGGGTTTGCCTCAAACTCGAATCCGTGTGGGAGGAGGGAGATGGTGTTGAGGACGATGTTGGTACCGGGGTCGAGGAGGCCGAGGCAGAAGCCGCCGCGGTCAGCTAGCTGGGCCAGGTCGAGACCGTCCGGCATGTCGTCGACGGGCAGCCGCCGGAACGCCTCCTCGTAGTGGCCCACGAGGATGACGCGGAGGGCCTCGAGCGTGGCGGTGGAGACGGGGTCATCGGCGAGGCCGTGGTCCGTGAAGCAGGAGATCGTGCCCCTCGTGGGGTCGTACTCGTATGGCGGCGGCGGCGGCGTACGCATCGGATGGACCATGTGTCGAGAATGATCGGTGATCTGGTTGGAGTCTTGGAGATGACGCACGATGGGTTCCGTGCGCTCGATTCTCTCGATCGCTAGGTTTTGTATAGGTTTTTTTTTTGTCAAGGGTTTTGTAGGCTAGTTTATTTCCTGTTCTAAGCGAACGGGCCGGGGGTGTTTGGTTTGAGGCCATCTCATGTCAACCAGGGGAACCCTGCAGGCCTTCCAGTCAAACAACAAAACGAAACAGGCCTTGAAATGTTCTAAAAAAAAGCAGGCCTTGGAAAATCTAAAAGAAATTTGCATTCGACTTATAATTCCCTAAAAAAAACCTAAAAACAAACAAAAATTGACGTCCTTTTATAAAAATAAAAATGCTTTGGTGTTTAGGAACAAAAATTAATTTGGCATGGTTTAAGAGGAACAAAATTGATATGGTCCAAAACAACAAATTTACCATGGTCGAAACCTTAAATATGCCATAGTCCAAAAATTAATTTGGCATGGTTTAAGAGGAACAAAATTGACATGGTCCTTAAAATTTGCAATTAAAACATAGTCCGTCCCATAATGTAAGACGTTTTTTGCCACGGGACGGAGGGAGTACTAAGAAAGAAGTCTTCATAGATCCCTTGTGGACAGTTTATTATGCTTAATTTTTCCTTGACACAAAATCAAGCTTGTGACGACTCAGACAACTTCACACTATCATACTGACAAAGGGCATATACAAAAAATTCGATTGTAAGAACACCACAGGCAAATTGCTGTTGTTTCTCATGATCGTGACGCATCTGTTTTTGTGCCCCTGGTGGGCATGTTGTGTCTATATTTTATGTACCTCGACTGAAACAGGCAACATTTTCCAGGTTTAAAATCTGGGCGCATAGAGCTCTGAACTCTGAACCTAACAAGGTACTAACTCACTAAAGTGACAGCAATTTCAATTATGATGAGTGCAGAATTGTATTAGTACCTTGATTCAGCCAGGCACAAGAAAGGTCCAGCAGCGGCTTCATCCTCTGGCAGATGTTCCTCTCTTCTCACCTGACCTAGAGAGGGGACAAGGCAGAGTAAGTAAAAATCTACTCTAATGTAGATTCGCACCTGATCGATAGACGGAGGTGGTTGGTTCTCCACGTCACCCAACACATCCTCCTCTTCCTCCTTCACGCTAGCTAGCGCCGCCGCTCGACATCTTCCATAGCCGTCGGCTCCCTCAGGGACCGCCGCGCCGCCTAGCTAGAGCGCCCATCCCGATCTGCCGCGACTCATCCTAAGCTCTCCATCGACCGCCCGAGCTTCAAGCGGCACCCCCAGATCGAGCGTCAGAGAGTGAGGAGGAGACGCGCGACAGCGCTGAGAAAGCGTCACTGGAGAGAGTAATTCCGGCGCCGGGCGGGCGCGAGCACGTGCGAGAGGGAGGTGGGCTCAGTCTCTGCCTCTCTGGATCTCAGTACCGGGAGTACCGAGCAAATGATTTGCAAAAGTGACGTGGAACGCATCATGTACCATGATTCGTGCATGCCCATCCAACGGTCACAACAGCGTTCCCTCCAAATCTCTTCTCTATCTCTACTTTCTCTATCTCTACTTCTCTACTTACCTAAAAGAAACGCAGTGTTCCGTTTCCCCTCTCTTTTTTTTTTGAGGGAAATGCCATCATGGCGGTTTATATTTCATGTGAAAATAGGGCTACATCGTTTGAGAGTACATCAAGAAGGAAATCCGGAGCCTCGGTCTACCACACAATAGTTCTCGAGGGCTCCTACTTCGTAGCCAACAAATCAGCCGCCATATTGGCCTCCCTAGGGCAATGACAGAATTTAACTGAAATAAAATTACGACATAAAAAAGCACATTCTTCATAGATGGCCGCCGCTGGTCCCAAAGAGTTCCCTCCAAGTTGCATGGTTTGGATTACATCCATGCAGTCAGCTTGGATCTCCACCTTATTGCATCCAGTGTTATTCGCCAAGATCAAACCATCCTTGAGTCCTGTAGCTTCTGTTGTTTCTGCATCCTCCACGAAAGGAATATTGCATGCCGACGCCGTAATAAAACCTCCCATGAAATCTCTGATGATAGCCCCCGTACCTCCAGTCCCACTATCTGGATTGAAAGAGGCATCTACATTGAGACAGACGAACCCTTCCGCTGGTTTAGTCCATCCATGCCTTTTGATCCGCGTCGCCCCGTGCTTCCTTGATCTCATGAAGTTCTTTGTCAAAGTGACAATAGCTTGGGCCGACCGAGCCGGCTCTCGCATGGTCTCGCCATGGGTAAAACCCCGGCGCTCCCACCAGATGTACCACACCGCCACGGCCGCTAGCTCCTTCCTGGTAACTCCCGGGAATGATGGCATCGTGGCATTGGGCATCAGTAATAGGTCACCTAGGACCGACGAACCCTCCGACTCTGCTTCACAAAGTTCAGTAATAGTGGAAGCCAAACCCAGCTTAGTCCAGATTTCTTGGACCCTGTTGCATCTGAAAAAAGAGTGGCGAATACTTTCACAATCAGCTTCACAAATTGGACAATCGGAAGTTGTTATCATATGTCGGTTTGCTAGCACACCCCGACACGGAATAGCACCATACAGAGCGCACCAAACATGCACTTTAACTTTTGCCGGTACTCGAAGCTTCCATAGAATGCGCCAAACAGGACTAGTACTTGAGGACAATACCGAATTCGTTTGTCTCAACTTTCGTCCATGTTGATGATCCCACTCCATGTGATAAGCCGTCCTGACCGAGAAAATTCCAGATTTGTTGTAGTGCCATGAAACAAAATCCTCCATCATCCCCGTAGCCAGGGGTATATTCAAAATACGGTTTGCATCAATTGGCCAAAATATATATCTAATAAGCTCCTCATCCCAGCATCCATTCTCCTCATCCAGAAGTTCAGAAACTTTTGTAGGTAAGATATTACCTCGTGGAGTCATTACCTTTCTGTTTGGGCTGCTAGGTATCCATGGATCACTCCAAATACTTATTTGAGTACGATCTCCCACTATCCATATATAACCTCTTTTGAAAGTCTGAATACCACTCCACAAACTTTGCCATGTGTAAGAGCTGCCTTTCTTGAGAGGACAATTCAACAAATCACCGTCCGAGAAATACTTTGCCCTCAATACTCTGGCACATAAAGACTCAGGTTCTGCTAACAATCTCCAACATTGCTTTGCTAGGAGCCCCAGATTGAAACAGTGTACATCTCTAAAACCCATACCTCCATTGCTCTTTGGCACACACATTTTCCACCACGCAAACCAGTGCATATGCTTCTTGTCATCCTCATCTCCCCACCAGTACTGTGACATAGCAGTTGTTATTGCATTACAAATCTGTTTTGGTAGCTTAAAGACTTGCATAGCATATGATGGAATAGCTTGAATGATAGCCTTCAGCAACACTTCTCTTCCTCCAAAGGAGAGTTTCTTCTCCTTCCAGCCTCTAATCCTATTAAGGATCCTATCTACAATATGTTGAAAACAGTCTGTTCGCTCCACCCCAACGATCGGGGGCAACCCCAAGTACTTATCAGTGATTGCCTCAGCCATAATGTTTAACATGTACAAACCTCAGCCCGCACCTCCACCGTCGTGCAAGGGTTGAAGAAAATACTTGACTTCGCCTCGCTCACAAGTTGCCCCGAGGCAGCGCAATAGTCATCAAGAGCTCGACGAAGGCTTGCTGCATTGTTTGCATCTGCTCGCATCATGATGAGTGAATCGTCCGCAAAGAGGAGGTGAGAGACAGCCAGCGCCTCCCGGCATACTCTCACTCCTATCAGATTTCCAACCTCTTCTTCATGGGTGAGTAAGCTAGAGCTCCGCACAAAGTAAGAATAGGTAAGGAGATAGTGGGTCTCCTTGACGGAGGCCTCGAGTAGGAACAAAGAAATCTGTAAGAGAGTTATTGAAACGAACTTGATACTTAACTGACCGAACACACTCCATAATAAGAGCCACCCAATTAGCAGTGAAACCCATCCGGAGCATGATTCTCTCCAGAAACACCCACTCAACCCTGTCGTAGGCCTTGTGCATATCAAGTTTAACCGCACAGATTCCAAACTTCCCCGTTCTCTTCCTTTTGATAGCATGATAGGTCTCAAAAGCAACTAAAAAGTTGTCTGTAATCAATCGCCCGGGCACAAAGGCGCTTTGATTAGGAGATATGAGCTCCGGCAACAGATTTTTGAGTCTGTTAGCTAGAAGTTTTGAGATCACCTTATAGACTACATTGCATAGACTGATAGGACGAAACTCTGTAATAACCTCCGGGTTTTCCACCTTTGGGATGAGAACGATTGTGGTGTTGTTCCATCCCTCCAGGATCTTTCTATTGTTAACTGCCAACAGCACTTCGTCAATCAGGTCCTCACCAATTATGTGCCAAAATCGTTTATAGAACACCACATGCAGTCCATCAGGGCCCGGTGCTTTAAGGTCACCAATGTTAAACATTGCTCTCTTAACTTCATCCCTGGAATAGGGTTTTGTTAGTTCATCATTCATTGCGTCAGATACCCTCGGTTTAACCTTGTCCAACACTGCTTGGTCAGGTTCTTGCACGCCCGAGGTAAACAGCCCCTCAAAGTAGTGCGCCACATGGCCCTTCAGTTGATTCTCCTCCTCAATCCAATCCCCGTTCTCCCCTTTCAATTTCTTGATAAAAATTTTCTTACGTCTCCCAGTGGCTGCACGATGGAAGAACTCCGTGTTTTGGTCACCCCGACAGAGCCAATCTGCCCGCCCCCTCCGCATCCAATATATCTCTTCTTGCTCTAGCAGATTTTCAATTTGCATGTGTAAATCGTGTTGGCGAGCCACTGCCTCATCCGTCAAGGGTCCCGACATCACGTCGTTTAGTTCTTTCTGTAGTTTCCTTAAACAGGTTCTAGGGCCCTTTAGAGTCTCTTTATCCCAAATATGCAGAGCTGCATGTATGTCTCCTGTCGCCTGGGAGTAGGCCGTTGTCCCACTGGCCTTGGCCCGATCCCAGGCTGCTTGAACGATGACCTCCACTTCCTCCTCCGCAAGCCATCAGGCTTCGAATTTCCTCGGTCCCGGCGGCCCTCGAGGCTGTAATCCGAGCTGAAAGTCAGTGTCAACTAGGATCGGTCGATGATCCGATTTATTAAACGGTTCGTTCGCAACACCGTATGCTGGAAAAAGATCAGCCCAAGAACTGTTTGATACTGCCCTGTCGATTCGCTCTCGTATCCGACCTCTACGCCAGCTGAAGATATCTCCCAAGTAGCCAAGATCATCAAGCTCACAATTGTCCAGAGCATTGCTAAATGCCTGCATGCATCTCTGAGGGCGTGCAACACGCCCTTCCTTCTCACAGGCTTGCAGGGTTTCATTGAAGTCACCTGCCACTAACCATGGCAAGTTCGACATTGCATGCAATCCACGCAAGTATTCCCACGAGAGATGTTTCCGATCACTGCTTGGCTCGCCATAGAAGCCTGTGAAGCGCCATCCTGCTGCTGTTGTCTCCTTGATCCGTATATCAATGTAATTTGAATGAACAGCCCTAGATGAGACTCCCAGGGTGGTTTGCCATAGCATGATCAGTCCACCACTTCTGTCGTCGCTCTCTGAAACTTCCATCTCATCGAACCCTAATCTCCTTTTCAACTTCTCTGCCTTAGCCATATCCTGGTGTGTTTTAGACAGGAACAACACATCTGGTTTTAATCGCTCTTGGATCCCCAAGAGCGCACGAACTACCGCGGGCTTATGCATCCCGCGACAGTTCCACACGAGGAATTCCATTGCGACCGGTCGAGCCCCTTCTCGGAGCTCGCCGATAAAGTGTGGCTGGCATCCATCACAGCCGTGTTTTCCGTCTTTGACCTCTTGGAATCATGCGATGAAGTATCACCATCATCATCTTCCTTCTCCGTTGTCAGCCTACCGTGTGCATGCACCACCAACGCAGACGAGGCAACGATCGGGGTCTCGTGTGCCTGGCCTAGAAGCGTACCTGCATGGGCCGCTGGATCCACAGTCACCCCATCAAAGGTTAGTCTCTTCCGTCCACTGGACTTGTCCCCTAACAACCCTCCAATAGGTTTTACAGGGCTGGTGCCTGTGTCCTTCAGTTCATCATCCTCCGAGCCCTTCCTCCTGGATCCATCAGCTGTAGCCCCATCCCTCTGTCTCCCCATTGGACTTTGTCTTGGCTGCCTCATTTCTCCAGGGCGTGGCGCAAGGATGAATTCTCCCCACTCCGTGGACAAGGGATCATGTTTCCCATTGCCATGTTCGAGGTAAGTATGGCCCATATGGCCACACACATAGCAGAAAACCGGCATTTTCTCGTAGAGCACTGAGTAGTACACCTTCTTCCCGTCCTTACTGATGGAAATGTATCTCATTAGTGGTTCATGAATGTCAAGCTTGACTCTGATCCTCACAATCCTTCCCTCACCCATCTAGGGATTAACATTACTTTCTCCACAACCCCCACTTTCTTTGCTAGCGATCTAACCACATGATCCTTCCTGAAAAGCGGAGGGAGATCGACAATCTGAATCCAAACAGCCAATTTATCCAAGACTACCTCCTCATACCTGCTGTACCCATCGTAGTTCTCAATAAGCACACCATGATCACGAAACAGCCACGGGCCCTCCTCTGTGACCCGCTTCCAATCCCCTAGACAATTCACTGTCAAGGAGAACAAGTTTTCGCCCAGGGGTTTGAAAGTTACTCCTTGTGCTAGACTCCAGGCGAGTCGCATCGTATCATAGAAAGATCCTCGACTGAAGGGCTTGTTGGTGTGCACCATCGCCAGCGCCATGAACTCTGCCTCCTCGATCTCATCTGGGAATTCCTCTTCAAAGATCAGATCATCCTCCTCCCGTTCTTGTAACCCGAGCTTCCCGATCATCTCCTCAACCCCGATAGGCTTGCCTCCCGGGGCCGCACTTCCTGCTGACGATCGCGAGCTCGTGTCCGCCATCGGCAAACCCTAACCAGACTTTGCCTTCCGAGCCACCAAAACCCTCACAACCCGCGACAGGAACCAAGGCCGGGCGGTTAGTGAGGCTATCCCCTTAATCAACCCGAGAACCTAGCCGGGGAGGATTAGGTTTGGTGGTAGAGTCCGATCCGTCCTCACGGTGTCGCCACCGGAGGTATCTCAAACCCTAGACGGGAGCCGCCAGGGGAAAACCGAGTTCCGCATTCTGTTCCATTTCCCCTCTTACGTTCGCCCCTCTTAGTCGAACCTCTCGTACGATCCCCTCCACCCCGTAGCGATTTTCTCCCCCTGCACCGGTTTTCTCTCTCTCTCGGTTTTCTATCTACACCGCGACGTTTCATCCGGATCCCCTCCACCTCGTACGTTTCGTCCGGATCCCCTCGCTCCACCGCGACGTATTCTTCCTCCCCATCTGATTTTCTATCGCTCCCTAAAGAAAAAAAAGCCTTAAGCCCAGCGGTCTCCCTCCCGGTTGCACCGTAGATTCTACCGAATTAGGTTAACATGTATCACCATCGTTTTTCATCACGCCGCGGCCACCGCTGTCGCCTCTACCCCTCTGATGGGCACCACCTCCTGCACTATCGGGCATCGCTGCAGGTCGCCGCCTTTGCTTCCCGCGGCAGCTGACGACGGGGAGAAGGGGGTGGGTAGGGAGCTAGGGGAGAACCAGGGCAAAACCAACGAGGAGCAGCAACGCATCGTCGATTACATCAGGTGAGAGACTTCCTGGTTCTCGTCGTTGGCCTCTCGTGGCATGTTTTGAGTTTCACATATGTGAGAGAGACTTGCTGTTTCTTGTGGACAGCGAGAGGTATGCTATTCAAATAGGTTGCTCTAGACGCTGCATATCTTGTAGTTTTGTGGCAAACTAATTCTATTTCTCTGGCAGGCTGTGGCGTTTTGTGCATGCGGTATTAATACATGATCAGGTTGTTTCTGCCAATTGAAGTCTTATATGGCTCGGTGCCTCGGTTCTGGTCTGAGTAAAAGAATTAGGGCAGTACCAATTTCAACGCCTGCTCCTTCTTCACCTTTTTGAGCTTTTCCCTCAGCTTTTAGTACTGTAGTCGTTTGCCACCAGTGTGGGACAATAATAGAACAAATTTATTCACACTAAAATTGACCATAATAGAAATTAAAACTATTACAGAAGTGGATAACGGAACAAGAAATCTATGATCAGTTAGCCTGACGGAGTACATAATTTATAGCCCGCAAGGCAGAGTTCGTTCTCTCAGCAGTTCATGATTTTTCACTCCTCCGATTGTAATAAGCATTTAGTAAGATGTATGACATTCCTCAAAAGTGAAAGTGACAAATCATGCACCCATTTGATGAATTTAACTTCAAGCTGATAAGTAATCACTTGGTACAAACAAAGAGCAAGCTATATAATATGTAGCCAACACTTGATTGGCGGTTACTATATATGTGTTGTGGCATGAAAAAGATATATGACGTGATCTGTCTCGAGTTCTCGATTTGATTCAGGGAATCTCATGCATGGGAGCGAGAAGCATGATCCTTGTGCATATTTTACATATCTCCTGCGAGTTGTGGCTTACTATATTTCCTAGAACTGTGTGTATCATTTTTTTTCAATTGTTCATCAATGTTGGTGATATATTCATAGTTACTGGTTTTGGTTGGGCTCAGGTTTCCTCGGGATCCTTCATACGAGAATGTAATTCTGTTGTGGATCGGAGGAGCTCCGGGGAAGATTGGCACCTTGAAGTGCCCCTCAACATGGTAGAAAGGATATGATGTGAAAGGTGCTCAAGGAGGCGGTAAGTTTAGTCGCCATTTTTTGAAGCGTGATCTTGTATTTTTTAAGTTACTTTATCTCTATAGTGTCGACTATACTAACTTTTATGACACATGTTCATGTGTAGTATGCTAATTGCACTTTTGATGGCCAATCATTGCAAAAAGAAAAAACAAGGGAAAATGTTTGGAAGTAATGCAAACATGTAAATGAAAACTATGGGCATAAAACTTCGGATTGGGATGATCTCACTGGAGTTGGAGGAAGAAGAAAGGGAATGTTGGGAGAGAGTGGCAACATGTAAGTGCTGGAGAAGTCATGGTCGGAGAGGTGGTACGCAGGCATAAAGGAGTCCTCTAAATACGCTAATTCCTTCTACATAGTTGTTATTCTTAGAGTATTATGAAAGGAGAAGAGAAATGGAAAATAACTTGCTCAAAATTCGAAGTGTGGGTCTGCAAAGTGGGGGTTGTGAGTCGGATGATACATTAATAGTGTTGTCAAGCTTGGATTGAAGAGGCAGAAAAAGTGGGTATAAGAGGAGGAGGAGCACAATGTGGAGGCTTGTCGGTAAAAAAGAAATCGACAATTTTGCCTGATGTGCATGAGAATCCTAATGATATATGTAAGTCATCATTGATACTGAACCACACAAAAGTGACTTGCCCGGAAAAAAGAAATTGATAATTCCACCTGATGTGCATGAGAACCTAACGATATATGTTAGACATGATTGGTATTGAACTACTAGAATATGCCCGTTGCAACGCACGGGCAATTTCCTAGTCATCTAAAAACTGACATTGTATTTTTTATCGACGTCGAAAAGTTTGGCATTATCAAAGCAAGGGCATATATGACAACAAATTTGGTAAGCTCTAATTGTTTGGATTGTAGCCACCATACATACCAACTTGGCCATGGCAAATCTCGCAAAAATTTTTGCCATGGAAAGGTCTGGATCCGACTAATGATGTGCAGGTACGACCTTCTCCCCAGACTAGTTGATCACCGCCAATACCAGATTTTTCTCAACCACTCTCCTATCAGATGATTCGTAAGGTGAATAGGGTTTGTTGGTTTGCCTCTGTGGTGGCGGCACAACTACCGTCATTTCTATCTCAGGATGGTTACCTTATGTGCCATGTCTGGTGTCTATCTCTCCAATGCAAATTCCTTGCCGCGTCTATGCATCACAGCTGTGGAAGTAGTTTTTTTTTTGCTTCCTTGTCTATGACTAGAGGAGCATGTCTTTGTGAAAATTGATGCTTCGTGTGGAGGTTTTGTGATCCAACCTATGTGTGATTGTTGGACATGGTGAGGTAACTAGGAGTTAACGTTGTTCTACTCTTTTGAACTTTTGGTGAAAGTTTCTTCTTCTTTGTGTTCGTGAAGGAAGGGGCAATGAAGAACGTAAGTTGGAACTGTCATGGCATGCTCTTCACCATGGCGGTTCGTGAGTTCTTGGATCTCCAAGGGCGTGTGTGTGTGGATGTGATCTATTTATGTGAATCGCATCCGAACAAATATAAAGCAATTGAGCTTTGAATTAAATTAGGTTTTGATTTCCTAGAAATTGTTCAAAGCGATGGGAGATCCGGTGGTTTAGTCTTCCTAGAAATTTAGTCTTGCATGATAATGGAAATTAATGCAAAGGTATGGATTATCTAAGTAAGCTTGTTTCAAACTACTTCTCTAATCTCTTTTCATCACAAGTACTAGATCCAAAATTGGAGGTGTTATCAAGGGTGAGACGGATTGTCTCAAATGATACGCATATTGCCTTATTAGCCCCGTCTTATCGGGGATCTTAAAGCACCCAGACTCCATTGTTTGAAATATGCCCTAGAGGCAATAATAAAAATGTTATTATTTATTTCCAAGTTCATAATTAATATTTATATTCTATGTTATAACTACTATGGTTTATGAGGCTGTGGAAACCAAGAGGCTCGTAGAAATACTCATGTGCACGTGTAGAATTATAAACTGTAAAACAGATTCCTGGTCTTACCTCTAGGACTAGCTCAAGTGTTGTATGATGGTTATTTTTCTGATCATGGGTATAGTTAAGTGTAACGATGATGCTGACAACTTTGAGAATACTATATTAGAAGAATACTTGTATTGAATTGACCCAAGTTGATTGTTATACTATGAGATCTTTTCTAAGTGTTTGCTGAGTGCATTTATCAGGAACTCGGGAGTGTAAGCTGCCTACCGAGTATGCATGTACTTGAACTCGGTAGTGCACAAAACCGTCAAACATTGCCCAATGCCCGTAAAAAGGGATTTGGTGACTAGAAGAAACTTGGAAATGCCACAAATTTGCCGATTTCCGTCGGTCAGAAACTTGGTACACTCCTAGCAAGTGGACCCCACGAATGACTAGGCGACGAAGATGTGACGACGGCCTATGTTTGCCGGGTTTCCACAAATGAAAACCTGGCAATATTTATGCCTTATTTTTTATTAAAAAAATTCTAGGGGTCATGTCGATGTCAAGCTCCCGTGAAAAAACCATTGTTGAGGAAACATTTATTGGTAGCCGTTCGGTTGGCTGGCGAGTAGGGGATTAATAGGTTAATCGGCAAGTTAATTCATTAATCGAACGATTTATCAGTTCATTGGCTACTCGGTGGCCCTACGAGTAGGGAGTAAGCAGCAAGTTAACTGGTTAATCGAACGAATTCTTGAACAAAGAAAAAAAAACTCAGCAAAAATCTAATAGGAGGCCCACGAGAGACATGCCAACGACTATTAGAGGGTTGGCCTTCCTATGCCAAGTTCCCTTAGAAAAAACTCCACATAAAACTGACCCTTCGTCTCCCCCGCGCTATGCGCCTATATACGTGGGTGTGGGAGCGAGCTCGGCAACCGCCTACCTCACATCTCCCCCATGCCACCCCTTGTCTCCTTCCTCCACCTCTGCTGCTTGCCGACCTCATCCACCGTCGCCGCCGCGCCACGTCCTTTCCTTCTTCCTACCCAGTGGCGGAGCTTCATGGGGGCCAACCTGGGCGGTGCCCCCCCCCCCCAGCTCAAAGAAAAAAATTGCATATATACCTATGTATTTGACCAATTTTTCCACTAAAAATCAGCATATTGTGATTTTGTTTGCCCCTCCTAGCCAATGCCACCCCATGATTTTAGCCCAAGCTCCGCCACTGTTCCTACCCCCTCTCTCCTTCTCCCAACTGACCTCATCCATGGAGCGGGCAAACGTCGCGTCCGTCACGGCCACGTGCGCCGGCGCCATCGCACCACCTATGGCGTTGTCGACCATGGGCATCACCACGGCCGCATCATCTATGGCACTGATGCCCACAACAACCGCCACGGGCACTTCGTTGCTGCCATCGTAGCGGCCACCCCTCTCCTCTTCACACTGGCTTTTGGGAATAGCTCATCCATGTCCGGTTCTTCCTCTCCTCTCCCCATTAGCCACGACCTCGTGAGGTGAGCTTCTTCACTTTTTTCCTGTTTTTTTTCCTTTTGAGAAAATGGATGTTTATTTGTTAATTGTTTAGTACAGTGCCATAGTAGTTGTTATACATCGTTAGTTGCTACCTTTTGAAAATGCTCACGTACATGCATGCACCCATGCACACCATACCTCTATGAGCACCTCTAAGATTGTGACCCAACACAATATCTTGAGATTGACCAAGTCATCATTGACGCCTCATAGTCAACGGGTACATTTTCTCCCATTGAACGAACATACTCAGAAGATCTGGATTAATAATTAATAAATTCAGGAAAATGCGAGCACCAACATCAACTCTAGGACCAGAACCCTGGTGGGCGGGGATATCACTGTTCTCCTAACCATCCAACCACAGGTTGATTCGCCGCTCAGCGTAACAACTCAAGGATTAATGATTGAGTCCCCTAAAAAAATTCACTATTCGTCAAAAAAAGTGCTGATACTTCTGAATCTATATTTTTTCTTGACACCTCTTGCATCTGCGAAAAAACAAAAACAAAATCATTTCAGCTATGTGGGAATGTGTGGCCTGGGCTGACACGGTACTACTACACTGTTGAGCCTATTTTAGGCTGGACGCGGCCTGGACTAACACGCAGCTCATGGTCGACGAAAGGCCCATGTGAGCCCACAGAGCCAGCTAGTCGGCACTGCGAGACAGACGGACGGCGGAGACTCGTGGTCAGCCAGTCATTCTCCTCCTCCTCCCCGTCCACTGTAGTTGAAAAACAAGCGCACTCCGCCGCCGTCCTCCACTGAATCGAGTGGCTCCTCCTTCCCCACTCCCCACTCGCCGACTATCTCCGGCCCACGTCGCCTGGACCGCAGGATACATTGGCGAGCGAGCAGGGGAGCGGAGCGAGCGCCGGCGCCCGGCGGCGACGTGCCGGAGAGGAGCACGGAGGCCGCGCGCCGGCGACGCCATCCTACAGTGGTAAGCACTGTGCGCCCCATCCACCTTTTTTCTCACGGTTTTAGACAGTGCCCCTCTCCATAATCCGTAAGCCCCCAATTAACTATCTGCAGTGCCAATCCATAATCCAGTGGTAATTAAGCCCTTAGATTTATTTTTTTATCTTTTTGCGGGGCTAGATTCTTTATTCAGCTTGAACAGAAAATTTTGGATTTTGCATGTTGAGTTGAGAATTGAGAATTTTCGGGTTCCTGTCCAGAATAAATAAATAATGTAGACGCACATTTTGAGCGCGTTTTGACTGGGAGTTGACTTCCTAAACATCCAGATTAATGCTGTTTTGACTTGGAGTAGACTTCCTGAACTTTCAGATTAATCCCTGATATCTGAATGGCTACTTATGGCATCTGAATTTTGAAATTTAGAGCATTTAGACCTCTTATTAGTACTGTAACTGTCTAGCACACGTTATTTCTCTGATGCTTACATTACATGCCATCGATTTTGCTTTTCAGAACAGGATAAGAAGAGTTGCTCAAATGGATGGTGGTGCTCCCTTCCGTGTGTATCAGCTCCTGATGGCCCGATGCCACAAACAGAGGAGCATATTCTTCTAGCTCCACTGGTTTCGAACTCTGAGAATTCTTGCCAACAATAGCATCTTGTCTGTTGCATTTCTGAGCAGATGGACACTTCTCCTCTGTGTTCTTTAGGTTGGTGTGCTATCGCTTGTAGATGATCCAGAGTTACTACAGCTTGTGGAGCTTGAGCTTCGAGGTATGCTAGCATTTTCCAGATCTCTACATTGTTTTTGGTTAGTTGATTATGTTCCCGTTCTAACGAATTTTGTTGTTTCCCTTCTTTTTGCAGCAGAGCTTCTCAGTTTCTACAAGTACCCTGGTGATGAGGTTATTATCATCCATGGATCTGCCCTGTCATCCTTGGATGACCATGGTTATCCTCCCCCTCCTCCTGCTCCTCGTGCCTCTCACCGCTGCCCAAATGTGGCCATCCTGTGGTGAGAGCGGCGACTACAAATCAAATAGCACATACGAAGCCAACCTTAGGCTCCTCTCATCCACCCTCCCGAAGAAAGCAGCGTCCAACACGACCCTGTTCGCCACCGACACTGTTGGCAATGTTCCGAATGTCATCTTTGCCCTCGCACTCTGCCGCGGAGACTCCAACTCCTCTGCCTGCGAGGGCTGTTTGGTTAACGCCTTCCAGGACGGGCAGGAGCACTGCGCGAACAATATGGACGCCGCCGTGTACTACGATAACAATCCCTGCATGCTCAGGTTCTCCAACCAGAATTTTCTCGCCACCACCGCCAATGACCATATGCTCGTCATTGTGAGCATCGAGAGCTTGATGATGAACATCTCGACAAGAGCCGACTCCTTCAAGCTCTTGTTGTTCACGCTTCTGAACAGCACGGCTCAATCCGCCGCGACCAGCTCGAGGAGGTTCACCACCTCGCGCTTAGACGTCAACTCCTACCCTACGCTCTACTGCCTTATGCAGTGCACGCCAGACCTGACCGCCGACGACTGCACCGCATGTTTGCAGCCTTACTTCCAGTATACAGTCAAATACATGGATGGTAAGAAAGGTGGTCGAGTACTGGGGACACGGTGTAGCATGAGGTACGAGATATTCCCATTCTTCCAAGGGGACCCCATGTTGCGTATTATCAACTTGGTATCTGAAGTTCCGGCGAGCAACAACACCATACCACTGATTACCGTGAACCCACCTCCACAGTCGCCGTCGCAGTCGCCAGTTGCGGCACCACCACCTCCGGATGCGCAAGCGACCACCCAAGAAATTCATGGTATGTAAAAGTCTCATCCTTCCCGGCAGATCCTTGGCTGGACATGGCATCCCGGCTTCAGTTAGATTGATTAATTTAGGTAACATGCCACACATCTTATGTGGAACAAAAATGTTATTGGAAAATTCTCCGAAAAAACTTTTTTCGAAAAAAGAGTGAACTCCCTCTGTCTTTCCGTCAAGTGATGCATGCAACTATTAAACAGAACTTATACTGATTATTTTATATGCTACTAGAAGTAAGCTAGAAAATTATAGTTGTATTCTACACTAAATTATCTTTCATGGCAGTTGATTTAGTCTACGTTGCAATGTCCACTTACAAGGAAAATCTATACTTAGATCTTTTCAGTATTATGATAATTAGCTTGTTACGTATGTGGTAGCATTTTTAGACAAGTACGCATGAGCTTAAGAATATATGAATAAAAAGAAATAAGTAGAAGAACTAAGTTAAGTCAATAACGAAGAAAAGGATGTTTATTGATAAGGAGAAAGATGCTATAGTCAGAATGGTTCAAAGGTCAAAGGGGGGCGACCCATGTTCAATTGGTTAATTGTGGTTGAGTGAGGTGATCCACAACCTACAACTGATTTGTCATTTCCTCTATCACTAAATAAATTAGTTTTTATATTTATATGAAAACTATGTATGACTTTGTGTTTTTCTTAGGACGCAACTCACGCCAGAGGCCGCTCTGGATTATCGCTGTGGCAGCTCCATTACTGTCAATATTTCTGTGCGTTATCTGTTTTGTTGTATGGATGAGAAGGCGAAGAAAAGGTTTGTTGTTATCACTATTACAACATTACTCTAAGAAAAACTACCACTTATTTATGTTTTCAGCCTTAACGTTGTATGTGTGTCCCCTTAATTTAGGAACGGAAATCTTACATGATCAAGCTGCCATGAATAGGCCGGACGAAGACGCATTGGTTTGGAGATTGGAAGAGAAGAGTTCAGAGTTCACTCTGTTTGACTTATCTGAGGTATTGCGTGCAACACACAACTTCTCCAAAGAAAACCTACTTGGGCAAGGTGGTTTTGGCCCTGTCTACAAGGTAAATGCATTGTCTTGAAAAGATTCAATCATACGTTCATTCTGAAATGTATATTAAATCACGGTTTCCTAGAAATCATCCTTATATACTTACAATAGCACTAATTACAGTAGTCCAATCTATAATGAATCGTGCTATGATTTTCCTAGTTTTGTAAACTAACTTGGAAAATAATATACTCCCTCCGTCCCAAACTAAGTGTCTTGAGCTTAGTACAAAGTTGAGACACTTATTTTGGGACGGAGGGAGTAAGTTCCAGTATCCACAATGGCAGTTATCATACCACTCATCCTGTACTAGCAACCTACAGTGAAAAATGCTAAGCCGCACGCTTTCCATTATATTATTGATGCCCTAGAATGAACTTTTTTTACATACAATTGCTTGATCAACATATATTATATATAGCCTAAAATCCAGTGTTATAAATGTATCTCAACCAAATATGATTAGCATAAGAAACCTAACGTAGCCCTAAACTAGAAAGAAAGAAAATTAAGAAACTCTTGATAAAATATTTATTTTGCACTATTCAGCAGTGGACTGAAACTCTGAAGGAAACAGAAGTAATGCACTCAAATGGAATATTAAGGCCATGTATTGGATATTTTTATGTTGACATGCTGTTTGCTGTATATACCAAAAGTCCTTTTCCCATGGATGGCATGTAATCCATTTTCTGTAATTTCAGTAAAATATAATGCCTCCAATTTTGTACATACTTGCAGGGCCAGTTACCAGATGGAACAGAAATTGCAGTTAAAAGGCTTGCCTCACATTCAGGACAGGGTTTCACAGAATTCAAAAATGAAGTTGAACTTATTGCAAAACTACAACACAGTAATCTGGTCAAGCTCATGGGATGTTGCATTAAGGGAGAGGAAAAGCTTTTGGTGTATGAATATTTGCCAAATAAGAGCTTGGACTTCTTCATCTTTGGTACGCACAATGTGGTTTAACCATATTTTGGACCGCGTTTCATCCGTACTATAAAATGCACTCTCTAATGTGCAGATGTTAGCCGAACAACTTTGGTTGATTGGAATAAAAGATGTGTGATAATTGAAGGGATAGCCCAGGGTCTACTGTATCTCCACAAGCACTCTCGGCTGCGCATCATACACAGAGACCTTAAGGCCAGCAACATTCTCTTGGACCAGGACATGAATCCTAAAATTTCTGATTTTGGGCTAGCAAAAATTTTCAGCACCAATGATACTCAAGGAAGCACAAAGAAGGTGGTGGGAACATAGTAAGTGTATGACACAATTAATTAGCTGATTCATCAACTTTTAAATTTTTGATATAATATTTTACTTGTGCCTCCAACTCATTTCAGTGGTTATATGGCTCCGGAGTATGCATCTGAAGGAATTTACTCGATCAAATCTGACGTGTTCAGTTTTGGTGTGTTGCTTCTCGAGATCCTTAGTGGAAAAAAGAATTCTGGTTTCCATCAGCATGAAGACTTTCTTAACCTCCTTGGATATGTGAGCATTTTGCGAACTCTCGCACACGTATATCCATTATTTTATAGACCGAATTCACCTTTTTCATGTTGATAAATTCTCTGCAGTCATGGTATCTTTGGGAAGAAGGGAGATGTCTTGAGCTTCTAGAAGCATCGATTGTTGAGGAGATCCATGCAGCGGAGGCTAGTAGGTACATTAACATTGCGCTAATGTGCGTACAAGAGCGCGCAGACGATCGACCAACCATGTCGAATGTTGTCGCAATGTTAAACAGTGAGAATGCTATTCTTCCAGAGCCTAAGCATCCGGCATACTTCAACCTACGGGTATCTAAGGAAGATGAATCTGGTAGTGTTCCATACAGTAATAATGCCGACACCATCTGCAGTAATAATGACTTGACCATCACTGAGGAGCCAGATGGCAGATAGTTGATCACTTTGCTTCAGTTGTTGATGGAAGTGCTAGCAATCAGACAACTGGCAGGCAGACCAGGTCAAGTAAACTAGAGCAGATCAAGTAAGCATATCATATTTTGGTTCTGAAGGCTGGCGACCGGCGTATCTCTGTAGCGGTTGTTCGGTCCTCTGTTAATACTGTATTTAGCTTTTGTGCACCGCACCATCGTTTTCCACTGGTGGCTGCTGCCGTAGGCTTTAATAGAAGACTTGAAATCCAAAGGATTTCAATCTGACAATAGATGCATTAACTGAATCCTGCTGGGTAAAATATGTGTTGCATCTGTATGGGCCTTCCATGTTTTCTTCCAAGTTAATTCCGTTGGCGTGCAAGGCTAACTAGAATCATGGAAACCTTGAGGCCATAACTGATAAGGTTCCGGTGCTGCAGTTAATCTGTTCGAGCTCATAGCAGTTCCACACTGTTACGAAAAGATGCATTTCCACAGAGATCTTTTTGGTATTTATCCTGCTAACGGTCCATAAGTTCTTGATTTAAACTTTGAAGCAAAAATTTTGTGGCAAGTTTGTACCTTCCACGAGTTAAGTAGTTATGTTTGTATTTTATATCATTTTAATATCGTATAATATGGAGTGTATAAATATATATTTTGGATACTTTCAACAGACCAAATATGATGACCTGGCAACCTGCTTGTTCTTTCCAACAGCACATTGTATTTTTCTACTGCTTTTATCGTTTATAATAATGTGCTTGTCTTGATATGCGCAATTCTTGGGTGGTATACCTAACAATAAGGTGAAATATATTAAAATAAAATGTATTGTAGTTATTTAGGGCACAATATAGTATCTCAACTACGGTAGATACAATGAGTAACAACATCGACCAAAACATCTATACGAGGATAGATACACCTTATAAACGTCTCAATGTCTTCTGGACACGCTTACGTTTCGCCTCTGAGTTTTGACATGGTGCACGAGGAAGTGTCGTGCATGAGGACGTGCCCGTAAGCACTTTACATAATGACTACACACATGTAGGGATGAAATTAAGCGTCTTCAGCAGATAATGTAGCGATAACATCTAGAGTTTGGTGTGGATTAGTGTACAACTCAGATGTAACTATCTTCCATCTGGCTCTTCGGTGATGGTTACATCATTATTACTGCATGGAACAACAACACTAGCTGATTGGTGTACCTTAGATACTCTTACGTTGACGTATGCAGGAGGATTAGGCTCTGGAATAATAACACTCTCGCTGTTTAACATTGCGACAACATCTGACATGATGGGTCGATCATCCGCACTCTCTTGTACGCACATCAGTGCAATGTTAATGTACCTTCTAGCCTCTGTTGTATGGACCTCCGTAACAACTGATACATCTAGAAGCTCAAGCCATCTTCCTCCTTCCCAGAGATGCCATGACTGCAAGAAGCAAATAAACTATTTTCATCACATAAATGATAAAAGAAACCTCAATCTACAAAATAATACACTCGTATGCGAGAGTTTAGAAAATGCACACATATCCAAGAAGGTTAAGAAAGTCTTCGCATTGATGGAAACGAGAATTCCTTTTCCCACTAAGGATCTCAAGAAGCAACACACCAAAGCTGAACACGTCGGATTTGATTGAGTAAATGCCTTCAGATGCATACTCCGGAGACATATAACCACTGAAATGAGTTAGAAGCACAAGACAATATTATATCTAAAATTACAATGTGGTACATTACCTAAAAATGGTATTTCAGGCACTATATATGTTGTAATTTGTAAAACAACGGTATGCTTACTATGTTCCCACTACCCTCTTTGTGCTTCCCTGAGTGTCATTGGAGCTGAAAATTTTCGCCAGGCCAAAATCAGAAATTTTAGGATTCATGTCCTGGTCCAAGAGAATGTTGCTGGCCTTGAGATCTCTGTGTATGATGCGCAATCGAGAGTGCTTGTGAAGATATAGAAGACCTTGGGCTATCCCTTCGATTATGACACGTCTTTTTTCCCAATCAACCAAAGTTGTTCTGTTTTCATCTACGCATTAGAAAGTGCATTTTAGAGTATGGATGAATCACAATCCAAAAATATGGATTAAAACTACAGTGTGCGTACCAAATATAAAGAAGTCCAAGCTCTTATTTGGCAAATACTCATACACCAATACTTTTTCCTCTCCCTGAATGCAACATCCCAAGAGCTTTACCAGATTATTGTGCTGTAGTTTTGCAATAAGTTCAACTTCATTCTTGAATTCTGTGAAACCCTGTCCTGAATGTGAGGCAAGCCTTTTAACAGCAATCTCCATTCCATCTGGTAATTGGCCCTGCAAGCATGTACAACAATAAACTGAGGCAACATTTTTATGGAAATGACAGAAAGAGGATTACTTGCCATCCATGTGAGGATATAGAGCATCACATATCCAATACACGTTCTTAATATTCTGTTTCATTGCATTAGTTCCGTTTCCTTTTGAGATTTAGTCCACTGTCAAAATAGGGCAAAATCAAATAAACAAGTTCACCAAGATTTCCTTTTTGGTTTCAGTATATATATATATTGGGCGTGCACACATGAATGTATTGGTTAGTTGCCAGCCAACTCGTAGCTTTAAGCTGATCGTGATTTAATATATATCTTGGAATGAACAGATGCTCTTTTCAAGACAATGTATTTACCTTGTAGACAGGGCCAAAACCACCTTTCCCAAGTAAATTTTCTTTAGAAAAGTTGTGTGTAGCTTGCAATATCTCATGAAAGTCAAAGAGTGTGAACTCTGAACTCCTCTCCTCTAATCTCCAAACCAGTGCATTTTCTTCCGGCCTATTCGTGGCAGCTTGATTATTTATGTTTATCTTCCCTAAATTGATAGAAATATACAGCATTAATTTGGGGCTCAAACCTGGCAATCTACATCAATAGGTGGTAGTTTTTTCTTTAGAGCAACGTTCTGGTGAATAAATCGTCATGTCAACAAACCTTTTCTTCTCTTCCATACAATGAAACAGATAAAGCACATAAGTACTGACAGCAGCGTAGCCACCACAGGAATAATAATCGACAGTGTCCTCTTGCGTGATTTGTGTCCTAAAAGTATAATTCATGTATGTAAATAAAAACGAATTCATTTAGTGACAGAGACAATGAAAAATCAGCTTAAGGGGTGTGCCCGGAAGGATGAGAATTCTACATACTGTTATGTTCTTGGACGGTCGGTTTTCCCTCCGGGGGTGGCGCCGCAGCTGGTGGCTGAGATTGTGGGTGCACGGTAGCTGGTGTCGTAGTGTTGTTGATCACCGGAACATCAGGGGCCAAGCTGGTAATTCGCAGCGTAGGGTCCCCTTGGAAGAATGGGTACATCTCGTACCTCATGTTACACCGTGTCCACAGAACTCGGCCACCTTGCCTTCCGGCCAGGTACTGGAGTGTACAACTAGAGACAATAAGGAAACAGGTCGTGCAGTCTGCGGCGGTCAGATCGGGCGTGCATTGCATGAGACAGTAAAGAACCGGGGAGGAGTCGACATCTAAGCGCGAGGTGGTGAATCTCCTCGAGCTATTGGCGGCCGATTGAGCTGTTCTGTTGATAAGCGTGAACAATAATCGCTGGGTGATGTTGGCGTTTGTCATTAAGTTCTGAGGGTTCATGACGATGGGTAATTCATTGACGGTGGTGGTGGTGGTGGTGGCGAGAAAATTTTTGTTGGAGAACTTGAGCATGCAGGGATCATAGTACACTACGGCGTCCTTACTGTACGAGCACAGTTGCTGGAGGTCCTGAAAGGCGTTAGCCACGCAGCTCTCGCAGGCGGAGGCGTTGGAGTCCCCACGGCAGAGCGTGAGGGCGTGCACGATGTCCGGAGCATTGCCAACGGTGTCAGTGGCGAAGAGGGTGCTGCTGGATGCTGCCTTGTTCGGGAGGAAGGATGAGAGGAGCATGAGGTTGGCTTCGTAGGTGCTATTTGATTTGTAGTCGCCGTTGTTGCCGCAGGAATAGGATGGCCACGTTTGGGCATCGGTGAGGGGCACGAGGAGGAGGAGGAGCGGGAAGATAACCATAGCCATCCATGGATGACAAGGCAGATCCATGAATGATAGGAACTTCATCGAAAGGGAGAAGCTCTTAAAAAACAAGACAGCAAAATTACGTTAAGACGTACGGCAACATAATCCACTAACTAGAAACAATTCATAGAACTGGAAAACGCTAGCATACCTCGTAGCTCCACTTCCACAAGGTCTAGTTAAGTCTTACCACTAGAACTCTGTAAGCGGAAGGACGATGTCCGCCATCCTCTCCGGGGCGTCGCCGGCCGCCGGCGCTCGCCAACGTAGCCTCCACTCCAGGTGGCGCAGCCAGGAGATTAATCGTGAGGCTTGGAAGGGGGGAGGAGCCACTCGATTCAGTGGAGGAAGACGGCGGAGTGGCTGACCGCTAGTCTCGATCTCTCCACTGCCGACAAGCTGGCTCAGGGGTTCTCGTGAACTTACGTCGACCGTGCGGTGCGGGTACTTTTTGTGTCAGCCTTGGCCGGGTCCAGTCCAGCCTAATTATTAGACGCAGCGTCTAGTAGTACCGTATCCGCTCAGGGCACATGGCTGCAAATCAAATCGTCTTAGTTTGTTGGGATCAATCCCTGTCTCCCGCGTAGGGCTACACATGGGGCAATAATGCTAAACATACAAAGGTTTACATGCTTTTGTACGTGTAGCATTACTCCACATGGGGTGGTCCGTGCTGCACGCCTATATCAAACATTATGACATAGACGGCGTGTACCACTACGTGCGAGATCAGAGAGTTGTCATGTTTAGGATTAGGTAGGTTGTTTTCTTTAGCTCTGTACAGACAACAAGAATGAATGGAACGCTCGCGATATGATTAGATCGAGGAGTGCTGCTTCAGGGCTCCCCCCTAACTCAATTTTCTAGGGGTATTCTTGACCCTCGCCAGATATTTTTTCTCCGGCCCGCCGTAGCCCATATCCAAGCCCTGTATAACCCGTATAACCCATACGTACGTATACGGTGCCCTCCCTCGAAAAGGAAAAGATGACATGATCTCACAACCAGGTACAGCCTGCCGAAGCCAGCTCTATCAATCACACAGCTCCATCATTCACGCAGCTCCTCCATCATTCCGTTGAGGTTCTCTACAAATATCGGCGGCGGCGATCTCGTCGCCGGTGATCTCGTCTGAGAGCGCGCGCGGCACCGTCGTGAACCTCCAGCGGCCGCAGGTACTGCATCCCGTTTCCCCACTCATTTGTCTCGCTCGCGGAAGCATCAAACAAACTGCCGCCGTTTTCGTGGTAGTGGTTAACCTAGCGGGGCGGGTAACCTAGCTTTCCGGCGGCCCAGTCCATCGCAGATCTTGTTCTGGTAGCGCTGCTCGTCGTGATACAAAGTGATCACGCGGGCTAAAGTGGGTTTCTTCTATGTAGGGTTAACCTAGTATTGGTTGCCATCGATTGTGTGCATGACGGCTCCGTTATTTGATGCCGCGGATAACCTAGGTATCCGGCGACGCAGGTTATCACGGGTAGCGCTGCTTGTCGCGGTCCAAAGTGATCACGATTGGTGTCGTGGGCATCTTCCTTACTAGGTTTCACGTACCTTATCGCCGATGACCAGCATGGAGAGGGGGGAGGATCCATGGGTGGTCATAGGTCGTTGGCATCTGTTGTGTGCACGATCTGAACGCCCTCGGTTGGGGTAGTTTACTTAACGTTTGTAATCCTGTGCTATGTGTTGTATATTTCAGTATTGATAATGTTTGCACATGACCGTGAAGCTTGACGAAAAGCATGGGTTTGGTATGTTGAATTTTTTGAGGACAAGCATAGTCATATGTTGGCAAGACCGGACGAGGTACCTTTTCTTTGGTCCCACAGAAAAATCAAAGAGTACCAGAAATTTGAGATATTGTCCATGGGAGCTGCAGGGATTAGAATTCTCGCCATATGGATTCCTTCGTCAGCAAACATGTATGGTATGGCGGTGTTAGTTTTACCAGGCGTGATATATACAACCTTTGCTCCAGGGAGAAGAAGAAGCTGCTTTCAAAAGGTGATGCTGCCACAACCATAGGCATCATGGCCAGTAGGAAAGAGAGGGATCCTAACTTGTTTTTCGAGTACAAGCTAGATAAGGAAGGACATATGAATAGAATGTTCTGGTGTGACTCCCAGTCTCGTCATGACTATGAGGAATTCGGCGACGTGCTTGTATTTGACAACACGTACAACATGAACCGCTATGGTATTGCCATTCAACCCTTTTGTTGGTCTTAACAATCACCGGAAGACCGCTGTTTTTGGTTGTGCCATAATTTCGGACAAGACCGAAGAGACATATGTGTGGCTGCTACAGATTGTTTTTGAGGTCCATGTGTCAGAAGCTGCCGAAGAGTGTAATCAAGGACGCCGACGCTGCGATGATCAAGGCAATTCGCGAAGTCTTGCCAGACGTGTGTCACCATATATGTATGTGGCATATAGAAAAAATACGAAGATTCACCTTAGTCACAAGTCCTTGAACGAGTTCCGAACTCTTCTGTACTACAACACGTCCACAGCTACGTTTGAGGAGAGATGGCACGCGTTTGCCAAAAGATGGCAGTCAGAAAAAACATTAACATGGTTGAGACGGATGTATAAGAAGAGAAGACTTTGGGCCGCAGCTTATCTGACAGAGGGATTTGGCTTGGCATGAAAAGCAACCAGACGAGTGAAAGTCTGAACTCATGCCTTCACCTCCACCTAGACGGTGAAATGACCCTGGCCATATGAATTTGCACTATGAGAATGTCGTTGTAAGTATCCATGAGAACTATGCGCGAGATGACTGCACGGCCTCACAGACTGTACCGGTGCTAGTTACTAGCTCCAGGGAACTTGAGATAGCTCCTTCTCACGCCTTTACTCTAGCAAACTTCTATATGCTACAAGATGATCTTAGGAAATTTGGCATCATGGAGATTGTAGAAATAATGCTCGGAGACGAATCACGGCAGTACATCGTGGCCTGGAAGAATAACCAAAAGAGACATTTTTGGGTGGAGTATACACCAGTAAATTCCGTAGAAACTATAAGGTGCAGCTGCAGAAGAATGATTCGAAAGGGTCTATGTTGCAAGCACATATTCCATGTACTGAAGTACTTGAATATATCTGAAATACCAAAGTATTTAGTTCTTGTTCGGTTCACGAAAGAAGCAAGGTTGGGACTGTCCGCGTGGCGCACAAGCGATCTGTTGGGATTTGGTTGGACTGGGGCAGGGGAAAAATGAAATATAGCCAGGTCAGTGTGTTAGCGTCAGAAGCTATGCATGCGGCATGCAAACACCTAGCTTTGTGGGATCAGTTACAGGAGAGTTTGAATGCCATGATAGCTAAGAGTCATGAGTATGATCTGCTACAGGAAAATTTGAGCAAGAAAATGTATGATCTCAGTAAGTGTGCAATTGAATATGTAGATGATGGTGAAGGCAACATTGTTGCAGTTCAAGATCCTATGAAAGTGTCAAGCAAAGGTGCAACAAAGGTAGATGAGAACCGCCCTGTCTTGAAAAATGGTAGACCACTCTCTTATGATGAGTTGAAAACCCGGTGCGGCGCAAATTGCTAGGACACACTAGACGTAGCAAGAAATGCAAACTAAATAAGAAGTAAGTGTTTGTATGCATTATCGATTATTATTTTGTTTCCTTATCATTCATTAACTTAGCTTGTCTTTTATCATGTGTAGAAATGTGGAGAAGGAAGAAGAGTAGAACACTTGCTTCAATTATTTACTAATGAATCGAGTGAACTGGCCAGTATATCCTTCACATTATGGCATGCTACGTCTTGAGCTTGCGTTGTTTTTCCTTAAAGAGGAAAGGGTGATGCAGCAATAGTAGCGTAAGTATTTCCCTCAGTTTTTGAGAACCAAGGTATCAATCCAGTAGGAGGCTCCTCAAAAGTCCCACGCACCTACACAAACAAACAAAGAACTCGCAACCAATGCAATAAAGGGGTTGTCAATCCCTTCACGGCCACTTGCGAAAGTGAGATCTAATAAAGATAGTATGATAAGATAAATATGTTTTTGGTATTTTATAATATAAATGCAAAAAGTAAAGATGCAAATAAAAGTAGATTGGAAGCAAATATGATAAGAGATAGACCCGGGGGCCATAGGTTTCACTAGAGACTTCTCTCAAGATAGCATAATTAAGTATTACGGTGGGTGAACAAATTACTATCGAGCAATTGATAGAAAAGCGAATAATTATGAGGTTATCTAGGCATGATCATGTATATAGGCATCACGTCCGCAACAAGTAGACCGACTCCTGCCTGCATCTACTACTATTACTCCATACATTGACCGACTCCTGCCAGCATCTAGAGTATTAAGTTCATAAGAACAGAGTAACGCATTAAGCAAGATGACATGATGTAGAGGGATAAACTCAAGCAATATGATATAGACCCCATCTTGTTATCCTCGATGGCAACAATACAATACGTGTCTTGCAACCCTTTCTGTCACTGGGTAAGGACACCGCAATATTGAACCCAAAGCTAAGCACTTCTCCCATGGCAAGAAAGATCAATCTAGTAGGCCAAACCAAACTGATAATTCGAAGAGATTTGCAAAGATAACCCAATCATACATAAAATAATTCAGAGAAGATTCAAATATTATTCATAGATAAACTTGATAATAAACCCACAATTCATCGGATCTCGACAAACACACCGCAAAAAGAGTTTACATCGAATAGATCTCCACAAGAGAGGGGGAGAACATTGTATTGAGATCCAAAAAGAGAGAAGAAGCCATCTAGCTAATAACTATGGACCCATAGGTCTGTGGTAAACTACTCACAACTCATCGGAGGGGCAAGGATGTTGATGTAGAGGCCCTCCGTTGTCGATTCCCCCTCCGGCAGAGTGCCGACGAAGGCTCCAAGATGAGATCTTGCGGATACAGAAGGTTACGGCGGTGGAAATTGTGTTTCGTTGGCTCTCGGGATGTTTTCGGGGTACGTAGGCTTATATAGGAGGAAGAAGTATGTCAGTGGACGCCCGAGGGGCCCACAAGACAGGTGGCGCGCCCTCCTATCTCGTGGCCGCCTCGGCTGCTTCTTGACTTGCACTCCAAGTCATCTGGATCACGTTCGTTCCAAAAATCACGCTCCCGAAGGTTTCATTCCGTTTGGACTCCGTTTGATATTCCTTTTCTTTGAAATACTGAAATAGGCAAAAAAACAACAATACGGGTTGGGCCTCCGGTTAGTAGGTTAGTCCCAAAAATGATATAAATGTGTAAAATAAAGCCCATAAACATCCAAAAGGGGTAATATAATAGCATGTAACAATCAAAAATTATAGATACGTTGGAGACGTATCAAGCATCCCCAAGCTTATTTCCTGCTCGTCCTCGAGTAGGTAAATGATAAAAAGAGAGTGCGGAATGCTACCTAGCATAATTCTTAATGTAATTTTCTTTATTGTGGCATGAATGTTCAGATCCAAATGATTCAAAATAAAAGTTCATATTGATAAAAGAAATAGTAACACTTCAAGCATACTAATCAAAGTAATCATGTCTTCTCAAAATAACATGGCAAAAGAAAGTTCATCCCTACAAAATCATATAGTTAGGCTATGCTTTATTTTCGTCACACAAAGATGTTCCCAACTTCTATGCCCCCGATGACAAGCCAAGAAATTGTTTCATACTTAAATAATCTCAAACTTTTTCAACCTTCACGCAATACATGAGCATGAGCCATGGATATAGCACTATATGTGGAATAGAATATGATGATAGGGATTGTGTGGAGAAGACAAAAAAAGGAGAAAGTCTCACATTGACGAGGATAATCAACGGGCTATGGAGATGCCCATCAATTGATGTTAACATGACGAGTAGGGATTGCCATGCAACAGATGCACTAGAGCTATAAATGAATGCTCAACAAAAGAAAACTAGTGGGTGTGCATCCAACTTCCTTGCTCACGAAGACCTAGGGCATTTGAGGAAGCCCATCGTAGGAATATACAAGCCAAGTTCTATAATGAAAAATTCCCACTAGTATGAAAAAGACAACTTATGAGACCCACTATATGAAAAACATGGTGCTACTTTGAAGCACAATATATGAGACTCACTACATGAAGAACAAGGTGCTACTTTGAAGCACAAGTGTGGAAAAAGAGATAGTAACATTGCCCTTTTTATTTTTTTTATTTTTTTTCTTTTTTTTCTTTGGGTCTTTCTTTTTTTCTTTTGGCCTTTTTCTTTTCTTTTTGGGCAATGCTCTAATAATGATGATCATCACACTTCTATTGATCATATAAATTACAACTCGAAACTAGAACAAGATATGACTCTATATGAATGCCTCCGGCGGTGTACCGGGATGGTGCAATGAATCAAGAGTGACATGTATGAAAAATAATGCATGGTGGCTTTGCCACAAATACGATGTCAACTACATGATCATGCAATAGCAATATGACAAAAGTAAAGTATGTCATGATGATAAACGGAATGGTGGAAAGTTGCATGTCAATATATCTCGGAATGGCTATGGAAATGCCATAATAGGTAGGTATGGTGGCTATTTTGAGGAAGGTATAATGAGGTTTATGTGTGATAGACCGTATCGTATCATGGGGTTTGGATGCACCGGCGAAGTTTGCACCAACTCTCAAGGTGAGAAAGGGCAATGCACGGTACCAAAGAGGCTAGCAATGGTGGAAAGGTAAAAGTGTGTATAATCCATGTACTCAACATTAGTCAAAAGAACTCATATACTTATTGCAAAAATTTAGAAGTCATCAAAAATCAAGCACTACGCGCATGCTCCTAGGGGGATAGATTGGTAGGAAAAGACCATCGCTCATCCCCGACCGCCACTCATAAGGATGCACAAGCCAGGTATACTTCATGTTTCAAATTTGTTACACAACTTTAACCATATGTGCATGCTACGGGATTTGATAACTTCAACACAAGCATTCTTTAAATTCATAATCACCCAACTAGCATGACTTTAATATCACTACCTCCATATCTCAAAACAATTATCAAGTATCAAATTGATCATAGCATCCAATTCACTTCCTATGATAGTTTTTATTATACCCAACTTGGATGCCTACCATTCTAGGACCAATTTTTTTAACCATAGAAAATACCATGCTGTTCTAAAAGACTCTCAAAATAATATAAGTGAAGCATGAGAGACTAGCAATTTCTGTAAAAATAAGTCACCACCGTGCTCTAAAAGATATAAGTGAAGCACTCGAGCAAAAACTATCAAGCTCAAAAGATATAAGTGAAGCACATAAAGTATTCTAGCAAATTCTAACCAAAAGGTGTGTACAGAAAGGATGATTGTGATAAACTAAAAAGCAAATACTAATATAATACATGATGCCCCAAGCAAAACGCATATCATGTGGCGAATAAAAATATAGCTCCAAGTAAAGTTACCAATGAACGAAGACGAAAGAGGGGATGCCTTCCCGGGGCATCCCCAAGCTTAGGATATTGGCTATTCTTGAATATCTTGGGGTGCCTTGGGCATCCCCAAGCTTAGGCTCTTGCTACTCCTTATTCCATGGTCCATAAAAGCTTTACCCCAAACTTGAAAACTTCACAACACAAAACTCAACAGGAAATCTTATAAGCTCCGTTAGTGAAAGAAAACAAAACCACCACATAAGGTACTGTAATGAAATCATTCTTTATTTATTTTGGTGTTAAACCTACTGTATTCCAACTTCTCTATGGTTTATAAACTATTTTACTAGCCATAGATGCATCAAAATAAGCAAACAATACACGAAAAACAGAATCTGTCAAAAACAGAACAGTCTGTAGCAATCTGTAACTAACGCAAACTTATGGAACTCTAAAAATCCTACCAAAATAGGAAATCCTGGAAAATTTGTCAATGGATCAGCAGCAAAAATAATCAACGCAAAATCACGTTTCCGTGATTTAACAAAACTAAATTCGTGCGTGCAAAGTTTCTGTTTTTCAGCAGAATCAATCAACTGTCATCATAGGTTATCCTATAGGTTCTAGTTGGCACAAACGCTAATTAAAAGATAAAAACACATCTAAACAGTATGTAGATGCAAGATTTATTACTAAACAGGAGCAAAAAAAATATATAAATAAAATTGGGTTGCCTCCCAACTAGCGCTATCGTTTAACGCCCCTAGCTAGGCATAAAAGCGAAGATAGATCTAAGTAGTACCATCTTTAATTTTCAGTTTTTTAGCGGAGTCATGCTCGAATCCGGGAGGTTCTTTCCGCTTCCCTTCATACTCGGAAATTTTTAGATCTAAAGAATCCAACCGCTTATTGCAAAGAGTAATGAACATATTCATGCGGTGAAGAATTCCGCTAACACTTTTAAGAGGCTCAAGAGACTTTTGTAAAAAAATTGATACTTCGCAAATCTTTCCAAACACTTGCGTTTCTTTTTGGGTAGGATGCAATCCTCCCTTTTGAGGTAGTGTTCCCACTATTCCCTCTATAATTTCATGCGCAATACTAGGATCAATTTCAATAAAATTTCCCTTGGCAATACAATCCAAGAGTTGTCTATGCGTCATATTTAACGCAACAAAAAATTGCGAAGAATAGTTCTAAAGTTCACCTCAAGGGTGCATTTGCGATAAGATTCCATCATCCTATACCAAGCATCTTTTAAATTTTCTCTTTGCCTTTGCTTGAAGTGAAGAACTTCAAACTCGGGAGACATAGGAGCGGATAAGGAACTAGACATAATGACAAGCAAGCAAAAGGCAAGCGAAAGAGAGAGAGGAGGAGATTGCGAAAGAGAGGGCGATGCAGCAATAGTAGCGTAAGTATTTCCCTCAGTTTTTGAGAACCAAGGTATCAATCCAGTAGGAGGCTCCTCAAAAGTCCCACGCACCTACACAAACAAACAAAGAACTCGCAACCAACGCAATAAAGGGGTTGTCAATCCCTTCACGGCCACTTGCGAAAGTGAGATCTAATAAAGATAGTATGATAAGATAAATATATTTTTGGTATTTTATAATATAAATGCAAAAAGTAAAGATGCAAATAAAAGTAGATTGGAAGCAAATATGATAAGAGATCGACCCGGGGGCCATAGGTTTCACTAGAGGCTTCTCTCAAGATAGCATAAGTATTACGGTGGGTGAACAAATTACTGTCGAGCAATTGATAGAAAAGCGAATAATTATGAGATTATCTAGGCATGATCATGTATATAGGCATCACGTCCACAACAAGTAGACCGACTCCTGCCTGTATCTACTACTATTACTCCACACATCGACCGACTCCTGCCTGCATCTAAAGTATTAAGTTCATAAGAACAGAGTAACGCATTAAGCAAGATGACATGATGTAGAGGGATAAACTCAAGCAATATGATATAAACCCCATCTTGTTATCCTCGATGGCAACAATACAATGCGTGCCTTGCAACCCTTTCTGTCACTGGGTAAGGACACCGCAAGATTGAACCCAAATCTAAGCACTTCTCCCATGGCAAGAAAGATCAATCTAGTAGGCTAAACCTAACGGATAATTCAAAGAGACTTGCAAAGATAACTCAATCATACATAAAAGAATTCAGAGAAGATTCAAATATTATTCATAGATAAACTTGATCATAAACCCACAATTCATCGGATCTTGACAAACACACCGCAAAAAGAGTTTACATCGAATAGATCTCCACAAGAGAGGGGGAGAACATTGTATTGAGATCCAAAAAGAGAGAAGAAGCCATCTAGCTAATAACTATGGACCTGTCGTGGATTTGTCACGGCAGATGTCCTAGCGTAAGGACTTAGTCGTGGAGCCATCGCTATGGGTTTACTTGCAGGGGTTAAAGCGGACACAAAGACACAAGGGTTTTACACTAGTTCGGCCCCTTCGATGAAGGTAAAAGCCTACGTCTAGTTGTGATGGAATTGATGTAGTCTCGATGGCTAGGGAGCAAACAAGCTTCGCCTAGGCTCGAGTTGTGGTTGTCTGTCCTTGAACCGTCGCCGGGTCGTCCCCTTATATACACGAGTGACGCCCGTCGGTTCATAGAGTCCCAACCGGTTCATACTCGTATCCCGGTTGGTATCTCTCTATTCCTAACTTATAATACAAGTTATACATCAGGCCGGTTTACGGCTACAAGTTCTAAACCGACTATAGGCCTTGGGCCTTTCTCTGATTATACCACTAACGGAGTTAACCCGGCCCAAACAGGCCGGTTTACACCTAGTGGTAATATCCCCAACATTAGGCCCCAGATTGATTTGAAATGGTTCATGTCAATCCTTCACAAAGCTTGTATCTTGGACATCTTCTGTTGTCTGGTAAATCGCCATGTCGTCATTATTTCTGGTCACTGTAAACCGGCATGACGTCATCCTAAAATTCTATCCTTTATAACGCCTTCTTTAATAGCAGTTCCTGGATCCACGCGCTTGACCTAGCCTGGCTGCCTTATAAATAGGACCGAAGGGTCATTTCTTTCCTTCCTTCGTTTCCTCTTCTTCGTCTTCCTCGCGCCGCTGCTCTTGGAAGTCCACCATCGTCGTCGACCTCTGCTTCGTCCTAGGCCGCTGCATCAACCTGAACGTACCAGAGTACTGCGACCTGCTTCCGCGTGTTCTCCGTTCCCGGTGAGCCTCTCCCCCTTCTCGACTTAGATCTGTTTTTTAGGGTTCCAGCTTCGTACTGTGTTCTTCGTGCGTCTCCGTCTATCCTTTTCACTTTGAACCACACTATGAATCTGTGCTGTATTAATAGCGATTCCTACGCGTCCGCTGCACTTTCCCATCTTAGGCCCATGGATCTTCTGCATATATATCTGTCACGTATTCCACTTCCGTTTCTGCTTTACCTCCGTGAAATATTTTCTGTTTTCTGTAGACCTGCGTTTGATCCGTAGCCATCATGGGATCTTGTGAAACTTGTTTCTGCAAACTGTCCATAGCTTCAATTATTTTCAAGGCCTAGATTAGGCGGTTTAACTCACCATAAGAAAAAAGCTGCTAAACCGGCACAGGTACACCATTAGTCCCCTTGTTGAACCGCCAGAGCTCATCTGACATTATATCACAATGAACCGATTTATAGACACTGCCTCCGGTTTATCATAACTTAGATCAATCACTTTGTGACAAGCACGCTCTTGAACCGGATCCGTTACTTTTGTAGATCTTATCATGGCCAAACAAGTGTATGAATGCAACTGGGTTCCTTCCCGAGTCACCGAGTCACAGCTGAATGAACTGGTATCGATTGGCGCTTTAGATGACAAAGATACAGTCCACTGGAGGGTTCCTGGAGAGGAATGTCCTCCCACACCTCAGGAAGGGGAAGTTGTGGTTTTTGCGGATCACCTGGCCCGGGGCTTCAAACCGCCCGGTTCAAAATTTTACCGGGACGTGTTAGCCAATTTTCAGCTCCGTCCCCAAGACATTGGCCCCAACTCCGTCACCAACTTATGCCACTTTCAAGTGCTATCTGAAGCATATCTGCAAGAGGAACCTTCTGTTGAACTGTTTAGAGATCTCTTCCATATAAACCGTCGCACTGAATTCACCGACGGCCCCAATACAGAATTGGGTGGTATGGCTATTCAGAAAAGGAAGGAAATCACCTATCCCCATGTCAAACTCCATACTCACCCCAAAGAGTGGAATGCGACTTGGTTTTACTGCAAGGACACTTCTCCTGAAGGTGAAAATCCTTTACCTGGCTTTTGTCCGGAGCGGTTAAGCAATACTCATCCGTTTCCTCAAAGATTAAGCGCCAAAGAGAGAAGCAAATATGCCCCGCAACTGTCCAAGCTCCGAGCCTTTATGGCCAACGGTTTGACTGGAATTGATCTTGCACGCTGCTGGTTATCTTGGGGCATACTGCCTTTGAGCCGGCGTTCCGGTTTGATGTGTCAGTATACTGGCAGTGTCGACGACCCACTCCGACACACAAAACTTGAACTTTCTGATGATGAAGTTACGGACTCAGTAAGAAGAATGCTGAATGAACCGGAGCATCTCTGTGCTCAAACCGGTTTGGCTCCTTACTGCACCACCAACAAACCACATGCGGTAAGTTTCTAGCTGCTTTATCATTAAACCTGTTATTGCCTCATGTATCCAACATTTAATTACTTCTGGTCCAGGGTGACAATCCGTTTTGGAGCAAGAAACTTTCCCAAGACAAAGCGGATAAAGCTGGGCGGCCAAGCCGGCCCAAAACAAAAGTTGTCAAGAAATCAGCCCACAAGAGAAAGACCACTGCTTCATCTGATCCGGCCATTGACGATGATGTGGGTAATCCGGAACTTGATTCTCTTGGCTTGCTTTTTACACGCCTTATTGATGATGATGCTTGTCAGGATGACGCTGAAGCCAGCAACGCAGGATTTGCTGAGGTAACTATTCTTTCTTCCAATTCAACAAATTTGCCTTTACAAAAATTTTGCCAGGCAAACCGGAAAGTTAATTTTTCTCACCCTCTTGCTTACTTGGATCCCAAATTTCCTATGAAGACACAGCAACATGAAGCTCGCCGCACAACCCGGCACAGTGGTCAGGTAGTTACCTCTGCCGGTTTACCAAACAGCCCGGTTCGAAAGCGCCGCACCGAGGTTTCCGACCTTTTTATTGCTTTAAATTCCAAAGCGGGTTTCTTCCGTCAACCTCTTAATCCATCTGACTCCGATTATCAGGTTACTTCCCATTCATCCTCTGGCGAATCTTCAGCCACTCAGCTACCACCGTTGAAAATAGCCGCCGGGTAAGTCAAACCGGCCATATGCTTTCTGATATATTCTGTAATGGATATGCCTTTTCCGACTCTTTGTCTCTTGTAACCAAACCGAAACCCAGCAAGAAGGCCGCTTGGACAAAACAGTTGAAGAGGCTGCCGCTTCAGATCATGAGAGAGCGCCGGATCTTGAAAATTTTGCCTCTGAAGATATTCCCAATGACCCTCCAGTTCAAGAGGAGGTTATTCCTGAAGAGAGGCCTGTGAATACTTCAACCTCTGCTGATCCACCTGCCAGCACCGTCCGGTTTGAGAAACCTCGCAGTCCTACTAAAACAGCCGTGCCCACACAATCCGTCGAGTCGAAAGACGATGACGTTGTGATTACTGGTATGGGCCGCTCTGAACCGGGGAATCCCGCAACCTTAACCCGGCATACTGTGAAAGAGGATTCTTCCACTTTGAATAAAGGAAAGTGGGATGTCGAGCTGGAAACATATGCTGCTTTAAGCGCCCAAGATCTTCATTCTGGCTATTTGAACCGGCTTTATACTAGCCGTGACTATGAAGCTGGCCTGGTCAAGTTAATGAGGGACAAGTTTGAGGTAACTCACTCCTTTCCTTATCACCAGCATATCAGTCCTTGTAGCCCCCAAGGGCCGGTTTGTAATCTTGATCAAACTGGGACTTGACTATATTTTCTTGATCCATTTTGAAATCTACCTGCATAACCACACAGGCCGGTTTAACTCTGCATACTTAAACCGGTACTTCCATAAAAACTGCCTGACGAAACATTAGTAGAATCAAATAGCCATTAGCCCCCAAGTGCCAAGTTGAATACTTGTATTGAGCTTGGGACTTTGCCATCTAGTAGCAGTATAAAAATCGAAGGTACATTAGCCCCCAAGTGTCAAGCATATAACTTTGTTGTGTGGTTGGGACTTTGACTTCCTTGAATTTCTGGCTGAATCATACTGTCAATACGCAGGCTGAGGTGAAAATCAAAGATGATCGGATTGCCGATTTACAAGCGGCTTTGAAAACCCAGAAGGCCGAAACAGAGAAGGCCAAGAAAGATTTAACCAGCGCTTTGACCGCTGCTGAACAAGTGAAGGAAAGTTTGAAGAAAGAGCAGGCAGTCTGGGCCACTGAAAAGGCCAATTTGATCAAACGGGCAGAAAATGCTGAAGCTGCCCTTAAACCGGTGGCAGATGATCTGACAGCCGTAAAGCGGCAAGTACATTCTATGACTGCAGCAATCTTTGGTATGCTTCTTTTGAACAGTTGTGATGTGTTGCACCTGCTGTATCATTATGATGGTTTGAAACTAACCGTTTTCTGTTGTAGGCACACGCATTGCGCACTTAGGAAATGATGTGCGGAAGAAACTGAAGGCTGTTTATACCTTGGTAGAACAGTTGTATACCGGAGCCCAGCGCATCATCACCACAGTATCACATAACAATCCGGCACCTTCTTTGATTCAAGATACTCTGAACCGGCTGTCCATTCTTCCTGCCCGGATTGAAGAGGTGAAAAAATCTGCTGCTCGAACCGGAGCTATCAACGCCTTGATCCGAGCCAAGGCACGGGTACGGACTTTGATCCCGTGGAAGCAGCTCAAGGCTATCCCAGTGTGAAAGAAGATGGCTCTGACTTCAGTGAAGAAGATTTACGGGCAATAAACCGTGCAGTACGCCCGCTAGCTTGTCAGTTGGCCGAAGAAGCCGACTTGGAGCATTATCAAGCACAATATAATGATCAAAACAAGCGAGTGTCTGCCCCAACCTTTGAAGCGGAAAACCTGATCCCTCCAATCCGTAAGCATACTTACGCTCCTGATATTGAACCGTCTTCTCTGATCCACGAAGAGGCTGTTTTCCAAGCGCTAATGGGAATCGTTGGACCCTTTGTGGATTTCAGCCAATGGGTAGAGATGAAGAGGCTGAAGCGGCGGAGGATGAAGAGCGAGCATGAACCGGTGGCGGTTCAAACATCTGTTAATGGGCGGTTTGCCGAAAGAACAATGATCTCACTTGGGCACCATGTTGCCTTGTAATAATTTTAGTTAAAACTTTCCGCCTGAATATGCCTTCGTGCATAAGTGAAACTTTTGTTTGATTCCTGCAACCAGAAAAGTTGAACCTCGGTGGCGGTGATACCGCCAGCCGGGTTATGGTATTCAATATATATATATCAAAAGTCAATAAGTATGTGATACAAATACCTGCCGTATTCTGGGCATGAAGCTGGCGTAGCCAAACTTGAAGCGGAGGCCTTAAAAACCATGACCGTCTGGGGAGAGAATAGCTCCCATATAAACCTTGCTGAATCAGCACAAGCCCCCTTGTTATTTAGGAAGAAGGTAAACCGGGCAGATAAAACTCCGGCGTAATACTAAACCGTGTCCTGTCAGTTTGTAACTGACAGTTGAACCGGATAAAAATATTTGTCGGGTTAAAACGCAACAACAAAAAATCGAATACCAATTATGTGAAAATATGGCAACAAAGGCAATAACTCTTTGCAAAAGAAAAGCTTCATTGAGCTGGTCAGATGGCATTACCATGGTCAGACACAACCAAGCCCCCCGAAGGCGTAGCGATGGTGCCAGTCGGCCAGGTCCCCAAAAGACTCTTGGCGAGTACGCCGGCCAAGTGGCATGACATTGGTTCGGGTTCGACCAAGCCTCCAAATGACGCTGGCCCTATTGGCCGACCAAGAGGCGTGACCGGTTCAGACGTGACCGTGTCCCCAAATGATCTGGTGGCTTTCGCCTATCAAGAGGTGTTGCATTGGTTCGGACACGACCAAGCCCCCAAGTGATAAAAATAAATGTCAAGGGTAAACCGAGGCCGCTTTAAAATGAAGCACTCCATGTAACCACGCATGGTAAGAAAGACAGAGACCCGCTTTAGCTGAGGCTCGGTTTTTATTATATCGAAGATAATATATACATTGTCATGATATGTACATAAACTGAGCCAATGACTCAAGTGTAATAAGGCCGAAGATGAGCTATATTCCACGGCTGTTGGTCTCCTCCTCGATGTGCGTGAGTCTTGGCGCCTCGAATATCAAGCAGATAGTATGATCCGTTGTGTAGATTCTTGCGACCACAAAAGGTCCTTCCCAAGGTGGGGATAACTTATGCATATCATGCGGTCTTGGATGAGGCGAAGCACCAAATCTCCTTCTTGAAAGGTTCGGTTTTAACTTGGCGATCGTGATAACGACGAAGATCTTGCTGGTAAATTGCCGAACGGGCAGCTGCCATATCACGTTCCTCATCCAATAGGTCCAAAGCGTCCTGCCGTGCCGTCTCGTTGTCCGCTTCAACATAAGCCGCTACACGGGGCGAATCGTGCCGGATATCACTGGGGAGAACTGCCTCCGCTCCGTAGACCATGAAGAACGGCGTATATCCAGTGGACCGGTTTGGCGTAGTATTGATACTCCATAGCACCAATGGTAGCTCTTCTACCCAGCACCCTGGTGTTCTCTGTAACGGAACCATAAGCCGAGGTTTGATGCCTCGTAAGATCTCTTGATTAGCTCGTTCTGCCTGCCCGTTGGACTGGGGATGCGCCACTGACGACACGTCAAGCCGGATGTGCTCACGTTCACAGAACTCTTTCATAGCCCCCTTGGATAGATTAGTGCCATTGTCGAGATCGACATGTGTGGAAAGCCAAACCGAAAATCACCTTTTAATGAACGCACATTGTTGCTGCATCACACTTGGCCGACTGTGCTCGCTTCAACCCACTTGGTAAATTTGTCCACCGCCACCAACAGTGGGTCTTCTTATCCTTGGATCGTTTAAAGGGTCCACCCATATCCAGCCCCCAAGTTGCAAACGGCCACGTTATTGGGATCATCCTCAACTCTTGTGCCGGTACATGAGCACGCCTGGAAAATTTCTGACATCCATCGCACCGTTTAACCAAGTCCTCCACATCAGCGTGGGCAGTCAACCAGTAAAATCTGTGACAGAACGCCTTTGCCACCAGGGACTTTGAACTGGCGTGATGTCCACAATCCCCTTCATGGATTTCTCTTAAAATTTCACAGCCTTCCTCGGAAACACAGCGTTGAAACATACGATACATCGCAATGATGTAACTCACCATTAAGAATCGTCATAGATTTGGAGCGCCGGATTATCTGCCTGGCCAGAATCTCATCTTCTCGCAACTCCTCGAGTCATATACGCAAGGAAAGGAATCGTCCAATCCGGAATAGTATGTAATGCTGCCACCAATTGAGCCTCCGGATCAGGAATAGCCAAATCCGCTTCACCAGGGAGCTGGAGTGACGGGTTGTGCAAGGCGTCCAAAAACATTAGGCGGGACGGTTTACCCCGAGAACCCAACCGCTTAAAGCGTCCGCCGCCGTTCTTCCGCGATCCACATGATCCACTTGATAACCCTTGAAGCAACCTGCGATATTATCCACTTCTCGACGATATGCAGCCATAAGCGGGTCCTTAGAATCCCAAGTGCGGATACTTGCCGAGCTACGGTCCGAGTCACCAAAGCACTTAACCCGCTTAAGTTCATCTCCTTAGCCATCCGGAGGCCATGGAGCAAGGCTTCAGTACTCAGCTGCATTATTAGTACAAGGGAACATTAAGCGGAGAACGTAACAAAACTTATCACCTCGTGGGGAAGTTAAACGACTCACCCCGAGCCTTCCAACTGCTGGATCCATCAAAATGAATAGTCCAATATGTGTGATCCGGCTTCTCCTCTGGCGCTTGTAACTCCGTCCAGTCATTAATGAAATCAACAAGTACTTGTGACTTCACTGCTGTGCGTGGTATATACTTTAGTCCATGCGGCCCAAGATCGATGGCCCATTTTGCAATCCGCGATCGCCTCCGGTTCAGATGATATCACCCAAAGGAGCTGAACTAACCTTCGTGATAGGGTGCCCTTGGAAATATTGCTTGATTTCGGTCGCCATAAAAACACCATAGACTAGCTTCTGCCAATGCGGATACCTTTGTTTGGACTCAATAAGCACCTCACTGATATAGTAAACCGGCCGTTGAACCGGATACTCCTTGCCTGCCTCCTTGCGCTCCACCACAATGGCCACGCTTACTGCTCGAGCATTGGCTGCCACATATAACAACAACGGTTCCTTGTCAACCGGAGCCGCAAGAACAGGCGGATTGGCCAATTGCCGCTTTAGATCCTCAAATGCTTCGTCAAGCACGGACTCATTTAAATTATCATCTTCCTCAAAGCATCGGTATAAGGGGATGGCCTTCTCTCCGAGGCGGCTGATAAACCGGCTCAACGCAGCGATTCTGCCCACCAGGCGCTGAACATCATTGATACACTTCGGTTTAGCCAAGGAAACAATAGCTTTAATTTTCTCCGGATTAGCCTCAATTCCTCTGTTAGACACCAGAAACCCCAATAACTTGCCTGCCGGAACACCAAAAACACATTTGGCCGGATTAAGCATCATCTTTTAAATGCGCAAGTTGTTGAAGGTTTCCTTCAAATCTTCCACCAGTGTCTCCTTTTGTCTTGATTTCACCACAATATCATCCACATAAGCATGGACATTGCGGCCGATCTGTGTATGCAGGCAATTCTGTACACACCGCTGATAAGTAGCCTGGGTGCTTTTGAGCCCAAAAGGCATAGATACATAGCAGAAGGGTCCAAAGGGAGTTATAAACGCTGTCTTCTCCTGGTCCTTAACTGCCATTTTGATCTGATGATATCCAGAGTACGCATCCAAAAAACTCAAACGCTCACATCCTGCCGTGGCATCAATAATCTGATCAATGCGGGGGAGGGCAAAAGGATCCGCTGGACAAGCTTTGTTAAGATCTGTGTAGTCCACAAACATACGCCAGGTGCCATTTTTCTTAAGGACCAGCACCGGATTAGCAAGCCACTCTGGATGAAACACCTCAATGATAAAGCCAGCCGCCAAAAGCCTGGCTACTTCCTCTCCAATGGCTTTGCGCCTTTCTTCGTTAAACCGGCGGAGGAACTGTTTCACCGGTTTATACTTAGGATCCACATTAAGTGTGTGCTCAGCGAGTTCCCTCGGTACACCTGGCATGTCAGATGGCTTCCATGCAAAGATATCCCGGTTCTCACGGATGAACTCGATGAGCGCGCTTTCCTATTTGGGATCCAGGTTGGCACTGACAGTGAACTGCTTGGACGAATCGCCTGGCACGAAGTCAACAAGCTTGGTCTCAGCTGCCGATTTAAACTTCAGATCCGATTCATGCTCTGTAGTGGGTTTCTTTAAAGGGGTCATATTCGCCGGATCAACGTTGTCCTTATAGAACTTCAACTCCTCCGTGGCACAGACCGCCTCTGCGTAAGCTGCATCACCTTCCTCACATTCCAAAGCAACTCGGCGGCTTCCATGCACCGTTATCGTTCCTTTGTAACCCGGCATTTTGAGCTGCAAGTAGATATAACAAGGCCGTGCCATGAACTTAGCATAAGCCGACCGCCCAAACAAGGCATGATATGGACTCCGGATTTTCACCACTTCAAAAGTTAGCTTTTCAGACCGGGAATCGTGCTCGTCTCCAAAAGCCACATCCAGGGCTATCTTACCAACAGGATACGCAGATTTGCCTGGTACTACACCATGGAACACCGTATTGGACGGTCTGAGATCCTTGTCTGTGAGACCCATGCGATGGAAAGTTTCATAGTATAATATATTAATACTGCTTCCTCCATCCATAAGTACCTTAGTGAATTTATAGCCCCCCACCTGAGGGTCTACCACCAATGCCAGCTGACCCGGATTATCAACCCGGGGGGGATGGTCCTCTCTGCTCCACACGATAGGCTGCTCTGACCAGCGTAAATAACGCGGCAAGGCCGGTTCAACAGAGTTTACTGCCGGCTTGTGAAGCTTCCGATCTCGCTTGTCCAAACTGGTTGTGAAAACATGATACTGCCCACTATTCAATTGCTTTGGTTGGCTCTGATAACCTGACTGCTGTTGCTGCTGCTGGCCACCCTGATTATTCTGACTATGGTGATTGCCTTGATTAGGCCCTGAACCAGAGGCTCCATCCTGACCCGGCCCATGGAAGCCGGATCCTGAACCGCCACCTGACCCCTGGTCATACCGGAAAGCATTGGAGTTTTTGAACTCCTGCATAATATAATAGTCTTTCCAGAGATGATTCGATGGGGACTCCTTCGTCCCGTGCTTGGGGCAAGGTTGATTCAACAAGTAATTCAAACGGCTCGTATTAGGATTTTGGCCCCGATTCGCCTTGCCTCTGCGCCGTGGCCCTCTGTCCTGCGCATTAGTGTTGGCTATGGAGTCTGGGTTGCCATCAGCCTTGCGCTTGCCTCCGTTTCCATGACCCGCCGGTTTGTACTACTGCCCCTTGGAGTTGCCGTTCTTCTTTCCCTTCCCTGCTTCATCATCATCAGCTTCAGGATCCTTGGTACTGTCCGAATCAGCATACTTCACCAAAGCGTCCATGAGGGTTCCCATGTCATTACAGAACCGCTTCATACGCCCCAATTTTAATTTTAAAGGCTCAAATCGGCAGTTGCCTTCTAACGTTAAGATCGCAGAGTCAGCGTTGATCCGGTCAGAGGAGTGCAAAATCTCGGAAACACGGCGTACCCAACGGGTTGTTGACTCTCCTTCCTCCTGGACACAGGCCGCCAGGTCCACTATGGATTTGGGCTGCTTACACGTATCCTTGAAGTTCTGGATAAACCGGGCTCGTAACTGGGCCCATGAGCTGATAGAATTGGGCGGTAAGCTCTTCAACCAAGTACAGGTTGTGCCTTCCAGCATCATGGTGAAGTACTTTGCACATGCGGTCTCATCAACATCTAGCATCTCCATGGCCATTTCATAACTTTCAACCCACGCTTCAGGGGACAGATCTGCGGTGTAATTCGGCACCTTGCGTGGGCCCTTAAAAACTTTAGGCAGACACACATTGCGTAAAGCGGGGATTAAACAGGGCACCCCTAAAGCGGATGCGACTCCTGGTCCGGCGAAGGTGGTAGGGCGAACCGGTGTGTGGACCCGCGTCATCCTGTGCTGCTAACTCGGCCTCCCTGCGTGCCCGGGCCCGATCCACCACCTCCTGAGCATCACGAATGCCACCCATCTGGTGATTGCCTTGGGCCGCTTCACGGTCCCGCGCGTTGCTTGATATGGCCGGTTCATCCATACGCCTGCTGTAGCTCCGGCTTGGACGGGGCGTAGAGTGAATCCGATCACGGCTGTATGAATATGCCTCTTGCTGGATCAGCGCAGTCCGGAGAAGCTCCTTAACCCGGCGTGTCTCAACTGCTTGTGGGGAATCTCCTTCGACTGGGATCGCCTCCAATCGTGCGGCGGCCGCAACAAGGTTGTCCATAGGATTAGAATAATGACCTGGGGGTGTCTGTACCGGCGGAGGAACCACCATGTTCTGCTGTGGAGGCTCCATCAGGCGTGGTTGGACCGTCGCTCCTGCTCCTGGTGCCTCAATCCGGTTTACCTCCTGTCTTTGGGCGGGTTATGGGTCCGCTCCCGGGTCTCGAAGAGATTTCTAGGGTCAAACCCTAATGGCAGGTGCGATCTATACTTCTGCCTCAACACCTCCTGCAACGCACTCTGGTCAAGCATGAGTTTGTAAGCCTGTGCGTCTAGAGCGGCCTGCTCTGCAGCCATACGCTCCTTCTCTGATGCTAGATCCGCTTTGGCTTGCGTGATCTGTTCTCTCACCTTTGCAATCTCTGCATTATGAGCCTCCTGATCCGCCGGGTTGTCCTCTGCCATAAGCGCTGCTAGTGCATCAAATAGATCTGACAGAACTTGAACCGGCGGGCGCACCGGCCCTCCTGCCCCTACTGCCGCTGCCGCTGCTGAACCGGAAAGCATCGCTGCTGCGGTTGAAGAGTGGTTCGCTGCCTGCGTACCGACCATGAATACTCCAACCCGGTTGAACTGGCTTGGGGGGTCCGGAATACTGTCACCGTCGGAACAGCCCCTGATCATATCGCCCTGCAGCTGGTACAATGACTCGGTCTCTCCTGTTGAAGATTCATCGCCAGAATAAACGACAGTCTCACTACCGTGTTCTGAACCGGCGTCGTACTCTCCTCCGTGGATGACTCCAACAAAGACATGCTTCACAGCCGGTTTAACCTGGGAAGGTCGCGCACGCTGAGCCGTCTCGATGAGGTCGGTGCAGATGTCCGGCTCAGGCCCAGGCTCCCCGATCTTGCCGATGAAAACGTGTATGCCGCCGAAGGGGACCCGGTATTCGTACTCGATCGAATCGGCCTCGGGACCCCATCCAGCGTTGTCGATGTAGATCCGGCCGCGACGACTCTTGGTCATCCGGCCCACAACGTAGCCTTCGAGTCCTTTGAGCTTGCCCTCCAAGATCGTCAAACCATCGTGCGATGGCCCCACGGTGGGCGCCAACTGTCGTGAATTTGTCACGGCAGATGTCCTAGCGTAAGGACTTAGTCGTGGAGCCATCGCTACGGGTTTACTTGCAGGGGTTAAAGCGGACACAAAGACACAAGGGTTTTATACTAGTTCGGCCCCTTCGATGAAGGTAAAAGCCTACGTCTAGTTGTGATGGAATTGATGTAGTCTCGATGGCTAGGAGCAAACAAGCTTCGCCTAGGCTCGAGTTGTGGTTGTCGTCCTTGAACCGCCGCCGAGTCGCCCCTTATATACACAGTGACGCGGTCGGTTCATAGAGTCCCAACCGGTTCATACTCGTATCCCGGTTGGTATCTCTCTATTCCTAACTTACAATACAAGTTATACATCAGGCCGGTTTACGGCTACAAGTTCTAAACCGACTATAGGCCTTGGGCCTTTCTCTGATTATACCACTAACGGAGTTAACTCGGCCCAAACAGGCCGGTTTACACCTAGTGGTAATATCCCCAACAGGACCCGTAGGTCTGTGGTAAACTACTCACAACTCATCGGAGGGGCGAGGATGTTGATGTAGAGGCCCTCCATGGTCGATTCCCCCTCCGGCAGAGTGCCGGCGAAGGCTCCAAGATGAGATCTCGCGGATACAGAAGGTTACGGCGGTGGAAATTGTGTTTCGTTGGCTTCCTGGATGTTTTCGGGGTACGTAGGCTTATATAGGAGGAAGAAGTACGTCGGTGGACACCCGAGGGGCCCACGAGACAGGGGGCGCACCCTATAGGGGGGGGGCGCCCTCCTATCTCGTGGCCGCCTCTGCTGCTTCTTGACTTGCACTCCAAGTCCTCTGTATCACGTTCGTTCCAAAAATCACGCTCCCGAAGGTTTCATTCCGTTTGGACTCTATTTGATATTCCTTTTCTTCGAAATACTGAAATAGGCAAAAAACAGCAATACGGGTTGGGCATTCGATTAGTAGGTTAGTCCCAAAAATGGTATAAATGTGTAAAATAAAGCCCATAAACATCCAAAAGGGGTAATATAATAGCATGTAACAATCAAAAATTATAGATACGTTGGAGAAGTATCATGGCATCATGTGTAGTTTCACGTTTCGCGTGCTTGGTTCCTATATATTGTAGCAACTTCATCGACACTTTGTTTAGTGGGACTGTGCTTTGGTTGAACTATGTTTGGTTTTATGCATGTAGAATGTTGTGACTGTGATGTGAGGCTAAACTCAATTGCTGGTCTATCAAGTTTTTACATCTCTAAAGAAGCAACAAAAGCCGACCTAAATAAGTTGGTTTTGCATGGAGCTCGAACCCAGGACCTAGGGTGGGAAATGTGGATTGCAGGAGGTAGAACGCATCTTGTACATTTCCCCTCCCCACGCCCTAGCTAACTGCCATTCAATAAGTACCACTCCCCACCACCCACTCAGCCACCTCCCACACGCGTCGGTTCGAACTCTCCTCTTATCCCCACCTACAGAAGATCGAGCAACCCTCACCGGGCGCTACTGTAGCCTTCTCCATGGAGAGAAGCTTGGGCTGGTAGCAAGCTATGGAGGACCTCGCCGACAATGACGAGGTGTGACGTGCGCAGATGATGGAGGTGTGCAGGTGGTTCCCCAGCATGGCGATGTTGGTCATGAAGGAAATATGCCCTAGAGGCAATAATAAAGTTATTATTTATTTCCTTATATCATGATAAATGTTTATTATTCATGCTAGAATTGTATTAACCGGAAACATAATACATGTGTGAAATACATAGACAAACAGATTGTCACTAGTATGCCTCTACTTGACTAGCTCGTTGATCAAAGATGGTTATGTTTCCTAACCATAGACATGAGTTGTCATTTGATTAACGGGGTCACGTCATTAGGAGATTGATGTGATTGACTTGACCCATTCCGTTAGCTTAGCACTTGATCGTTTAGTATGTTGCTATTGCTTTCTTCATGACTTATACATGTTCCTATGACTATGAGATTATGCAACTCCCGTTTACCGGAGGAACACTTTTTGTGCTACCAAACGTCACAACGTAACTGGGTGATTATAAAGGTGCTCTACAGGTGTCTCCAAAAGTACACGTTGGGTTGGCGTATTTCGAGATTAGGATTTGTCACTCCGATTGTCGGAGAGGTATCTCTGGGCCCTCTCGGTAATACACATCACTTAAGCCTTGCAAGCATTGCAACTAATGAGTTAGTTGCGGGATGATGAATTACGGAACGAGTAAAGAGACTTTCCGGTAACGAGATTGAACTAGGTATTGAGATACCGACGATCGAATCTCGGGCAAGTAACATACCGATGACAAAGGGAACAACGTATGTTGTTATGCGGTTTGATCGATAAAGATCTTCGTAGAATATGTAGGAGCCAATATGAGCATCTAGGTTCCGCTATTGGTTATTGACCGAGAATAGTTCTAGATCATGTCTACATAGTTCTCGAACCCGTAGGGTCTGCACACTTAACATTACGATGATAGTTTTATTATGAGTTTATAAGTTTTGATGTACCGAAGGTTGTTCGGAGTCCCGGATGTGATCACGGACATGACGAGGAGTCTCGAAGTGGTCGAGACATAAAGATTGATATATTGGAAGCCTATATTTGGATATCGGAATGGTTCCGGGTGAAATCGGGATTTTATCGGAGCACCGGGGGGTTACCGGAACCCTCCCGGGGGTTATTGGGCCTTCATGGGCCCTAAGGGAGAAGAGGAGAGGAGGCAAGAGGTGGGCTGCGCCCCCTCCCCTCCCTAGTCCGAATAGGACAAGGAGAGGGGGGCGGCGCCCCCCCTTTCCTTCCCCTCTTCCTCCTTCCCCCTTGTCCTTCTCCAACTAGGAAAGAAGGGAGTCCTACTCCCGGTGGGAGTAGGACTCCCCCTTGGTGTGCCCTCCTTGGCCGGCCGCCCCCTCCCCCTTGTCTCCTTTATATACGGGGGCAGGGGGGCACCTCTAGACACACAAGTTGATCTTCGTGATCATTCCTTAGCCGTGTGCGGTGCCCCCCTCCACCATATTCCACCTCGGTCATATCGTTGCCGTGCTTAGACGAAGCCCTGCGTCGGTAGAACATCATCGTCGTCACCACGCCGTCGTGCTGACGAAACTCATCCCCGAAACCCTGCTGGATCAGAGTCCGGGATCGTCATCGAGCTGAACGTGTGCTGAACTCGGAGGTGCCGTACGTTCGGTGGTTGGATCGGTCGGATCGTGAAGACGTACGACTACATCAACCGCGTTGTCATAACTCTTCCGCTTACGGTCTACGAGGGTACGTGGACAACACTCTCCCCTCTCGTTGCTATGCATCACCATGATCTTGCGTGTGCGTAGGTTTTTTTTTTTTGAAATTACTATGTTCCCCAACAGTGGCATCCGAGCCTAGGTTTTATGCGTTGCTGTTATATGCACGAGTAGAACACAAATGAGTTGTGGGCAATACAAGTCATACTGCTTACCAGCATGTCATACTTTGGTTCAGCGGTATTGTTGGATGAAGCGGCCCGGACCGACATTACGCGTACGCTTACGTGAGACTGGTTTTACCGCCGTGCTTTGCACACAGGTGACTAGCGGGTGTCTATTTCTCCAACTTTAGTTGAACCGAGTGTGGCTACGCCCGATCCTTGCGAAGGTTAAAACAACACTAACTTGATGAACTATCATTGTGGTTTTGATGCGTAGGTAAGAACGGTTCTTGCTCAGCCCATAGCAGCCACGTAAAATTTGCAACAACAAAGGAGAGGACGTCTAACTTGTTTTTGCAGGACATGTTGTGATGTGATATGGTCAAGATGTTGAAAGTACATGTAGTCCCCATGTGTGGTTTTGGTAATTAAATGACTATCCTAATGGACTAATGTTTGCACTGAGATATACATTTGAAGGAAAGTTCCATTTGCAATGCATGAAGAATATTGGATGAATTGGTGGATGAAATCCATCAACATCTATATATGCATTGAGACTTGATAATGAATGACAATTCCTACGAAGAAACAATGACATCAAGTTATATAGGAAGGTTTGTTCCATGGGTGATGCAAGAAGGATATTGAATGGATTAGGAATGAATGCCATATACATGTAGTTGTGCATCAAGATTAATCATGGAGCAAAGATTAAGGTTGACCAAGATGAAGATCGAATATTGAATTCAAAGATGTTCAACACACAAGCGCAAATCATGTGCCACGTGAGATCTTGTGGTATGGTAAGAATTTGTCAACTGCGCTTTGTGTACTAACCCATACTATGTGTTGCCTATGTTTTTGAGAGGAGATTCTCATGGGCTCGCATCAAGAGAGAGATTTCAAGTGTCTATGAGAGGATGACATCAAGTGTTGATGATCATGGTTGACAAGGGCAAGTTCAAGATAACTATCCGAAGGATTACATGCTTGAAGCTTGTGGATGATCACATGATGGACACATGAAGATAAATACAAAGCAAAGATTCCCACATTGTGTATGGGGGAGCTACTTGAAGACTTCACCAATGTCTTGCCATTAAACTTGATCCAAGAAGAAACTTCAACTTCAAGCTCAAGTGAAAGGCTCGAGTCAAAGGTATTAGTTCCTTCGACGTTAGTGTTGTGGAGTGATGAACACCGAAGGAACACATACACTCAAGAATGGATTCTTGATAGCTATGTAGTGTAGAACTTTTATGATTCTTGAGTTATAGGGATCCCGCACTATTAAGAGGGGATCAAAGGGGTTCTTGATAGATTTGCTCAAGTCAACATCTTCTCTACACAACTCCACTCATATCCTATATACCAAAGAAAATCCAAAGCCAAATAGGTTACCCAAATACATGATAAAACCTTTGCATATTTTGCATCCTCCATTTTGGTTCATCTTGGGTGGTTCTCTATGTGAGGACCTGGGTTTTTTTCATAGCTTCAAAACGAGCCCAAGATCATCAAAATCGGAGTCCGGATGTAAAAGTTGTGCCTGTTTCAGTTTCTAGGCTGCAGCAGTTTGGTTTGGCCGGATCATCCGGGTATGCATCCAGATCATCCGGGCAAGTCAACAACTACGGAAAACGGCTCTATTTTCTTTGGGGGTATAAATATCCCTCTCCCACTCCGGGGGAGGGTTGAGCACTTCATCCCAAATCATCCCAAGAACACAAGTGGCTCCCTCTCACTTCTCCTACACCAAATCTTAGATCCCGGAGAGATTAGTGAGTGTTCTTGAGAGTTGTTCCAATCAAAAGATAGATCCTCTCCCTCTCCCTCTTGTGACCAAAGCAATTCGTGATTTGAGCAAGTCTTGAGCATTTCCCCTTTGTTCTTTTTACTCTTGGAGGTTGGAGACTCCTAGGCGGTAGGAGTGCTCCGGTGAGGAATCAACTTGTGATTTGTCCCCCGGAAAGTTTGTGAAGGTTTGGAGGCCGCCTCAAGGTCTACCACTAGTGGTTGAGAATCGCCTTCGTGGTGATATCTCAAGGAGAATAGGGTGAGCCTTCGTGGCGTTGGTGTGCCTTCGTGGTAACATCCACCTCTCTAACGGTGACTAGCTTCCCTCCAAGGAAGTGAACATCGGGATACATCCTCGTCTCTGTGACTTTGGTTATCCCTAACCCTAACTCCTTACTTGTGGTTTACTTTGGTCATTTGACCGTTCATTCACTATATCATGTTGTCCTCATTATATTGTGGTGGTTGATTATATTGTGTTGGCCATTTCCTTGTAGAGATTATTTAGGCCTACACTTCATATTCCGCAATTCATACTTGCTACTATTGATATACATTGTGATTAGTGTGAATTGCTAAATTGTGTTATAAACTTCCATATATTGTGATATTGCTCAAGTAAGTTTGTGTAACTTACTTGAGTTTGCTTGTATCATTCAATTCCATATATTGTGATACATTTGTGTAAGCTTGTATTGCTTACTTGTGGTTGTGTGTATTATTCATTTCCATACCTCGTGATATACACTGAGTAAGTTTGTGTGACTTACTTGTGCTTACTCATATCCTGTTGTTCTCATCTTGTTTATGCTAAGTTGTTGGTGCACTTAGTGAGCCTAGTATATTTAGGATTTGTGATTGAAAAGTATCCGCTTAGTTTATTTCCGCATTAGGATATAGCCAAATTTGTAAAAGATTTTAAAACGCCTATTCACCCCCCCCTCTAGGCGACATCGTGGTCCTTTCAATTGGTATCAGAGCCCGGTCTCTCCTTATTAGGCTTCACCGCCTAGAGAGTAACGATGTCGACTATTGAACTAGTGCACAAAAACACTTTTGATTTGGATGGCACAAATTATCACCTATGGAGAATTCGCATGCTTTGTGACTTTCGGGCCATGGGTCCAAATGCTTTGCGAATTGTTCTTATAGGAATTTCTATTGCTAAGGATGGACATTCTCCATCTATTGAGGATATGTATCTTGATTGTGATACTTCTCTTGTCATTCATCAAGCTTTAACCTTTGAAGTGTTTAAGGCAGTCACGACTTGCAAGTCGGCTCATGAGACTTGGATCAAACTTGAAGATATATATGGTGGGTCCAATCTTGATGAAGATAATATTCTGTTTGGGGAGTTGATGGAGGAGTTTTCCACATTTTTTAATCATGAAGAGCTCTCTATTACTTCCACCTCCGATTACTTGCACACTTCAATATCTTGCACTTCACCAACATGTGGCATGCCACAAGGTAATGACATGGTGAGTGAAGAAATATCTTGTGATGATGGTGTTAAGCTCATTTGTGATGATATGCTTGATCTCCCATGTTGCTATGATAGAAATGCCTTGGTTTCCTCTAGTTGTTCTATGACTAACCATGTAGAGGAAACCAAGAAAGATGAGGCATGCTTGATTGATGAAGAACCCTCGTCTTCAAAAGAATCATCATCAACCCCCTTTGTTCACATGTGCCTCATGGCAAGAGGTAATGACGAGGTATCATCTTCTCTTAGTGATAATGATGATAGTTGTAATGAGGATGATGATGATGACTTGACTCAAAATCTCTATGAGATTGGGAAAACTCTTCATAGAGCTAAAAATAACACTTATGAAAGGTTCCAAGATGTTCTTGCTTGCTTTGAAAAACGTAATGATTTATTTCTCAATGAGCAAGCTAAAAGTGAACAGCTTGAACATGAACTTGCTAAGACTCATGAAACGCTTAGTGACTTGAGGTCTTCAAAAGAAGAGATTAAAGTTACTCATTGTAAGCTTAAAGACGATTTTGAGCTCCTTCTCCTTGAATGCAATTGTGTCAAGGGAGAGCTCATAAAACTCTCTAAGTCTCATGAGGAGCTTCAATCAACTCATGAGAAGTCACTAAGTGCTACTTGCTCCTCTCATATTGATAATGATGTTTGTGCTACTAACTCGATTTCATGTGAAGCATCAATTTTGAAGGAGAATGTTGAGCTATGTGCTCAACTTGCTTTGCTAACAAGAAATTATGGGAAATTGGAAGAAAGTCATGCAAAGCTCTCGGGCACTCATGAGGATCTTTTAAGCTCTCATAGTAAGATAAAGTTAGCTCACGATACTATGGTCTCCGAGGTAAAATCTTGTGAGTCTCATGTGAACATTAGCACATCTACTCTAAATGCTTTATTGCCATGTGCTAATCCTTGCAATTCATCCACCTCTCATATTATATCCACTCATGATGAATTGGTCACCTTGTCTTGCTGCTCTAACCATGAAGTTTCTACTTCCACTAGTCCTCTTGTTTCTAGTGTTGAAACTAACCATGTAGAGGAAATTAATGAGCTCAAGGCCCAAGTCACTAGTTTGAAGAAAGACTTGGAAAAGTGTGATGTTGGACATAATTTTCACTCCAACAAGAAGAAGTCCAAGAACAAGAAGAAGGGACAAGGAATTACAAGAATTCGCCAACATTACTTGCTTCAAATGCAAAAGATTGGACATCATGTGAGATCTTGCCCATTGAAAAAGGGCTTATAATGAGAAGCTACATGGGAAGCGGCCTCAAGCTCAATCTCAAGTTGAAGAACAGGCACTATCCATGATGAAACATGTTATTGCTCCCCAAGTTGAGAAATTAAAGAAGAGAAAGGGAGGAAATGTTGCTATGATTGTCGTCAAAAGGACACATAGCTTCATCATGCCCCAATGGTAACATATCTAAGCCTCCTATAGTCAATAATCATTATTCACTAAGGAAGGATATTGTTGGCAATGTGTTTGCCAAATTTGTGGGTGCCCAAAGTGGTTTCAAAGTGGACAAGACCATTTGGGTTGCCAAGCCTATTGTTACTAACTTCTTAGGACCCAACTTGGTTGGGGACCATCAAGCTCAAACTTGATCAATAGGTGTGTGGAGGGCATTGGAGACTTGGCTACTTCATGAAGAAAAACTATTTTCACCAATGTTATGGTTAATGCCAAGTTAAGTGGATTATCATCATATCTATCAATCCAATGCTCCTCTTTGCGGTAACTTGTACTTGCATTGTGTACATTGAAAGTTACTAAGTCCCTTGCGTGTTTAAGTTTTGTAACTAGCATGTGCTTGTATATGTTGTGCTTCCTAATATACTTGATTCGTGTTATCTAGCATGCGTAAGTTGCTATGCACATCATATAGTTGTGTGTGTGGTTTCGAGCCTATATTGCTTCATTAGTTGAATCTGCATTGGTGTTTTTGAGATATTAATGGATCATCATATTATGGGGGAGTGCTATGATTTACGCATATCACAAACCTTAAATATGTATATATGTAGGATACCACCTAGTATTGTTAGTGCAATATTATCTAGTTACTATGTGGTATGTAAAGTTCGTTTGAAACTCAAATCCTCATCCATTATTATCCTTAGTTGGGTTTCATTTGCCTCTTATGGATAATACATGGATTATTACATTATGGGGGAGTGATATACTTTGTACATATCACTTCTCGTGTGAACATTAACAATAGAGGTTTGCCAGTTTGCCACTTAGAATTTATATTTGAGATTATCTTATATCTCTGTGGCATGCAATGCTTTGCTTGAGTATGATATTCTTGTGCGGTTTTGCCCATGGTTATCTTAAAAATCGTATTTGGAAAATCATTTGAATAGATCCATTCCAATTGTTGCTTTGCATGATGATCTATCTAATTGGAATGTTAATAATATGCTATCCAAGCATTGTGTTTATTTCTAAACTCTCATGTTATGCTTGTGTTAGTATAGATGATCATGTACTTATTTGGTTTCTACACCAAATTTCGAATTGAAACACCATTTTGTTCGAGTTCATCTTATTAGTTTGTATGGAGTTATGGTAGTTTGTTATCTCATTGTTTATAGTGTCCTATATCTACCTGAGTGAGATATTCCCATGAGTATGTGTGCAATGCATATCTTATATGCTCATTGTTTTTTCCTTGGTTCATATGTTGAACTTTGTATGCTATCATATGTTGATTTGTCACTTTGAGTCATTTTGGACAACATGAATGACTAGTGATGTTATTGGAAGTATTAACGGTTATGTGTTCATTTGTCCAATTTGTATCTCCCTGAATTTTGGGAGGCTTGTGCATGTGTATTTACTATGTGTACATTCGCATGCCTTGTTTGCTTTATTTGATCCAATATATATATATGGTAAATCCATCAAATTCTTAATAGCTAAGATGTGCATGATATTCAAATTCATATTGATATGCACATATTTAAGTGATTTTACCCTATGTTTTGTAGTTATGCTAACTACTTTGGACCCAATAAGTTTGGGGACCATATTGCACTTAAATTGTTTTAGGTACATTTGAGAAGCATTGGGTGCTTGGCTTATTCATGAAAGTGGTGGCACTATGAGGAAATTAGAGCCAAGCTCGAACCATTACCTACTACATCATTCCAATGCTATCTCGGTAACAAGTATCTACTTCATGCATACACTTCTTGCATTCAACCTTGTGTAGGTTGCATCATGGCATGAATTTCTTGACTCGTTCTTGTCATACTTGTTTCCTTTCTCAAAGAATCGCAACAATGATCTCTTGTTGCTAGTTTTGATGTCTTTGATGGTTGTGTGTTTGGAGTTCATTAATATACGATAAGATTACATTAAGCCATGTGCTATATACTTTCAAGCAAAGATCTCATTGGTATATTTTATGTCTCCCGTTTGGATATCTTATTCTTTCCTTTTGTAACTATTTCATGTGTACATCCTTCTTTGTGGATATATATCATCATGATTGTCATCTACCTAGAATCTTATACACGTGAGCCAAGTTACATCCCTAGTTGATATCCCTAATCTTTCATATCCACCGTTTCATTCTCTTTTTATATCTTTGGTGGCTCCGTGGAAGCATTTGTTGTATGAGTGCGTGTCTTACCTCTTTGCATCTTAGTGCACTCATGTTTGGTGAAGATTGTTGTCCTCGTGCTTGTCTTGACAAGCCTATTATTTCCTATCTTCATCATGGGTTGTCACAAGCTTTGATTTTTAATTTGCTACTAGTGAGCTTGTGAACCCATTCGCTTGATGTGTGTGTGACCTTCTTAATTTCATGTGTGTGGGAAGGACATGTCTTGCACCTTGTATCTCATTTACTCAAGACTATGTTGATGCTTAATTCTCATCCTTATACTTGTCTTCTCAAGTGCTTTGACGTGACTCACACATATCATTTTGGTTGTGCCTATTCTTAGGTTGCCTCATTTATATGTTGCTCAACCATATGTTTGTTGCAAATGCTAGGCTTCTTTTCTTATCTATGCTTGCTTGCCATTGTTTTGTGTTCCTATTGATTTTGGGGGAGTGATGATCCTATTTTGTGCACTTGTATCCAAATACAAAAATTCTAAATAGTGCACAAATCATGGGGAGCTTCTCTATTTTCCTTAGAACACTCCTCTTCCCAAATCGTAGTATTCATCTATCCTTTTGGCTCATCGGATCTTTTGATTGCTTGCTTCACTTTGTGTTATGCAAATGAGATCAATTTGTGCCATGTGTTTTGTGCCATGTGCCTTGCTATTATGACTAGGCTCAAGTTGTATAATAGTGGATTCACTTGTGGATATCATGTTCTTATCAATTGCAACCTTTCTTTTTGTGTATACGAGTTTCTTTGTGGATACATATCATGATTATTATAGGCCTCTTAGAAATTTTTATACATGAAAAAGTTCATATCTTCGTATCTGATTGCATTCTATAGATTTCGAGCTCCTTTAATTGTTCATCATTGAATATGTGCATTTGTTTTCACTCACATTTTGTTATATGCACACATCAAGGAGGAACTCATACTATATTGGTCTGCTAGATGTTTTGTCTTCCATTTTGGCATTTGTTGCCAATGGGGGAGAAGTTTAGAGGGTTTAAGATAAATATCTTTTCTAGTTCTTGTTGTCACTCATGCATATCTACCCTTGTTATATATTCTTATTGCATGGATGAGTCTTGTATATAGAGATATCTTCTCCTAGTTTATGTCAACCAATATATGCAATGACATTCAAAGTTCATTCACAAATTCATATATTATGGGGGAGTTTGCTCTATATACTATTGGTGTACTATCATCAAATGCTTGTGTAGTGTATTAATGATACTACAACCATCCCAAGTATACAATTTATCCTTGGATAAATTTCATGCTTGTTTAAAAATTTATTATATAAACCCTCTTGTTGAGATTGTCATCAATTACCAAAATGGGGGAGATTGAAAGTACATGTAGTCCCCATGTGTGGTTTTGGTAATTAAATGACTATCCTAATGGACTAATGTTTGCACTGAGATATACATTTGAAGGAAAGTTCCATTTGCAATGCATGAAGAATATTGGATGAATTGGTGGATGAAATCCATCAACATCTATATATGCATTGAGACTTGATAATGAATGACAATTCCTACGAAGAAACAATGACATCAAGTTATATAGGAAGGTTTGTTCCATGGGTGATGCAAGAAGGATATTGAATGGATTAGGAATGAATGCCATATACATGTAGTTGTGCATCAAGATTAATCATGGAGCAAAGATTAAGGTTGACCAAGATGAAGATCGAATATTGAATTCAAAGATGTTCAACACACAAGCGCAAATCATGTGCCACGTGAGATCTTGTGGTATGGTAAGAATTTGTCAACTGCGCTTTGTGTACTAACCCATACTATGTGTTGCCTATGTTTTTGAGAGGAGATTCTCATGGGCTCGCATCAAGAGAGAGATTTCAAGTGTCTATGAGAGGATGACATCAAGTGTTGATGATCATGGTTGACAAGGGCAAGTTCAAGATAACTATCCCGAAGGATTACATGCTTGAAGCTTGTGGATGATCACATGATGGACACATGAAGATAAATACAAAGCAAAGATTCCCACATTGTGTATGGGGGAGCTACTTGAAGACTTCACCAATGTCTTGCCATTAAACTTGATCCAAGAAGAAACTTCAACTTCAAGCTCAAGTGAAAGGCTCGAGTCAAAGGTATTAGTTCCTTCGACGTTAGTGTTGTGGAGTGATGAACACCGAAGGAACACATACACTCAAGAATGGAATCTTGATAGCTATGTAGTGTAGCACTTTTATGATTCTTGAGTTATAGGGATCCCGCACTATTAAGAGGGGATCAAAGGGGTTCGTGATTGATTTTCTCAAGTCAACATCTTCTCTACACAATTCCACTCATATCCTATATACCAAAGAAAATCCAAAGCCAAATAGGTTACCCAAATACATGATAAAACCTTTGCATATATTTGCATCCTCCATTTTGGTTCATCTTGGGTGGTTCTCTATGTGAGGACCTGGTTTTTTTCATAGCTTCAAAACGAGCCCAAGATCATCAAAATCGGAGTCCGGATGTAAAAGTTGTGCCTGTTTCAGTTTCTAGGCTGCAGCAGTTTGGTTTGGCCGGATCATCCGGGTATGCATCCAGATCATCCGGGCAGGTCAACAACTACGGAAAACGGCTCTATTTTCTTTGGGGGTATAAATATCCCTCTCCCACTCCGGGGGAGGGTTGAGCACTTCATCCCAAATCGTCCCAAGAACACAAGTGGCTCCCTCTCACTTCTCCTACACCAAATCTTAGATCCCGGAGAGATTAGTGAGTGTTCTTGAGAGTTGTTCCAATCAAAAGATAGATCCTCTCCCTCCCCCTCTTGTGACCAAAGCAATTCGTGATTTGAGCAAGTCTTGAGCATTTCCCCTTTGTTCTTGTTACTCTTGGAGGTTGGAGACTCCTAGGCGGTAGGACTGCTCCGGTGAGGAATCAACTTGTGATTTGTCCCCCGGAAAGTTTGTGAAGGTTTGGAGCCGCCTCAAGGTCTACCACTAGTGGTTGAGAATCGCCTTCGTGGTGATATCTCAAGGAGAATAGGGTGAGCCTTCCTGGCGTTGGTGTGCCTTCGTGGTAACATCCACCTCTCTAACGGTGACTAGCTTCCCTCCAAGGAAGTGAACATCGGGATACATCCTCGTCTCCGTGACTTTGGTTATCCCTAACCCTAACTCCTTACTTGTGGTTTACTTTGGTCATTTGACCGTGCATTCACTATATCTTGTTGTCCTCATTATATTGTGGTGGTTGATTATATTGTGTTGGCCATTTCCTTGTAGAGATTATTTAGGCCTACACTTCATATTCCATAATTCATACTTGCTACTATTGATATACATTGTGATTAGTGTGAATTGCTAAATTGTGTTATAAACTTCCATATATTGTGATATTGCTCAAGTAAGTTTGTGTAACTTACTTGAGTTTGCTTGTATCATTCAATTCCATATATTGTGATACAATTTGTGTAAGCTTGTATTGCTTACTTGTGGTTGTGTGTATTATTCATTTCCATACCTCGTGATATACACTGAGTAAGTTTGTGTGACTTACTTGTGCTTACTCATATCCTGTTGTTCTCATCTTGTTTACGCTAACTTGTTGGTGCACTTAGTGAGCCTAGTATATTTAGGATTTGTGATTGAAAAGTATCCGCTTAGTTTATTTCCGCATTAGGATATAGCCAAATTCGTAAAAGATTTTAAAACGCCTATTCACCCCCCTCTAGGCGACATCGTGGTCCTTTCAGATGTGATGCTATATTTTATTGTATGAGATGATCATGTTTTGTGACCAAAGTTATCGGTAACTGGCAGGAGCCATATGGTTGTCGCTTTATTGTATGAAATGCAAACGCCCTGTAATTGCTTTACTTTATCACTAAGTGGTAGCGATAGTCATAGAAGCAATAGATGGCGTAACGACAATGATGCTATGATGGAGATCAAGGTTTCGCACCGGTGACGATGGTGATCACAACGGTGCTTCGGAGATGGAGATCACAAGCACAAGATGATGATGGCCATATCATATCACTTATATTGATTGCATGTGATGTTTATCCTTTATACATCTTATCTTGCTTTGATTGACGGTAGCATTTTAAGATGATCTCTCACTAAAAAGTATCAAGAAGTGTTCTCCCTGAGTATGCACCGTTGCGAAAGTTTTTCGTGCTGAGACACCACGTGATGATCGGGTGTGATAGGCTCTACGTTCAAATACAACGGGTGCAAAACAAATGCACACGCGGAATACTCAGGTTAAACTTGACGAGCCTAGCATATAACAGATATGGCCTCAGAACACGGAGACCGAAAGGTCGAACGTGAATCATATACTAGATATAATCAACATAGTGATGTTCACCATTGAAACTACTCCATCTCACGTGATGATCGGACATGGTTTAGTTGATTTGGATCACGTGATCACTTAGATGACTAGAGAAATGTCTGTCTAAGTGGGAGTTCTTAAGTAATATGATTAATTGAACTTAAATTTATCATGAAATTAGTCCTGGCAGTATTTTGCAAATTATGTTATAGATCAATAGCTCACGTTGTTGCTTTCATATGTTTATTTTGATATGTTCCTAGAGAAAACTGTGTTGAAAGATGTTAGTAGCAATGATGCGGATTGGATACGTGATCTGAGGTTTATCCTCATTGCTGCACAGAAGAATTGTGTCCTTGATGCACCGCTAGGTGACAAACCTATTGCAGGAGCAGATGCAAATGTTATGAACGTTTGGCTAGCTCAATATGATGACTACTTCATAGTTTAGTGCACCATGCTTAACCGCTTAGAATTGGGACTTCAAAGATGTTTTGAACGTCATGGACCATATGAGATGTTCCAGGAATTGAAGTTAATATTTCAAGTAAATACCCGAGTTGAGAGATATGAAGTCTCCAACAAGTTCTATAGCTAAAAGATGGAGGAGAATCGCTCAACTAGTGAGCATGTGCTCAGGTTGTCTGGGTACTTCAATCGCTTGAATCAAGTGGGAGTTAATCTTCCAGATAAGATAGTGATTGACAGAATTCTCTAGTCACCATCACTAAGTTACTTGAACTTCGTGATGAACTATAGTGTGCAAGGGATGACAAAAACGATTCCCGAGCTCTTCATGATGTTAAAATCGACTAAGGTAGAAATCAAGAAAGAGCATCAAGTGTTGATGATTGACAAGACCACTAGTTTCAAGGAAAGGGCAAAGGGAAAGAAAGGGAAACTTCAAGTAGAATGGCAAACAAGTTGTCACTGCCGTGAAGAAGACCAAAGCTGGACCAAAGCCTGAAACTGAGTGCTTACACAGCAAAGGAAATGGTCACTGGAAGCGGAAATGCCCTGAATATTTGGTGGACAAGAAGGATGGTAAAGTGAACAAGGGTATATTTGATATACAGATTATTGATGTGTGCCTTACTAGTGTTTATAGTAGCCCCTGAGTATTTGATACTTGTTCGGTTGCTAAGATTAGTAACTCGAAACAGGAGTTACAGAATAAACTGAGACTAGTTGAAGGGGAAGTGACGATGAGTGTTGGAAGTAGTTCCAAGATTGAAATTATCATCATCGCACACTCCCTATACTTTTGGGATTAGTGTTAAACCTAAATAAATGTTATTTGGCGTTTGTGTTGAGCATGAATATGATTTGATCATGTTTATTGCAATACGGTTATTCATTTAAAATCAGAGAATAATTGTTGTTCTGTTTACATGAATAAAACCTTCAATGGTCATACACCCAATGAAAATAGTTTGTTGGATCTTGATCATAGTGATACACATATTCATAATATTGATGCCAAAAGATGCAAAGTTAACAATGATAGTGCAACTTATTTGTGGCACTGCCGTTTGGGTCATATCAGTGTAAAGCGCATGAAGAAACTCCATAAAGATGGATTTTCGGAATCACTTGGTTATGAATAATTTGATGCTTGCTAAAACTCCGTTCTTCGGAACAATGAAACGAGCTACTGACTCATTGGAAATAATACATACTGATGTATGAAGACCAATGAGTATGAAGGCTCGTGGCAAGTATCGTTATTTTCTAACCTTCACAGATGATTTGAGCAGATATACGTATATCTACTTGATGAAACATAAGTCTGAAATAGTTGAAAAGTTCAAAGAATTTCAGAGTGAAGTGGAGAATCATCATAACAAGAAAATAAAGTTTATACGATCTGATCGTGGAGGAGAATATTTGAGTTATGAGTTTGGCCTTCATATAAAACAATGTGCAATAGTTTCACAGCTCACGCCACTTGGAACACCACAACGTTATGGTGTGTTCGAACGTCGTAACCGCACTTTATTAGATATGGTGCGATCTATGATGTATCTTGCCGATTTACCACTATCGTTTTGGGGTTATGCATTAGAGACAGTTGCATTCACTTTAAATAGGGCACCATCAAAATCGTTGAGACGACGCCTTATGAACTGTGGTTTGGCAAGAAACCAAAGTTGTCGTTTCTTAAAGTTTGGGGCTGTGATGCTTATGTAAAATGGTTTCAACCAGATAAGCTCAAACCCAAATCGGAGAAGTGCGTCTTCATAGAATACCCAAAGGTAACTATTGGGTACACCTTCTATCACAGATCCGAAGGCAAGTTATTCATTGCTAAGATGGATCCTTTCTAGAGAAGGAGTTTCTCTCGAAAGAAGTGAGTGGGAGGAAAGTAGAACTTTATAAGGTAATTGTACCTTCTCCTGAATTGGAAAATAGTTCATTGCTGAAATCAGTTCCAGTGATTCCTACACCAATTAGTGAGGAAGCTAATGATGATGATCATGAAACTTCAGATCAAGTTATTACAGAACCTCGTAGGTCTTCCAGAGTACGGTCCGCACCAGAGTGGTACAGTAATCCTATTCTGAAAGTCATGTTACTAGACCATGATAGACCTACGAACTATGAGGAAGCGATGATGAGCCCAGATTCCGCAAAATGGCTTGAGGCCATGAAATCTGAGATGGGATCCATGTATGAGAACAAAGTGTGGACTTTGGTGGAGTTGCCCGATGATCGGCAAGCCATATTGTATAAATGGATCTTTAAGAGGAAGACGGACGTTGATAGTAGTGTTACTATCTACAAAGCTCGACTTGTCGCAAAAAGGTTTTTCGACAAATTCAAGGTGTTAACTACAATGAGATTTTCTCAACTGTAGCGATGCTTAAGTCTGTCTGAATCATGTTAGTAATTGCCGCATTTTATGATTCTGAAATTTGGCAAATGGATGTCAAAACTGCATTCCTGAATGGATTTCTGGAAGAAGAGTTGTATATGATGCAACCAGAAGGTTTTGTCGATCCGAAAAGGTGCTAACAAAAGTGTGCAAGCTCCAGTGATCCATTTATGGACTGGTGCAAGCCTCTCGGAGTTGGAATAAACGCTTTGATAGTGTGATCAAAGCATTTGGTTTTGTATAGACTTTTGGAGAAGCCTGTATTTACAAGAAAGTGAGTGGGAGCGCTACAGCATTTCTGATAAGTATATGTGAATGACATATTGTTGATCGGATATAATGTAGAATTATTTTGCAAAGCATAAAGGAGTGTTTGAAAGGAGTTTTTCAAAGAAAGACCTCGGTGAAGCTGCTTACATATTGAGCATCAAGATCTATAGAGATAGATCAAGACACTTGATAAGTTTTTCAATGAATACATACCTTGACAAGATTTTGAAGTAGTTCAAAATGGAACAGTCAAAGAAAAGGTTCTTGCCTGTGTTACAAGGTGTGAAATTTGAGTAAGACTCAAAGCCCGACCACGGCAGAAGATAGAAAGAGAATGAAAGTCATTCCCTATGCCTTGGCCATAGGTTCTATAAAGTATGCCATGCTGTGTACCAGATCTATTGCATACCCTACCGCTGAGTTTGGCAAGGGAGTACAATAGTGATCTAGGAGTAGATCACTGGACAGTGGTCAAAATTATCCTTAGTAGAATAAGGATATGTTTCTCGATTATGGAGGTGACAAAAGGTTCATCGTAAAGGGTTATGTCGATACAAGTTTTGGCACTGATCCAGATGACTCTAAGTCTTAATCTGGATACATATTGAAAGTGGGAGCAATTAGCTAGAGTAGCTCCGTGCAGAGCATTGTACACATAGAATATTTGCAAAATACTTACGGCTTTGAATGTGACAGACCCGTTGACTAAACTTCTCTCACGAGCAAAACATGATCATACCTTAGTACTCTTTGGGTGTTAATCACATAGCAATGTGAACTAGATTATTGACTCTAGTAAACCCTTTGGGTGTTGGTCACATGACGATGTGAACTATGGGTGTCAATCACATACATATGTGAATATTGGTGTTGAATCACATGATCATGTGAACTAGATTATTGACTCTAGTGCAAGTGGGAGACTGAAGGAAATATGGTAGAGGAAATAATAAATTTATTATTTATTTCCTTATATCATGATAAATGTTTATTATTCATGCTAGAATTGTATTAGCCGGAAACATAATACATGTGTGAAATACATAGACAAACAGATTGTCACTAGTATGCCTCTACTTGACTAGCTCATTGATCAAAGATGGTTATGTTTCCTAACCATAGACATGAGTTGTCATTTGATTAACGGGGTCACGTCATTAGGAGAATGATGTGATTGACTTGACCCATTCCGTTAGCTTAGCACTTGATCGTTTAGTATGTTGCTATTGCTTTCTTCATGACTTATACATGTTCCTATGACTATGAGATTATGCAACTCCCGTTTACCGGAGGAACACTTTGTGTGCTACCAAACGTCACAACGTAACTGGGTGATTATAAAGGTGCTCTACAGGGTCTCCAAAAGTACATGTTGGGTTGGCGTATTTCAAGATTAGGATTTGTCACTCCGATTGTCGGAGAGGTATCTCTGGGCCCTCTCAGCAATACACATCACTTAAGCCTTGCAAGCATTGCAACTAATGAGTTAGTTGCGGGATGATGAATTACGGAACGAGTAAAGAGACTTGCCGGTAACGAGATTGAACTAGGTATTGAGATACCGACGATCGAATCTCGGGCAAGTAACATACCGATGACAAAGGGAACAACGTATGTTGTTATGCGGTTTGACCGATAAAGATCTTCGTAGAATATGTAGGAGCCAATATGAGCATCTAGGTTCCGCTATTGGTTATTGACCGAGAATAGTTCTAGGTCATGTCTACATAGTTCTCGAACCCGTAGGGTCCACACGCTTAACATTACGACGACAATTTTATTATGAGTTTATAAGTTTTGATGTACCGAAGGTTGTTCGGATTCCCGGATGTGATCACGGACATGACGAGGAGTCTCGAAATGGTCGAGACATAAAGATTAATATATTGGAAGCCTATATTTGGATATCGGAATGGTTCCGGGTGAAATCGGGATTTTACCGGAGCACCGGGGGGTTACCGGAACCCTCCCGGGGGTTATTGGGCCTTCATGGGCCCTAAGGGAGAAGAGGAGAGTAGGCAAGAGGTGGGCTGCGCCCCTCCCCTCCCTAGTCCGAATAGGACAAGGAGAGGGGGGCGGCGCCCCTTCCTTCCCTCTTCCTCCTCCTCCCCTTCTCCTTCTCCAACTAGGAAGAAGGAGTCCTACTCCGGTGGGAGTAGGACTCCCCCTTGGCGCGCCCTCTTTGGCCGGCCGCCCCCTCCCCCTTGGCTCCTTTATATACGGGGGCAGGGGGCACCTCTAGACACACAAGTTGATCTTCGTGATCGTTCCTTAGACGTGTGCGGTGCCCCCCTCCACCATATTCCACCTCGGTCATATCATTGCGGTGCTTAGGCGAAGCCCTGTGTCGGTAGAACATCATCATCATCACCACGCCGTCGTGCTGACGAAACTCATCCCCGAATCCCTGCTGGATCGGAGTCCGGGGATCGTCTTCGAGCTGAACGTGTGCTGAACTCGGAGGTGCGCTACGTACGGTGCTTGGATCGGTCGGATCGTGAAGACGTCACTACTAGGAAAAGGGCTATAGATAGGACTGATTCTAATGGCGCACCAGGTAAGTAGGCGCCACTACTATATACTAATGGCGCACCGATGGCTCGTGCACCATTAGAGTGGAAGACACTAATGACGCACCGTGCTCATGGTGCGCCACAACTATTGATTTTTTTCCCATTTTTTCATACAAACTAATGGCGCAGGGATGGCAAAGTGCGCCATTACTAGTTAGAACTAGTAATGGCGCACGACTATGACAGTGCGCCATTAGTATATAATTTTTTTTACTTTTTTGCAAACCTACTAATGGCGCACTATGCCAAAGCCCAGTCGTGTTTATACCCGAAGCCAAATCCAAGACCGCGAGCCCAAACGTCACCCCGAAAAATGAGCCATGGGTACTGGCTTCCCAAGTGGACCAATGCTTCTTCATTACCGACCCGCCAAAGCCCAGTCGTGTTGTCGTGAGGAGAGGCAAAAGGAAGATCATCGGAATGGATGGAGTAGCCAATGAGCGAGACTTCGACAAGTACGGCGACCCGAAGATCGAACGTGACGACGACGATGAAGTAGCAGCACACACCACAAGAAGAAGCAGGACCACCCTACCTAAAGGACGTCCGTTCCACAGAAGAACTCCATTTGCGAAAAAGAAGGGCAAGAAGATTGTGAACAGATAGCTAGCTAAGATCGATTGTATTTAAATCGTAGTCTTCATTTCTAAAGGTAAAACTAAACCATGCTCAGCGATGAGTGATGTCACTTCTCGATCTCGATTCCCCCTCCATCTCGATCCCCCTCCATCTCGATCTCGATTCCCCCTCCATCTCGATCTCGATCCCCGCACCCTCCCCCGCTCCACCGCCGCCGCCGATGATATTTTCAAGTAAGAAATTTGAACATATTTTTTAAAAAATTATTACTTTTTTTATAAAAAAATATTACTGTTATGATTTAAACAAGTTTGAACATATTTAAACACAAATAAATATTAAAACAGCATTTAAAATGCATAAAAAAACATTGGGGAGCCTGGGAATCAAACCCAGGACCTCCTGGTGTGTGTGCTGCGTGCTGACCAGTCGGGCTAGTGGGTGGGTTCTGTTTTAGATAGGGTTAGGTTGTAGATATGGTTAGTGGGCTAGATTAAAACAAAATTCTAATGGCGCACCGCAGGGTGGTGCGCCATTAGAATAATCATACTTATGGCGCACGACTGGAAGGTGCGCCATTAGAACCCTCCCCCTAGCTATACTCTCTCCGTCTCGCCAGATCCCCTTTGACACTCTCTCCCTCACCACCAGATGCACCCGCGTGCTGCCCCGACCCACGCCGCCGCCGCCCTCACGCCTCCGTCTCCGTCGCTGCCCCCAGTCAGCCCCTGCCCTGCCCCCCATCGCCGTCCGCTCCCAATCCACCCCCTCCCTCGCCTTCCCAGCCCTCGAGCTCCACCGTGCGAGGCGACAAGCAAGGCGGCGGGCAGAATCTGCTTCAACACCGGGCCGGCGAGCCGCGGAACCACGGCGCGACGGCGCTCGACCCTTCCACCCCCCCTCCACCTCTTCTTCCTCGGGTCGCCGTTGTCTTACTCAACTTCGGCCACCTCTGTTGCTACTAAGCTGTCGCAGGGCCTCCTTGCGCCTCCCCGGTGAGCTCCGCCTCCTCTCCCCTCTTCCTTCTCGCGTGCCAAGAAATGCATAGCAAATATTTGCTTCACTTAGTCATTGATGGTCATTCAGTATGAAATTACAACCTGCAGGTATTGGTTGGAATGTGTAACTATAATTTACAGGGGAAATGTTTCCCATTTGATAGCTCTGCATTTTCTAAGTATTTTGTGAATACTACAGTTTTTCTAAATACTATGGTTTTAATTACTTTGAGCTGTTTGGTCTCGACAAAAAACTGTAATATTAATACTACAGTACTCCTCAAAATGCAGTATTTTGTCTGTCAAAAAACTGTAATATTAATACTATAGTATTCCTCAAAATGTAGTATTTACTTTGAGCTTTGCATGGCCATTGGGTTTGGGTAACAGGGTAAGCAAGTAGAAGACGGCAAGCTAGTTATTAGGTGCGTCAATATATACAACACTACCAAACAGCTCCAAAGTATTCCCAATACTTCAAAATAATGTGGTATGTCAAAACTGTGGTATCTTACACCTGCATGCTAAAATGTTGTAGTTTTCAATACTTTGGTTTTTTCAATACTTTACTATCAAACACAGCCTAAGTTATGTGGTTGGAAAGATCATGTGTCATTAGAAACTTGGAAGCTAAAAACATTGCGATCTTCACCATAAGGATGATTATATCTTCCATGTCTGAATAGCTCTGCCTAAATAATAAATAGACAAAGGTAAAACTAAACCATGCTCAGCGATGAGTGATGTCAACTGACAACCAAAGCAAACTTGTTCATCATTACAAAAGCAAACTTGTTCAACATAGCAAAAGCAAACTTGTTCAACATAACAAAAGCAAATTTGTTCAACCACATAACTACAAACTGAGACACAGTAGTAGGGGTCATCCCAATACCACAAACAACTCAATATCCCCAGTAGTAGGGGTCATCCCAATGATCCTCCGCCTCTTGCCAGAGCTCCAAACCTTCTTTGGTGATTTCGATTTTCTTCCATGCCTCGTAGGTGACGTAAGCATCTTTCACGGCGTACTCGATGAGGTTGTTTGGCAGTGGGCTGTCCCCCCATAGTAGGTGGTCCGATATCCTGTCGATCTTCTGCTTCATTTCCTTGTAGGATGGTTGGATGAGGCTGCCTGCAAACTCAGCCAAAGACTGCCACTTCTTTCCATTGTTTGGAACTCTCCATTTGCGCTGCAAGTCGACATAATTGTCGGGGTTGATCTCTAAACCAGACAACTTCCGCTTCTCCTTGTCGCCTCCAATGTAGAAGCCAACAAAGGTGTCTGACTTCTTCTCCTGCAGAGGGAGGCGGAGTTCCTTGGGCCTGCATCAAATTAACTGGTGCATCAAATTCATCTACTTCAAAAACTTGAAACTACAGAATTAAAATGGGTTCAGTTGAAGCAAAATTCAGTTAAAATAGCATCTTGATTCGACCAAAATTCAGTTAAAACAGTATGATCACAACAACTGCTAAATGATCACAACAACTACAAGACAACATTCTGTATGATCAAAATAGCAAGCATAACATCTCAATGATGTATTTTTTTGCAATCTTTTGCATTACAAGACAACATTCATAACAACTACTAAATGATCACAAAAACTTCTAGACAACATTCTGTATGATCACCAAAAAACTACTAATTAAACGGAAACTTCATAACTTCAGAACTAGTATTGCATCTACTTCAGAACTTCATAACTATTGCATCTACTTCAGAAACTACTAATTAGGCGAAACTTGAATCGGATGTTTTTACCATTTGGTTGCCGCAGTGATGTGGTATACAAGGACGATATCCTCCACGCATAACTGCAGAACTGCAGCAATTTGCGGAGGTTTGTCTTCCCTGGTATACTCGACATCAACACCGATATTCCGATGAAGCATGCCGCCGAGCCTCCTCCTCATCTTGCGGATCATCTTGTCGGCTTCGTCTAGATTGCTGGTGCATACGACATCCAGCGGCTCCTTCAGGTGGATATCAACCTTGAGCGGCACGGTGTAGTCCCACTTCTGCCCCGGGACCGGAACGTCGTCGTCGACCACCAGCGGCTCCTTGCCAGATGCCTCACCACGGTGATGCTTGGCAGACGGAGGGGAGTTGCTCCAAGATGCCTCCGCCATTCTCTTGGCAGATGGAGGGGAGTTGCCCCGCGATTCCTCCGCCATTGCCCTCCTGGCCAGCGATGGTGGAGGCAGAGAGCAGTTGCTTGATGCTGGAGGCAGAGGGAGGTAGAGGGAGGAAGATGGAGCGGCAATGGAATGAGGAGGGAGGCAGAGGGAGGAAGATGGAGCGGCAATGGAATGAGGAGGGAGGCAGAGGGAGGAAGATGGAGCGGCAATGGAATGGAGGGGAGTTACCTGGACGTGGGAAGAAAACCCCCGTTGCATCGTGGGGAGTTGCTAGTGGAGGGGATACGTGGGGAGTTGCCTCGAAAACTCAAACGTCCTGCCCTTTGGAGGGGAGACGTGGGCCCTCGAAAACTCTGGAGGGGAGATGTGGGCCCTCCTGTTTCTGAAACGTCCAGGAGGGGAGACGTGGTAAAATTCAGTTATATCGTAAACCGATGTAAACTGAAAACTACACCTATATCGACAAAATTGAAGGTGTTCTTGAAGAGCTGATTAAAATTCGATTAACAACAACATCAAGTAAAATTCAGTATGTATGTATGTATGCATTGTTTTTATGCATTGTATTTTTATTTCCTTTGGAAAGTAAACGTCCAGTATGTATGTATGTATGCATTGTATTTATGCATTGTATTTAATATCAGTAAAATTCAGTTAACAACAACATCAGTAAAATTCAGTTAACAACAACACCTATAGCTGATTAAGTATGTATGTATGCATTGTATTTTTATTTCCTTTGGAAAGTAAAGTTTATTTCTTGGCTGGCTGGCATGATGGCTCATGGATCCCTCAGCTGCAGCTACAGTTGGAGCTCAATCTGATCTCATCTGAAATGAATCTATAAATACAGAGTGTAGTTAGTTCTGAGTAGTAGAAATAGTTCTTTGGATGCGTTACTTCCATGGGCCCGGCTGATGAAGAAAAACTTTATATATATTCATACTGATGTTGACTCTATAAATCATACTTATTGGACATGTTTTACGTGTTGATCCATCAATTGATCACATTGAGAAAGACCATCGTGTCTCCGACCATTTTGCAGAGGTCATGTCTCCGACCATCGTGTCGTGATGAATTTGCAGTACCCGAGAGGCCCTTGAGTTTGTCGAATGTTGATTAACTTCCGTTCGGCAAATTCGGGTACTCCATATGTCCTATTTTCAGCAAAGGTCATGCTGAAATTTTCCGTGAATTTTAGCATGACTTTGCTAAAAATAGGACATATGGGGTACTTGCGACTAATGCATGGGCCGGGGTATCTTAGTACTTAGTTAAGTAGGATCAACTGCCCCGCCATTCTTGCTGCATTAAACCATAGGTGGCAATAGAGCCAAGTGATTAGGCCCAACTTAGAATTCTCCTTAGCATCGATAAACCCTAGATGATAAACCCAACATAGGTGGCAATAGAGCCAAGTGATTAGTGCCAAGTGATTAGGCCCAACCTAGGGTGCCTCGGATCGATAAACCCTAAATGATGAAAACTTAACTTGGCTGCCCCGGATGCCTCGGTGTCGATGAGAACCTAAATGATGTACGCTTAGGCTTTTAGGGTGCCTCGGCATCGACAAACCCTAAATGATGAAAGCTTAGGCTTTTAGGGTGCCTCGGTGTCGACAAACCCTAAATGATGAGACCATGATCTTGTTCCTTGACAATAACCAACTTTTTGACCAAACTTTTTTCCTATTTAGAGCGAAACATGGCCCACAACAATGAGGCCGGTGGTTCGGGCGGCAAGCAATTCTGGGAGCTGTCCCAGGAGATGGAGGAACAACCTCACCGCTATGAGGACACCGCGGAAGACACCGATCCTGATTACACAACCCCTAGTGGCGTCGGGGATGACACCACTGATGGTGCCGCCGAGGATGCCACCACTGATGATGGCGGCGCACACACAGATGGCAGCCAATCGAAGAAGCAAAGGAAGGACCGGCGTCTGAATGCGCTCCGCACCGTCTGCATTGGAGGAACCGGATGAGGACCAGTTTGATCGCAATGATGCTCATCGTGATGACCACAACTCTCTTTTATGTGATTGTAGTTTAGATGATCGATATCGACTTGTAATGTGAAGACAAACTCGATACTCGCGGTCTTGAGACTTGTAATGTTTTATCTTTGTTCGGTCTTTTGAATTCGAGACTAATATGATGAATTGTATTCGGAGACTAATCTTCTATTGTATTCGATGAATCTGATGTTGCTGTGTGCTGCTGTCTATATTCTGTCCAATAATATATTTTGTAACCTGTGCAAAAATCAAAAAAGCAAAAAAAAACCAAATATTCATACTAATGGCACATCAAGGCAGAGTGCGCCATTAGTTTGCCAAAGGATACTAATGGCGCATCAAGGCAGAGTGCGCCATTAGTGTGACAAAGCACATGGTTGCATATGGCCCCACGGGAGGCATACTAATGGCGCATGGAGTTACATACTAATGGCGCACTGCCAGGTGCGCCATTAGTATACCAGATACTAATGGCACACCTGTGGTGCGCCATTAGTAAAAAACTCTAATGGCATGCTACTAATGACGCACCGGTAGTGCGCCATTAGTAGGCAAAACCGATGCGCCATTAGTAGGCCTTTTCCTAGTAGTGCGTACGACTACATCAACCGCGTTGTCATAACGCTTCCGCTTACGGTCTACAAGGGTACGTGGACAACACTCTCCCCTCTCGTTGCTATGCATCACCATGATCTTGCGTGTGCGTAGGATTTTTTTTGAAATTACTACGTTCCCCAACAGGTCAACCACGCGCGTGGCCTTGTCAAAGTCCTCACCGACGCCGAGGAGAAGCGCACCTTCCCCGATGGCCGCGGCATCCCGCCGGCCCTCCTTCTCGTCTGGACAATGTGTGAGGCCATGCTGAGCGACGACCCTGCTCAACGCGCAAGGTGGTGGATGTACCGCTCGACCACCATGCCGCAGCAGGCAGGTCCAACGAGCGTCGTGTCGAGGGCGGGGCGCGTCGACATCAAGCTCGCTCTCCCAACGCCCGTCGGCCCGGACTACCAGGTCCGCCGCGTGCCTGCGCCAATCCATCCGGTGGGCTCTGACGTCATGGAGGACGATGTGAACGAGGTACTGGTCATCCCTGATGACGATGAAGAGGGCGAGGAGGACACCGTGCAGATGGTTGTGTCGATCGGCGTCCAGGGTGAAAATACACTGCCCATCGACGTCGAGCTCCTTCCCCGTCTCCCTGACATAGTGAAGGTGGAAGACATGCAGGTGGCTCAGGATCAGGTGGCGCAGGTGTCGAAGAGGACGGTAGTCAAGAAGATGACTTCTCTGTGTGTGGTGCACCGCTCACGCCCCCTCAAATTTCTGAAGAAGTGAAGATGGGGACAATTGCTGAAGGAGGAAGTTGCTGGAGTTATCTTTAGTTAGGTATGTTGTTATATGTTTCAGCATATAAGTTAAAACTATTTTGGGTTTGATGTTGGTTAGGTATGCTGGTATATGTAAGCATATCAGTATGGTTTGGTCTGGTTCGTTGTGACTGAAGAACTGAATATGTAGTGTTCACCCTATGTGTCAAGTTGAGTCAAATTTCAGAATATTGAATATCTATTGTTGCTTTGCTTCAGTGTTGATTCGATGGGGTAGGTGCTGCCAGATGTTGCTCCTATGTTGCAACATGGCAATCAATTATACTGTTGCACAAATCAGAAGTGCTGCTAGGTGATGTGCCCATGTGCATCACTTATCAAATATAGAACATGTCAAATGTGCATTGTCTGCCAAATATAGAACATGCCATCATGATGGTCCCATGTTATTTCTGGTGCAATCTCTGTTACAATGCGCCCATGAACTGAAGAGCAAATATTTCATCATCATTTCATCATGTCAAATACTCCGAACAACATTCAGACACCAAATCACATAACTCATATAATACAAAATCATCATTGAACGTTAAGCGTGCGGACCCTACGGGTTCGAGAACTATGTAGACATGACCGAGACAACTCTCTGGTCAATAACCAATAGCGGAACCCGGATGCTCATATTGGCTCCTACATATCATATTCTACGAAGATCGTTATCGGTCGAGCCGTAATGACAACATACGTTATTCCCTTTGTCATCGCTATGTTACTTGCCAGAGAATCGATCGTCGGTATCTTCATACCTAGTTCAATCTCGTTACCGGAAAGTCTCTTTACTCGTTCCGTAATGCATCATCCTGCAACTAACTCATTAGTCACTTTTCTTGCAAGGCTTCTTATGATGTGCTCTACCGAGAGGGCCCAGAGATACCTCTCCGATACTCGGAGTGACAAATCCTAATCTCGATCTATGCCAACCCAACAAACACCTTCGGAGATACCTGTAGAGCATCTTTATAATCACCCAGATACCTTGTGACATTTGATAGCACACAAGGCATTCCTCCGGTGTCCGGGAGTTGCATAATCTCATAGTCGAAGGAATATGTATTTGACATGAAGAAAGCAATAGTAATAAAACTGAACGATCATAATGCTAAGCTAACGAATGAGTATTGTCCATCACATCATTCTCCTAATGATGGGATCCCGTTTATCAAATGACAACACATGTCTATGGTTAGGAAACTTAACCATCTTTGATCAACGAGCTAGTCTAGTAGAGTGATACGTCTCCAATGTATCTATAATTTTTGATTGTTCCATGCTATTATATTACCCGTTTTGGATGTTTATGGGCTTTACTTTACACTTTTATATCATTTTTGGGACTAACCTACTAACCGGAGGCCCAACCCGAATTGTTGTTTTTTTGCTTATTTCAGTGTTTTGAAGAAAAGGAATATCAAACAAAGTCCAAACGCGATGAAACCTTCGGGAGCGATCATTTTGGAACAAATGCAAACCTGGAGACTTGGAGTGGACGTCAAGCAACAACTGAGGCGGCCACGAGGGTGCCCGGCGCGCCCCCTGGGGGTGGGCACGCCCCCACCCTTGTGGGCCCCTCGGGCATCCACCTACCTACTTCTTCCTCCTATATATACACACGTACCCCGAGAACATCAGAACAGACCATGAAAACCTAATTCCACCGCCGCAACCTTCTGTATCCGCGAGATCCCATCTTGGAGCCTTCGCTGGCGCTCCGCCAGAGGGGGAATCGACCATGGAGGGCCTCTACATCATCTCCAAGGCCCTTCCGATGAGTTGTGAGTAGTTCACCACAGGCCTTGGGTCCATAGTTATTAGCTAGATGGTTTCTTCTCTCTCTTTGATTCTCAATACAAAGTTCTCCTCGATCTTGTTGGAGATCTATTCGATGTAACTCTTTTTGCAGTGTGTTTGTCGAGATCCGATGAATTGTGGGTTTATGATCAAGTTTATATATGATAAAAATTTGAATTTCCTCTGAATTCTTTTATGTGTGGTTAAGTTATCTTTGCAAGTCTCTCCAAATTATCAGTTTGGTTTGGCCTACTAGATTGATCTTTCTTGCAATGGGAAAAGTGCTTAGCTTTGGGTTCAATCTTGCGGTGTCCTTTCCCAGTGGTAGTAGGGGCAGCAAGGAACGTATTGTATTGTTGCCATCGAGGATAAAAAGATGGGGTTTATATCATATTGCATGAGTTTATCCCTCTACATCATGTCATCTTTCTTAATGCGTTACTCTCTTCTTTATGAACTTAATACTTTAGATGCAGACAGGAGTTGGTCGATGTGTGGAGTAATAGTAGTAGATGCAGGCAGCAGTCGATCTACTTGTCACGGACGTGATGCCTATATACATGATCATGCCTAGATAATCTCATAATTATTCGCTTTTCTATCAATTGCTCGATAGTAATTTGTTCACCCACCGTAATACTTATGCTATCTTGAGAGAAGCCACTAGTGAAACCTATGGCCCCCGGGTCTATCTTTTATCATATAAGTTTTCCATCTACTTTTATTTGCATCTTTACTTTTCCAATCTATATGATAAAAATATCAAAAATATTTATCTTATCATATTATCTCTATCAGATCTCACTTTCGCAAGTGGCCATGAAGGGATTGACAACCCCTTTATTGCGTTGGTTGCAAGCACTACTAGGAAAATGCTTATACATAGAATTTTAGCAGTAGCGCCTGTTTGGGCGCCCACGCTACTGGTATGTACCAGTAGCGTCGGCCAAAACGGGCCACGCTGCTGCTTAGCGGGTCGTGATACGTCTCCAACGTATCTATAATTTATGAAGTATTCATGCTATTATATTATCCATCTATGATGTTTTATATGCATTTATATGCCATTTTATATGATTTTCGGGACTAACCTATTAACCTAGAGCCTAGTGCCAGTTTCTGTTTTCTCCTTGTTTTTGAGTTTTACAGAAAAGGAATACCAAACGGAGTCCAATTGACGTGCCAATTTTTCATGATTTTTTATGGACCAAAAGAAGACCATGGAGCATTGGAGTTGGGCCAGAAGAGTCCCGGGCTGCCCACAAGGGTGGGGGCGCGCCCCCCTATCTCGTCGACAGCCCGGAGACCCCCCCTGACGTGAAACCTACGCCAAAAATTCCTATAAATACAGAGACCTTCGGGAAATAACCTAGATCAGAAGTTCCGCCGCCGCAAGCCTCTGTAGCCATGAGAAATCAATCTAGGCCCTCTCCAGCACCTTGCCGGAGGGGGCCATCATCACCGGAGGCCATGGAGGAGGATCTCGGAGGGGCCATCATCGCCATGAAGGCCAGGGACCAGAGGGGGAAAGCCATGGAGGAGGAAGCACAAGGGGGAGAACCTTTCCTCCTCTCTCTTGGTGGCACCGGAGTGCCATCGGGAGGGGAATCATCGCCGCGGTGATCGTCTTCATCAACATCACCATCCTCATCTCTTTTACGCGGTCCACTCTCCCGCACCCCGCTGTAATCCATACTTGAACATGGTGCTTTATGCCACATATTATGATCCAATGATGTGTTGCCATCGTGTGATGTTTTGAGTAGATATCTTTTGTCATTGGGTTGATTGATGGTCTAGATTGGTACAAGTTGTATGTTTTATTTTGGTGCTGTCCTATGGTGCCCTCCGTGTCGCGCAAGCGTGAGGGATTCCCGCTGTAGGGTGTTGCAATACATTCATGATTCGCTTGTAGTGGGTTGCGTGAGTGACTGAAACACAAACCCGAGTAAGGGGGTTGCTGCGTATGGGATAAAGGGGACTTGATGCTTTAATGCTATGGTTGGGTTTTACCTTAATGATCTTTAGTAGTTGCGGATGCTTGCTAGAGTTCCAATCATAAGTGCATATGATCCAAGTAGAGAAAGTATGTTAGCTTATGCCTCTCCCTCATATGAAATTGCAATGATGACTACCGATCTTGTTAACAATTGCCTAGGACAATTCCGCACACCGATCCACCATTATTCCACACTCGCTATTTATAATTTTTAGTAATATATTCTAACTTAATGATAACAGCACCTACTCTCATATTTTAGATCTCCGATATCATGCAAAATTATCCTCTTTATACCCACAATGCAGTTTTATTTATTGTTTCTAGTTGGAAGCAAACGTTCAGTGCACGTAGAGTCGTATCAGTGGCAGATAGGGCTTGAGAGAATATTGATCTTACCTTTAGCTCCTTGTGGGTTCGACACTCCATACTTATCACTTCCACCTTTGGGAATTGAAGGAAATATGCCCTAGAGGCAATAATAAAGTTATTATTTATTTCCTTATTTCATGATAAATGTTTATTATTCATGCTAGAATTGTATTAACCGGAAACATAATACATGTGTGAATGCATAGACAAGCATAGTGTCACTAGTATGCCTCTACTTGAATAGCTCGTTAATCAAAGATGGTTAAGTTTCCTAACCATAGACATAAGCTGTCATTTGATTAACGGGATCCCATCATTAGGAGAATGATGTGATTGACTTGACCCATTCCATTAGCTTAGCACTTGATCGTTTAATATGTTGTTATTGCTTTCTTCATGACTTATAAATAATAACTTTATTATTGCCTCTAGGGCATATTTCCTTCAGTTTCCCACTTGCACTAGAGTCAATAATCTAGTTCACATCGCCATGTGATTTAACACCAATATTCACATCTGTATGTGATTAATACCCATAGTTCACATTGTCATGTGATCAACACCCAAAGGGTTTACTAGAGTCAATAATCTAGTTCACATCGTTATGTGATTAACACCCAAAGAGTACTAAGGTATGACCATGTTTTGCTTGTGAGAGAAGTTTAGTCAATGGGTCTGTCATATTCAGAGCCATGTGTATTTTGCAAATATTCTATGTCCACAATGCTCTGCACGGAGCTACTCTAGCTAATTGCTCCCACTTTCAATATGTATCCAGATTGAGACTTAAAGTCATCTGGATTGGTGTAAAAGCTTGCATCGTTGTAACTTTTTACGACGAGCTCTTTTATCACTTCCATTATCGAGAAATATTTCCTTAGTCCTCACTAAGGATATTCTTGACCGCTGTCCAGTGATCTACTCTTAGATCAAAATTGTACTCCCTTGCCAAACCAGGTCAGAGTATACAATAGGTCCGGTCCATAGCATGGCATACTTTTATAGAACCTATGACTGATGCATAGGGAATGACATTCATTCTCTTTCTATTTTCTACCGTGGTCGGGATTTGAGTCTTACTCAATTTCATACCTTTGCAACACAGGGAAGAACTCTTTCTTTGACTGTTTCATTTTGAACTACTTCAAAATCTTGTCAAGGTATGTACTCATTGAAAATCTTATCAAGCGTCTTGATCTATCTCAATAGATCTTGATGCTCAATATGTAAGTAGCTTTGCCGAGGTCTTTCTTTGAAAACACTCCTTTCAAACACTCCTTTATGCTTTGCAGAATAATTCTACATTATTTCCGATCAACAATATGTCATTCACATATACTTATCAGAAATGTTGTAGTGCTCCCACTCACTTTCTTGTAAATACAGGCTTTACCGCAAGTCTGTATAAAACTATATGCTTTGATCAACTTATCAAAGCGTATATTCCAACTCCGAGATGCTTGCACCAGTCCATAGATGGATTGCTGGAGCTTGCATATTTTGTTAGCACCTTTAGGATTGACAAAACCTTCTGGTTGCATCATATACAACTCTTCTTTAATAAAACCATTAAGGAATGCAGTTTTGACATCCATTTGCCAGATTTCATAAATTGTGGCAATTGCTAACATGATTCGGACAGACTTAAGCATCGCTACAATTGAGAAAATATCATTGTAGTCAACACCTTGAACTTGTCAAAAACCTTTTTGTGACAAGTCGAGCTTTGTAGATAGTAACACTAGTATCAACGTCCGTCTTCCTCTTGAAGATCCATTTATACAATATGGCTTGCCGATCATCGGGCAACTCCACCAAAGTCCACACTTTGTTCTCATACATGGATCCTATCTCAGATTTCATGGCCTCCAGCCATTTTGCGGAACCAGGGCTCATCATCGCTTCCTCATAGTTCGTAGGCTTATCATGGTCTAGTAACATGACTTTCAGAATAGGATTACTGTACCACTCTGGTGCAGAACGTACTCTGGAAGACCTACGAGGTTCTGTAGTAACTTGATCTGAAGTTTCATGATCATCATCATTAGCTTCCTCACTAATTGGTGTAGGAATCACTGGAACTGATTTCAGTGATGAACTATTTTCCAATTCGGGAGAAGGTAGAGTTACCTCATCAAGTTCTACTTTCCTCCCATTCACTTCTTTCGAGAGAAACCCCTCTAGAAAGGATCCATTTTTAGCAACGAAAATCTTGCCCTCAGATCTGTGATAGAAGGTGTACCCAGCAGTTTCCTTTGGGTATTCTATGAAGACACACTTCTCCGATTTGGGTTTGAGCTTATCAGGATGAAACTTTTTCACATAAGCATCGCAGCCCCAAACTTTAAGAAATGACAACTTCGGTTTACTGCTAAACCATAGTTCATACGGTGTCGTCTCAACGGATTTAGATGGTGCCCTATTAAACGTGAATGCAGCTGTCTCTAATGCATAACCCCAAAACGATAGTGGCAAATCGGCAAGAGACATCATAGATCGCACCATATCTAGTAAAGTACGATTATGACGTTCGGACACACCATTACATTGTGGTGTTCCAGGTGGCGTGAGTTTGTGAAACTATTCCACATTGTTTTAATTGAAGACCAAACTCGTACCTCAAATATTCATCTCCACGATCAGATCGCAAAAACTTTATTTTCTTGTTATGATGATTTTCCACTTCACTTTGAAATTCTTTGAACCTTTCAACTATTTCAGACTTATGTTTCATCAAGTAGATATACCCATATCTGCTCAAATTATTTGTGAAGGTCAGAAAATAACGATACCCGCCACGAGCCTTAATACTCATTGGTCTGCATACATCAGTATGTATTATTTCCAACAAGTTTGTTGCTCGTTCCATTGTTGTGAAGAACGGAGTTTTAGTCATCTCGCCCAAAGGCACGGTTCGCAAGCATCAAATGATTCATAACCAAGTGATTCCGAAAATCCATCTTTATGGAGTTTCTTCATGCGCTTTACACCGAGATGACCCAAACGGCAGTGCCACAAATAAGTTGCACTGTCATTATTAACTTTGCATCTTTTGGTATCAATATTATAAATATGTGTATCACTACGATCGAGATCCAATAAACTATTTTCATTTGGTGTATGACCATTGAAGGTTTTATTCATGTAAACAGAACAACATTTATTCTCTGACTTTAAATGAATAACCGTATTGCAATAAACATGATCAAATCATATTCATGCTCAACGCAAAAGCTAAATAACATTTATTTAGGTTTAACACTAATCCCGAAAGTATAGGGAGTGTGTGATGATGATCATACCAATCTTGGAACTACTTCCAACACTCATCGCCACTTCCCCTTCAACTAGTCTCTGTTTATTCTGTAACTCCTGTTTCGAGTTACTAAATTTTTAGCAACCGAGCAAGTATCAAATACTCAGGGGCTACTATAAACACTAGTAAGGTACACATCAATAACCTGTACATCAAAATATACCCTTGTTCACTTTGCCATCCTTCTTATCCACCAAATATTCAGGGCATTTCCGCTTCCAGTGACCATTTCCTTTGCAGTGTAAGCACTCAGTTTCATGTTTTGGTCCAGCTTTGGTCTTCTTCACGGGAGTGAAAACTTGTTTTCCATTCTACTTGAAGTTTCCCTTTCTTTCCCTTTGCCCTTTTTTCTTGAAACTAGTGATCTTGTCAACCATCAACACTTGATGTTGTTTCTTGATTTCTACCTCCGTCTTATTTAACATCACGAAGAGCTCGGGAATCATTTTCTTCATCCCTTGCATACTATAGTTCATCACAAAGTTCTACTAACTTGGTGATGGTGACTAGAGAATTCTGTCAATCACTATCTTATCTGGAAGATTAACTCCCACTTGATTCTAGCGATTGTAGTATCCAGACAATCTGAGCACATGCTCACTAGTTGAGCGATTCTCCTCCATCTTTTAGTTATAGAACTTGTTGGAGACTTCATATCTCTCAACTCGGGTATTTGCTTGAAATATTAACTTCAATTCCTGGAACATCTCATATGGTCCATGATGTTCAAAACATCTTTGAAGTCCCGATTCTAAGCCGTTAAGCATGGTGCACTAAACTATCAAGTAGTCATCATATTGAGCTAGCCAAACATTCATAACGTCTGCATCTGCTCCTGCAATAGGTTTGTCACCTAGCGGTGCATCAAGGACATAATTATTCTGTGCAGCAATGAGGGTAAACCTCAGATCACAGATCCAATCCATATCATTGCTACTAACATCTTTCAACACAGTTTTCTCTAGGAACATATCAAAATAAACATATGAAAGCAACAACGCGAGCTATTGATCTATAACATAATTTGCAAAATACTACCAGGACTAAGTTCATGATAAATTAAAGTTCAATTAATCATATTACTTAAGAACTCCCACTTAGACAGACATCTCTCTAGTCATCTAAGTGATCGCGTGATCCAAATCAACTAAACCATGTCCGATCATCACGTGAGATGGAGTAGTTTCAATGGTGAACATCACTATGTTGATCATATCTACTATATGATTCACGTTCGACCTTTCGGTCTCCGTGTTCCGAGGCCATATCTGTTATATGCTAGGCTCGTCAAGTTTAACCTGAGTATTCCGCATGTGCAACTGTTTTGCACCCGTTGTATTTGAACGTAGAGCCTATCACACCCGATCATCATGTGGTGTCTCAGCACGAAGAACTTTCGCAACAGTGCATACTCAAGGAGAACACTTCTTGATAATTAGTGAGAGATCATCTTAAAATGTTACCGTCAAACAAAACAGAATAAGATGTATAACAGATAAACATGATATGCAATCAAAATATGAGATATGATATGGCCGTGATCATCTTGTGCCTTTGATCTCCATCTCCAAAGTACTGTCATGATCTTTATTGTCACCGGCATGACACCATGATCTTCATCATCTTGATCTATATCATTGTGTCATCACATGGTCGTCTCGCCAACTATTGCTCTTGCAAATATTGCTATCGCATAGCGATAAAGTAAAGCAATTATTTGGCACTTGCATCTTTATGCAACAAAGAGACAGCCATAGGGCTTCTGCCAGATGCCGATAACTTCAACAAAACATGATCATCTCATACAACAACTTATATCTCATCATGTCTTGACCATATCACATCACAACATGCCCAGCAAAAACAAGTTAGACGTCCTCTACTTTGTTGTTGCAAATTTTACGTGGCTGCTACAGACTTAGCAAGAACCGTTCTTACCTACGCATCAAAACCACAACAATAGTTTGTCAAGTTGGTGTTGTTTTAACCTTCGCAAGGACCAGGCGTAGCCACACTCGATTCAACTAAAGTTGGAGAAACTGACACCCGCTAGTCACCTGTGTGCAAAGCACGGCTGTCGGTGTACTAAAGTAGGGGCACCTTAGTACCCCGAACTTGTGCACGGGCAGTCGCAGCACCCCGCGGCAAGGCTTGCCGGGCATCCGCCAAGACCCTCCGTCATTTCCTATTTACTGCCATTCAAGAACAAAGTGTCAACCAAGTAGACAAGGCCCTAGCAAGAGGAGCTTGCCGGGAAGGACAAAGACCCCGATAAGGGGAGCTTGCCGGGAAGGCCAACCAAGGCGCCTCCAGAAGACTTGCCGCGACGCCCCGCCCGTCCCGGCAAGGCCCGGCGACCGGCAAGCTTGCCAGCGCGACAAGAGAAGGGCCGCGGCAAGGCGCTTGCCGCGGCAAGGTTGCCACTATACAACCAAGCTCCAGCGCATCCAACGACGTGTCACTCCAGGGCCATCCCAGGGGCACGTGGTGAGGCGCTGTGCAGCCATGCGGTGCGAGGTGGCAAGCGAGGCTGACAAGGAGGCCATCGTGGCGATCGGTGACGCCCCTAACGGTCTTGTCCTTGCACTGTTGGGGCGACCGGACGGGCATTAAATGCCCTTGTCCCCTGCCGTCAGAGTTAGGTAGGGGACACTGTTGGACACTGTTGTACCAACCTGCGTTTTTACCTTTCTGCCCCTCTTTCTACACTGCCACCTGTCGGTGACCCCCTTAGGCTATAAAAGGGAGGCCCATGCGCACGAAGAAAGGGTTCGGAACTTTTCCACACTAGGGTGCGGTTCATTCGACACATCCAACACCACCACACGCTCGCGCTCTCGAGCAAGAACAAATACAAACACAAGGCAGCAGTAGGAGTTTTATCTCTCCGGAGAGCTCCGAAGCTGGGTAAAAATCGCTCGTCTCCCCCGCGCGCCCGACCTTGATCTGCTCTGCTTCCGCCCTCCGCTCCCTCGCCGGACTAGAAGGGGCCCCCTGCCCCATAGGTGCTCGTGATCCCCGCGACATCTTTGGCGCGCCAGGTAGGGGGGCGTCGAGGTCGTGAGCATCTGATCCGGTCTCCGCGCGCGCTACATCAACGCCTTCATCAACATGCCACCAAAGAAGAAGCCTTCGGAGGTGGCCGCTCCGTCTACATCGATTCTACCACCACCGCAGGAGCAAGCGGGAGGTGGAGTGGACGCCGGCGGAGGAGAGGGCGCCGATGGTGGGACTCATGTCGTCACCAGGTCCAAAAACAAGGCCCCGCAAGCGTCGGCGACCGTGCAGACACCACACCCTTCCCAGGAGGTGCAAGGTCGACAGCGCCCCGGTGCTCTTAGCACCGTGCTCGCGTTGGAGCAAGGCCAAGCTGGTGGGTCGCGGGACGTTCGAGACCAACATGCACGCCCGCATGCTGGCGCGAGTGAGGTATGGTCGCCCGGACGTGGTGTTGCTCCTTCCAATCCAGTTGGGAGTCCGAGCACATCCCGCTCCTCGCGCCGCTCGTCGCCACCACCACCCAAGACTGCAGAGGAAGCGTTGGCCCGAGCCCAGCTGCTTCTAGATTACTCTCCGGCGCCACACAAGATTGACGACTGGAGGATGACCATTTATAGCCTCATCGGCTTCGCCAACGGCGACAAGCCCCGGCAACCGAGCGCATCAAAGCCCCGGCAAGGCGCCCCGGCGCAAGCCGACGCCGACAAGACCGCTGGGGTGCCACTACCACGCACTCCCCGCCCCGAAGGCCGAGGTCGCCGGCTCGTCGGGCCAACCTTGACGCCGACTCCACCGCGCCGTCGGACCCGCGAACCCGCCGCGATCAACACCACGTTCTCCAAGAACAATGACACGAAGATGCTCGTACTCGCATCGAGCGCAGAAGGGAAGCGCGACATCAATCTGACCAGCGCGTTGGGCCCACTGTCGATATGCATGCGCCAGGGGAACCAGGCGACTTGCCGTACGCGGCAGGTTGCCCTGCGTTCACCCGTGAGCTGCGGCAAGTCCAGTGGCCCAATACCAAGAACTTCAAGCCCGACGTGCCCGAGAAGTACGATGGCAGGATACATCCGTCGGAGTTCCTCAGCATCTACACCATCGCGGTGCAAGCTGCCGGAGGGCGCGACGAGAAGATCCTCGCCAACTACTTCCCGCTGGTGCTCAAGCCTAACGTCAGATCTTGGCTCATGCACTTGCCGGAGAACTCCATTTCTTCGTGGGCGGACCTGTGCCATCAGTTTGTCGGCGCCTTCACAGGCGGCCACAAGCCTCATGGCCAGGAGAGCGACCTCCACTTACTCGCCCAGAAGGAGGGAGAACCCCTGCGCAAGTACATACAGAGATTCAGCCAAGTGCAGCGCAACATCCCTGACGTCCACCCTGCCGCAGTTATCAGCGCGTTCCATCAGAACGTGTGTAACCGTAGGATGAGGGAGGAGATGGCGATGTGCAAGATTAGAGATGTCAGCGAGCTGTACGCTCTGGCCGACAAGTGTGCACGGGCTAAGGAGGGGAGGAAAATCCCCGGAGAGATTGCATGAGCAGAAGGATCTGACAGTGAGGATGCCGCCCCGGCAAGGAAGAACCGGAGGCGGAACAACAGAAAAATAAAGGCTAAGGATGTGCTAGTTGTCGAGCATTCCAGCGACGGAGGCGGCTCCGACAAGGCCAAAGCTAGTGAGTCCGGCGAGGCTGTGGTGGCCGCCGACAAGCAGGATGGCTCCGACAAGCAATATTGCAAGATCCATCGCACCAAGGGCCACGACCTCCAAGCCTGCAAGAAAGTTGAGCAGATGGGGGAGCTACAGAAAGCTGAGTACGAGCGCCGCGACAAGGAGAAGGCCTAGAAAGGTGGCGGGGGATCCGGCAAGAAGCTTCCCGCCCGGGGAGGTCGCCACGGCAAGGCCAAGCCGCGGCAAGGAGATAGGCCTCCCCGTGGCCGCGACAAGGACGAAGATGAAGATGACGATGATGAAATGGAGGAAGATGAGACTGATGACCAAGAGTTTCAGAAGGCAACGGAGGTGTTGTGCATCGACGGTGGTGCCTCTCTGCACACCTCGCACCGCCAACTCAAGCAGTGGGTGCGAGAAGTGAGCGCAGCGGAGCCGTCCGTCGAGTCGCGCAAGCCTCTGAAGTGGTCCAGCACGCCCATCATCTTCGATGTTGAGGATCACCCTGATCGCATCACTGCGGTCGGGTGCTTGCCGATGTTGGTCTCACCAACAATCCGCAACCTCAAGGTCACGAAGATGTTGGTTGACGGCAGGGCCGGCCTGAATCTGATCTCCTCCGCAGTGCTCAAGAAGCTCCAGATCCCGGCAATGAGCTCAAGAGACTGGTACCTTTTAGGGGATAAATCCGGGAAGGAGCAAGCCGAAGGGGAAGATCACGCTGCCAGTGACCTTTGGCAGCGAGCTGAATTTCAGGACAGAGAAAGTCACATTTGATGTTGCTGATTTCCCATTGCCCTACAATGGGATACTAGGTCGTCCAGCGCTTGCCAAGTTCATGGCAGCATCTCACTACGCCTACAATGTGCTCAAGATGCCTGGTCCGATAAGTGTCATTTCTGTCCAAGGCGACAAGAAGGACGCCCTTATCTGCACCGACAAGATCTACTGGGAAGCAGCAGCCGCAGCAGAGAGCAAGCCACTCGCCGCTGAATCTCCCCGGGGGAAGAAGAAGACCAAGTCCGGCAAGAGCAGCTCTGATGCCCACTCCGGCAAGCGCACCTCTTCGGAGTGCTGTGCTACCGTCGAGGATGCACCATCGAGCTCCGCCGGCAAGTGTAAGAAGGCAAAGACAGCTTCACCAGAGACCAAGAAAGTGGCCGCCAAGGAGGATGGCACTGGTGGTACCTTCACCATCAGTGCCACGCTTGATCCTAAATAGGAAAGTGCGCTCGTTGCTTTCCTGCGGGCGAATGTCGATGTGTTTGCATGGCAACCATCTGACATCCCCGGTGTTCCCAGGGAAGTAATTGAGCACCACCTTGCCGTCTGCCCTCACGCGCGGCCCATCAAGCAGAGAGTCAGAAAACAAGCAGTGGAGAGACAAGAGTTCATTGCAGAAGAGATTAGGAAGTTGGAAGCGGCAGGCCTGGTCCGAGGAGTGCTCCATCCGACGTGGTTAGCAAATCCAGTGGCTGTGCGCAAGGCAAACGGGAAGTGGAGACTTTGTATTGACTTCACTGATGTTAATAAAGCTTGTCCCAAGGATCCATTTCCCTTGCCGCGCATTGACCAGATCATCGACTCCACAGCAGGGTGTGATCTGCTTTCGTTCCTTGATGCATACTCAGGATATCATCAGATCTTCATGGCAGAAGAGGATGAAGAGAAAACCGCATTCATTACTCTATGTGGCACGTACTGCGTCGTACGGATGCCTTTCGGACTGAAGAATGCTGGTTCAACATTTGCAAGAGTAGTCAGCCATGCTTTTGAGCCACAGCTACACAGAAATGTAGAAGCTTACATGGATGACATAGTGGTCAAGAGCAAGGGCAAAGAGACTCTGATCCAAGATTTGGATGAGACTTTTGCAAATCTGCGCAAGGTCAATCTCAAGTTGAACCCCGAGAAGTGTGTGTTCGGAGTTCCTTCCGGCAAACTTCTGTTGGAAATATGCCCTAGAGGCAATAATAAAAGGATTATTATATTTCAATGTTCATGATAATTGTCTTTTGTTCATGCTATAAATGTATTATCCGGAAATCGTAATACACGTGTGAACACTTAGACCCAATGAGTCCCTAGTGAGCCTCTAGTTGACTAGCTCGTTGTGATCAATAGATAGTCATGGTTTCCTGACTATGGACATTGGATGTCGTTGATAACGGGATCACATCATTAGGAGAATGATGTGATGGACAAGACCCAATCATAAGCATAGCATAAAAGATCGGATAGTTCGTTTGCTAGAAGCTTTGCCAATGTCAAGTATCTATTCCTTCGACCATGAGATCGTGTAACTCCGGTTACCGTAGGAGTGCCTTGGGTGTATCAAACGTCACAACGAATCGGGTGACTATAAAGGTGCATTACAGGTATCTCCGAAAGTATCTGTTGGGTTGACACGGATCGAGCGGGATTTGTCACTCCGTATGACGGAGAGGTATCTCTGGGCCCACTCGGTAATGCATCATCATAATGAGCTCAATGTGACCAAGGTGTTGCCACGGGATCATGCATTACGATCTGAGTAAAGTGACTTGCTGTAACGAGACTGAACAAGGTATTGGGATACCGACGATCGAGTCTCGGGCAAGTAACGCACCGATTGACAAAGGAATTGTATACTGGGTTTGATCGAATCCTCGACATCGTGGTTCAACCGATGAAATCATCGAGGAGCATGTGGGAGCCAACATGGATATCCAAACCCGCTGTTGGTTATTGCCCGAGAGTCGTCTCGGTCATGTCTGCGTGTCTCCGAACCCGTAGGGTCTACACACTTAAGGTTCGGTGACGCTAGGGTTTGTAGGAAGTCAAGTATGTGACCACGAATGTTGTTGAGTCCGGATGAGATCCCGGACGTCACGAGGAGTTCGGAAGGGTCCGGAGGTAAAGAATAATATATAGGAAGTGGTGTTTCGCCATCGGGAAAGTTTGGGGTTTCGGTAAAATCTGGGACCACGGAAGGGTCCCGGGTCCACCGGTGGGGCCACCTATCCGGAGGGCCCCATGGGCCAGAGGGGAAGGAACCAGCCCACGGGGGCTGGTGCGCCCCTAGGCCCACCGCGCCTAGGGTTGAAACCCTAGGGGGGGGCGCGCCCCGGCTTGGGGGCACTCCACCCCTGGCCGCCGCCCGGAGATTGGATCTCGAGGGCCGCCACCACTGGGGCCTATATAAAGGGGGAGGGAGGGGCTGCTGTACACAACTCCCAAGGCGCAGCCCTCCCTCCCAACACATCTCCTCCTCCGTAGAGCTCAGTGAAGCCCCTGCCGAATCTTGCTTCTCCACCATCATCACGCCGTCGTGCTGCGGTGGAGCTGTCTTCCTCAACCTCTCCTTCCCCTTGCTGGATCAAGAAGGAGGAGACGCCAATCGTCCCGCACGTGTGTTGAACGCGGAGGTGCTGTCCGCTCAGCACTTGGCATCGGTGATCTGAATCACGTTCGAGTACGACTCCATCATCACCTTGCAAGCTTCGCACGCGATCTACAAGTGGTATGTAGATGTCATCTCTCTCCGTTACTCGTTGCTTAGATGAACTCATAGATGGATCTTGGTGAAGCCAGAGGGAAAATTTTAATTTTCTCGCAACGTTCCCCAACAAAGTGGCATCATGAGCTAGGTCTATGCGTAGTTCTCTAATGCACGAGTAGAACACAAATTTGTTGTGGGCGTTGATCTTGTCATCTTACTTGCCTCTACTAGTCTTTTCTTGCTCAACGGTATTGTGGGATGAAGCGGCCGGACCAACCTTACACGTATCTTACGTGAGACCGGTTCCACCGATCGACATGCACTAGTTGCATAAGGTGGCTGGCGGGTCTGTCTCTCCCACTTTAGTTGGAGCGGAATCGATGAACAGGGCCCTTATGAAGGGTAAATAGAAGTTGACAAAATCACGTTGTGGTGATTCGAGGTAAGAAAACGTTCTTGCTAGAACCCAATCGCAGCTACGTAAAAGATGCAAACAACAACTAGAGGACGCCTAACTTGTTTTTGCAGCGATTGATCATGTGATGTGATATGGCCGAAGTTGTGATGAATGTTGAATTGTGATGTATGAGATCATGTTCTTGTAATAGGATTCACGACTTGCATGTCGATGAGTATGACAACCGGCAGGAGCCATAGGAGTTGTCTTTATTTTTTGTATGACCTGCGTGTCATTGAAGAACGCCATGTAAACTACTTTACTTCATTACTAAACGCGTTAGTCATAGAAGTAGAAGAAGTCGTTGGCGTGACAACTTCATGAAGACACGATGATGGAGATCATGATGATGGAGATCATGGTGTCAAGCCGGTGACAAGATGATCATGGAGCCCCGAAGATGGAGATCAATGGAGCTTGATGATATTGGCCATATCATGTCACAACTATATAATTGCATGTGATGTTTATTATGTTTATGCATCTTGTTTACTTAGGACGACGGTAGTAAATAAGATGATCCTTATAAATTTCAAGAAGTGTTCTCCCTAACGTGCACCGTTGCTACAGTTCGTCGTTTCTAAGCACCACGTGATGATCGGGTGTGATGGATCCTTACGTTCACATACAACGGGTGTAAGACAGTTTTACACAAGCGAAAACACTTAGGGTTAACTTGACGAGCCTAGCATGTGCGGACATGGCCTCGAACACGGAGACCGAAAGGTCGAACACGAGTCGTATGGAAGATACGATCAACATGAAGATGTTCACCGATGATGACTAGTCCGTCTCACGTGATGATCGGACACGGGCTAGTCGACTCGGATCGTGTAACACTTAGATGACTAGAGGATGTCTAATCTAAGTGGGAGTTCATAATTTTGATTAAGAACTTTATTATCATGAACTTAGTCTAAAACCTTTGCAAATATGTCTTGTAGATCAATGGCCAACGCTAATGTCAACATGAACTTCAACACGTTCCTAGAGAAAACCAAGTGAAAGATGATGGCAGCAACTATACGGATCGGGTCCGAACCCGAGGATCATCCTCATAGCTGCCAGAAGCAATATGTCCTAGAAGGACCGCTAGGTGCCGCTCCGTCGAAGAACCAAGACGTTATGAACGCTTGGCAAACTCGCTGCCGATGATTACTCCCTCGTTCAATGCGGCATGCTCTACAGACTTAGAACCGGGGCTCCAAAAGCGTTTTGAGCATCACGGAGCATATGAGATGTTCAAGAGCTGAAACTAGTTTTCCAAGCTCATGCCCGGTCGAGAGATATGATGTCTCCGATAAGTTCTACAGCTTGTAAGATGGAGGAGAACAGTTACGTCGGTGAGCACATCTCGAAGATGTCCGGGTTGCACACCATATGACCCAGATTGAACATTAACCTCCCGGATGAGGCGGTCATTGACAGAATCCTCCGATCGCTCCCACCAAGCTACAAGAGCTTTGTGATGAACTACAACATGCAGGGATGGTAAAGACCATTCTGAAGTGTTCTCAATCTGAAGTCAGCAGAGGCTGAAATCAAGAAAGAACATCAAGTGTTGATGGTCAATAAGACCACTAAGTTCAAGAAGGGCAAGGGTAAGAAAAACTTCAAGAAGGACGGCAAGGATGTTGCCGCGCCCGGTAAGCCTGTTGCGGGAAGAAGTCAAAGAATGGACCCAAGCCTGAGACTGAGTGCTTTTATTGCAAGGGGAAAGGGCACTCGAAGCGGAACTGCCCCAAATACTTAGCGGATAAGAAGGCCGGCAACACCAAAGGTATATTTGATATACATGTAATTGATGTGTACCTTACGATACTCGTAGTAACTCCCGGTATTTGATACCGTGCCGTTGCTCACATATGTAACTCACAGCAGGAGCTGCGGAATAAACGGAGACCGGCAAAGGACGAGGTGACGATGCGGCGTCGGGAATGGTTCGTGGTCGATGTGATCGCCATCGCACGCTGCCTCTACATTTACCTACGGGATTAGTTTTAAACCTCAATAATTGTTATTTAGTGCCAAGTTTGAGCATGAACATTGTATCCGGATCTCGTTTGATACGAGATGGCTACTCATTTAAGTCTGAGAATAATGGTTGTTCGATTTATATGAGAGATATGTTTTATGGTCATGCTCCGATGGTCAATGGTTTATTCTTAATGAATCTCGAGCGTAATATTACACATGTTCATAGTGTGGATGCAAAAGATGTAAAGTTGATAACGATAGTCCCACATACTTGTGGCATCGCCGCCTTGGTCACATTGGTGTCAAGCGCATGAAGAAGCTCCATGCTGATGGACTTTAGAGTCTCTTGATTATGAATCGTTTGACACATGCGAACCTTGCCTCTTAGGCAAAATGACCAAGACTCCGTTCTCGGAACAATGGAGCGAGCAACCAACTTGTTGGAAATCATACATACCGATGTGTGCGGTCCAATGAGCGTTGAGGCTCATGGAGGATATCGTTATGTTCTCACTCTCACCGATGACTTAAGTAGATATGGGTATGTCTACTTAATGAAACACAAGTCCGAGACCTTTGAAAAGTTCAAGGAATTTCAGAGTGAGGTGGAGAATCAACGTGATGAAAGATAAAGTTCCTACGATCGATCGTGGAGGAGAATATTTAAGTCACGAATTTGGCACACACTTAAGAAAATGTGGAATCGTTTCACAACTCACGCCGCTGGAACACCTCAAATAAACGGTGTGTCCGAACGTCGAATCGCACTCTATTGGATATGGTGCGGTCTATGATGTCTCTTACCGATTTACCGCTATCATTTTGGGGATACGCCTAGAGACAACTACATTCACTTTAAATAGGGCACCGCCTAAATCCGTTGAGACGACACCGTATGAATTATGGTTTGGGAAGAAACCTAAGCTATCGTTTCTAAAAGTTTGGGGATGCGATGCTTATGTCAAGAAACTTCAACCTGAAAAGCTCGAACCCAAGTCGGAAAAATGCGTATTCATAGGATACCCTAAGGAAACTGTCGGGTATACCTTCTACTTAAGATCCGAAGGCAAGATCTTTGTTGCTAAGAACGGATGCTTTCTAGAGAAAGAGTTTCTCTCGAAAGAAGTAAGTGGGAGGAAAGTAGAACTCGATGAAGTACTACCTCTCGAACGGGAAAGTGGTGCAGCGCAGGAAACCGTTCCTGTGATGCCCACACCAACCAAGAGGAAAACGTTGATGATGATCAAGGTACTTCGGATCAAGTTACTCTCGAACTTCAAGGTCCACAAGGACACGTTCCGCACTGAATGGTACGGCAACCCTGTCATGGAAATCATGTTGCTAGACAACAATGAACCTTGAACTATGAAGAAGCAATGGCGGCCCGGATTCCAACAAATGGCTTGGAGCCATGAAACCGAGATAGAATCCATGTATGAAAACAAAGTATGGACTTTGACAGACTTGCCCGATGATCGGCGAGCGATAGAAAATAAATGGATTTTTAAGAAGAAGACGGACGCGGATGGTAATGTTACCATATATAAAGCTCGACTTGTCGCTAAGGGTTATCGACAAGTTCAAGGGATTGACTACGACGAGACATTCTCTCCGTAGCGAAGCTTAAGTCCGTCCGAATCATGTTAGCAATTGCCGATACTATGATTATGAGATATGGCGATGGACGCCAAAACGGCATTCCTTAATGGACATCTTAAGGAAGAGCTGTATATGATGCAGCCGGAAGGTTTTGTCGATCCTCAGAACGCTAACAAAGTATGCAAGCTCCAGCGATCCATTTATGGACTGGTGCAAGCATCTCGGAGTTGGAACATTCGCTTTGATGAGATGATCAAAGCGTTTGGGTTTATGCAGACTTATGGAGAAGCCTGCGTTTACAAGAAAGTGAGTGGGAGCTCCGTAGCATTTCTCCTGTTATATGTAGATGACATACTCTTGATGGGAAATGATACGACACTCCTGGACAACATTAAGGCCTATTTGAACAAGTGTTTTTCAATGAAGGACCTTGGAGAAGCTGCTTATATATTAGGCATCAAGATCTATAGAGATAGATCGAGACGCCTCATAGGTCTTTCACAAAGCACATACCTTGATAAGATTTTGAAGAGGTTCAAAATGGATCAGTCCAAGAAGGGTTCTTGCCTATGTTACAAGGTGTGAAATTGAGCTCAGCTCGATCACCGACCACGGCAAAAGATAAAGAAGAGATGAGTGTCATCCCTATGCTTCAGCCATAGGATCTATTATGTATGCCATGCTTTGTGTACTGGACCGATGTAAACCTTGCCGTAAGTTTGGTTGCAAGATACCAAAGTAACCCCGCAAGGAACACCGGACAGCGGTCAAGAATATCTGAAGTACCGAAAAGGACAAAGGACATGTTTCGTTTATGGAGGAGACGAAGAGCTCGTCAGAAGGGTTACGCCGACGCTTAGCTTCGACTCAGATCTGGATGACTCTAAGTCACAAACCGGATACGTGTATATGTTGAATGGTGGAGCAGAAGCTGGTGCGGCTGCAAGCGTAGCGTCGTGGCGGGATCTACGTGTGAAGCGGAGTACATGGCAGCCTCGGAGGCAGCGATGAAGCGATTTGGATGAAGGAGTTCATCACCGACCTAGGAGTCATACCCAATGCGTCGGGGCCGATCAAACTCTTCTGTGACAACACCGGAGCTATTGCCCTAGCCAAGGAGCCCAGGTTTCACAAGAAGACCAGCACATCAAGCGCCGCTTCAACTCCATCCGTGAAAATGTTCAAGATGGAGACATAGAGATTTGCAAAGTGCACACGGATCCGAATGTCGCAGATCCATTGACTAAACCTCTCTCGCGTGCAAAACATGATCAACACCGAACTCTATGGGTGTTCGATTCATCACAATGTAACTAGATTGGTGACTCTAGTGCAAGTGGGAGACTGTTGGAAATATGCCCTAGAGGCAATAATAAAAGGATTATTATATTTCAATGTTCATGATAATTGTCTTTTGTTCATGCTATAAATGTATTATCCGAAATCGTAATACACGTGTGAACACTTAGACCCAATGAGTCCCTAGTGAGCCTCTAGTTGACTAGCTCGTTGTGATCAATAGATAGTCATGGTTTCGACTATGGACATTGGATGTCGTTGATAACGGGATCACATCATTAGGAGAATGATGTGATGGACAAGACCCAATCATAAGCATAGCATAAAAGATCGGATAGTTCGTTTGCTAGAAGCTTTGCCAATGTCAAGTATCTATTCCTTCGACCATGAGATCGTGTAACTCCGGTTACCGTAGGAGTGCCTTGGGTGTATCAAACGTCACAACGAATCGGGTGACTATAAAGGTGCATTACGGTATCTCCGAAAGTATCATTGGGTTGACACGGATCGAGACTGGATTTGTCACTCCGTATGACGGAGAGGTATCTCTGGGCCCACTCGGTAATGCATCATCATAATGAGCTCAATGTGACCAAGGTGTTGGCCACGGATCATGCATTACTGATGCGAGTAAAGTGACTTGCCGTAACGAGACTGAACAAGGTATTGGGATATCGACGATCGAAGTCTCGCAAGTAACGCATCGATTGACAAAGGAATTGTATACAGGGTTTGATCGAATCCTCGACATCGTGGTTCAACCGATGAAATCATCGAGGAGCATGTGGGAGCCAACATGGATATCCAGACCCGCTGTTGGTTATTGCCCGAGAGTCGTCTCGGTCATGTCTCGTGTCTCCGAACCCGTAGGGTCTACACACTTAAGGTTCGGTGACGCTTAGGGTTTGTAGGAAGTCAAGTATGTGACCACCGAATGTTGTTCGAGTCCGGATGAGATCCGGACATCACGAGGAGTTCGGAAGGGTCCGGAGGTAAAGAATAATATATAGGAAGTGGTGTTTCGCCATCGGAAAGTTTGGGGTTTCGGTAAAATACTGGGACCACCGGAAGGGTCCCGGGTCCACCGGTGGGGCCACCTATCCTGAGGGCCCCATGGGCCGAGGGGAAGGAACCAGCCCACAGGGGCTGGTGCGCCTCTAGGCCCACCCCGCGCCTAGGGTTGAAACCCTAGGGGGGGCGCCCACCGGCTTGGGGGCACTCCACCCCTTGCCGCCGCCCCTCGGAGATTGGATCTCGGGGGCCGCCACTGGGGCCTATATAAGGGGGGGAGGGGGGCTGCTGCACACAACTCCCAAGGCGCAGCCCTCCCTCCCAACACATCTCCTCCTCCGTAGAGCTCGTGAAGCCACAGCCGAGATCGCTTCTCCACCATCATCACGCCGTCGTGCTACCGGTGGAGCTGTCTTCCTCAACCTCTCCTTCCCCCTTGCTGGATCAAGAAGGAGGAGACGTCAATCGTCCCGTACGTGTGTTGAACGCGGAGGTGCTGTCCGTTCAGCACTTGGCATCGGTGATCTGAATCACGTTCGAGTACGACTCCATCATCGCCTTGCAAGCTTCCGCACGCGATCTACAAGTGGTATGTAGATGTCATCTCTCTCCCGTTACTCGTTGCTTAGATGAACTCATAGATGGATCTTGGTGAAGCCGTAGGAAATTTTTTAATTTTCTGCAACGTTCCCCAACAACTTCTCGGGTTCTTTGTGTCTCAGAGGGGGATTGAAGCCAATCCCGACAAGATCAAGGCCATTGAGCAAATTGAAGCACCAAAGCGCGTCAAGGATGTGCGAAGGCTTGCCGGCTGCGTTGCTGCTCTTAGTAGATTCATTTCCAAGTCTGTTGAACGCGCCCTGCCATTTTTCAAAATCTTGAAGAAGGCGGGTCCCATGAAATGGACTCCGGAAGCGGAGGCTGCGCTGCAAGACTTGAAGAAATATTTGTCCTCCACTCCAGCACTTGTCGCACCTAAGCCACAAGAGAAGTTGCTGCTATACCTAGCGGCAACAAATCAAGTGGTTAGTGCTGCGTTAGTGGCGAAAAGGGAGGCAGATGATGAGCCAGCAGCCGCGGCAAGCGAGTCCAGCGACAAGCGGGGGGCTTCCCCGACAAGCTCTGGCCCGGCAAGCCCTGATCCGACGAGTTCTGGCTCCGCCAAGGATGGATCTGTGCAATTGCCGGAAGAAAAACAGAAGAAGAAGGTGCAGCGCCCAGTTTACTTTGTCAGTTCCCTTTTGCAGGGAGCTAGATCAAGGTACTCTGGTGTGCAGAAGTTGCTTTTCGGCCTACTCATGGCCTCAAGGAAGCTGCGCCATTACTTTCAAGCACATGAGATCACAGTTGTCACTCGCTTTCCATTGAAGAGGATACTACAGAATCCGGAAGCAACAGGCAGGATTGTCGAGTGGGCACTGGAATTGTCAAGCTTTGGCCTCAAGTTTGAAAGTACTTCCACTATTCAGAGCCGGGCTTTGGCAGAATTTATAGCAGAATGGACGCCAACACCGGATGAAGAAAGTCCGGAGAACAGCATCCCCGTCAAGGAAATTAGCAAAGAATGGATCATGTACTTTGATGGTGCCTTCTCGCTGCAAGGCGCCGGTGCGGGCGTACTATTCGTCGCCCCCACCGGAGAGCACCTCAAGTACGTGGTCCAAATGCACTTTCCCAAGGAGCAAGCAACAAATAATACTGCAGAGTATGAAGGCTTGCTTGCCGGACTCAGGATAGCGGCAGAGCTTGGGATTAAGAAGCTTATTGTCAGGGGTGACTCGCAGCTTGTCGTCCGCCAAGTCAACAAGGATTACCAGAGTCCGTTGATGGAAGCATACATTGATGAAGTGAGGAAGCTAGAGGAGCATTTTGATGGCCTACAAATGGAACATGTTCCAAGAGCACAGAATGACATTGCAGATGGCCTATCAAAATGTGCCGCACTTAAATTGCCTGTGGAACCAGGGATTTTTGTGCTCAAGCTAACTCACCCATCCGTCACGCCATCAACTGGACAGAGCAAGAAGAGGAAGTTGCCTGCTAGCGACCACTTTCCGGCAGAGCTCCCCGGAGCCGCCGCCAAGAAGGTTCCCAGGATCAACACAGAAAGTGCTGAGGAGCAGTCCGCTCCGACAAGCCCCGGGGCTTGTTTCGTCGAAGCAGACGCTCCCGACAAGCTGTGTCCCGACACGCTTGCCGGGGAACATCACGCTCCGGCAGGATCCCTGATCCTTGCCGTAGAAGCAGATGTTCCCGCAGCTGCGTTTGCGCCTTTAGTCCTTGTTGTCGAGCCACAAGCTCCAACCTGGGCACAGCCAATAGTCCATTTCCTTCAGACAGGAGAACTTCCCGAGGAACAAGAGGAAGCGGTAAAAGTAGCCCGGCAATCGAGTATGTACCAGTTTGTCGATGACATACTGTACAGAAGAAGATTCAACGGAGTGAAATTGAAGTGCATTTCCCGGGAAGAGGGACAAGAGCTGTTGGCGGAGATACATGGAGGCATATGTGGTCACCACATTGGTGCAAGAGCACTTGCCGGCAAGGCTTTCCGGCAAGGCTTCTTCTGGCCGACAGCCCTCCAGGATGCAACTGCACAAGTAACCAAGTGTGAAGCATGCTAGTTCCATTCCAAACAGATTCATCAACCAGCTCAAGCTCTCCAAACAATCCCTTTATCCTGGCCATTTTCGGTCTGGGGGCTCGACATCCTCGGCCCCTTTCCCCGAGCTATCGGGGGCTTTGAGTACTTGTATGTTGCAATCGACAAGTTCACAAAGTGGCCTGAAGTGGAACCAGTCAGGAAGGTGACAGCACAGTCAGCAGTCAAGTTCTTCAGGTCAATTGTTTGCCGTTTCGGAATCCCTAATAGGATCATCACCGATAATGGCACACAATTCACGAGCCGCACCTTCATGCAATACGTCCAAGATCTTGGTACCAAGATCTGCTTCGCTTCTGTTGCTCACCCGAGAAGCAACGGTCAAGCGGAGAGGGCAAATGCTGAAGTGCTACGCGGACTCAAGACCAGAACTTTCGACAGGCTGCACAAGTGCGGAAGGAATTGGATCGAGCAGCTGCCAGTGGTTCTTTGGTCGATCAGGACGACGCCAAATCGAGCCACTGGCCAGACACCCTTTGCTCTTGTCTCATCGGCGAGGCAGTTCTCCCCACGGAACTCAGATACGGATCGCCACGAGTTCTCGCTTATGATGAGCTTGAGCAAGAGCAGCTGCGACAAGATGACACGCTGCTCCTCGAGGAGGATCGTCTTCAGGCTGCTGTGCGAGCTGCTCGCTATCAGCAAGCTTTGCGCCGCTATCATAGCCGCAAGGTTAATACCAGAAGCTTCGAGGAAGGCGACCTTGTTCTTCGGCATGTTCAATCCGCCAAGAATTCAAACAAGTTGACGCCGAAGTGGGAAGGCCCTTATCGGGTGAAATGAGTCACTAGGCCCGGCGCTGTCCGCCTTGAGACCGAAGATGGCATTCCGGTGAGCAACTCCTGGAACATAGAACATCTTCACAAGTTTTACCCATAAGGCGCGGTTGCCGGACCCGTTCCGGCAACCACCTTTTGTACAAGTCTTGCCGCTGTCGCATGTAACACTTTGTACAAAGCCGGGCGCAGCTCCCATGCGTAAATAAAGTTTATGTGCCTCGCACATCTTGTCGAATTTAATGCATCTTTCTTTTTTGCACCTATATCTGACACTTTGTGCAGCACTTACCCCCGGTAAGCAACAGCGAACCTCAAGGTTCCATATCATTATTTTCTCTTCTTTCTTCTCAAAAAAGAGGATTCCTCCGCCCACAAGTTCACCGGGGGGGAAGGGAAGATGAAGGTGTGGACCAGACGTCGTTCAAGGGAATCTAACCTTGCCGGGACGCAGGCGACAGAAAAGCTAAGTTGTCAAAGTTTGAGCTTAGTCGTTTTTAAATTTTTTAAGTTATATTCCTTGAACGTTCGTGCCTTGTATGGAAAACCTGTGCGCGAAGGAATCGACTCGCGGCTAAGTTGCGCCCTTGATTTGTTTTCGAGTCCGCTCAACAATACAAGTGAGCTGCAACCAGCCCCGACAAGGTTTCTTGCCGGAGGCAGCACCGCCAAGAAGCTCTTGATGTTCCGTGACTCAGCAAGTGTTATACCGGCGAGTTCCCTCAAAGCGTAGGGTAAAAGCATACAAGGGATGTAACAGAGTAAAGGAAATAACATAGCAAGCAATACCCAGAATAGAGTTATATTACAAGAATGACTTATTGTGGCACTGACTAAATTGTTCTCATAACCGAAACGACAGCAGTAAGAAAAAGGGAGAAGAAGGGCGGCCTAATCCACGCGCCCGCCGTCGACCCTCCTGACCTCGTTCACCTTGTCCATGATGGGTGCGACGATGGCCCTGAGCTCCTCAAGGTCAGCGCCCTCCGACAGCTTCTTGGTGACGCGGGAGAGGTCGATGCCCGGGTTGCGGAAGAGGACCTTCACCAACACCTTCTCCAAGACCCTGGCGCAGATCGCGCGCGACTCGTCGGCCAGCTTCTTCGGGATCTTTTCCCGGAGCTGCTGGAGAGCCGTCACCACACCCTTGAAGAAAAGCGTGAGCTTGGCGCTGGGCTGGAGATTTTCCTCAGTGGAATACCCAAAGCCCGCCAAGTCAAGCTCCGCCAGCTCCTCGTTGATAGATGCAGCGATGTTGACGAGGCCCTCCGTCCAGAGCTCCACCGTGGTCTTGAAGGTGTTCTGGGCCTCGGGGGCCCTCGTCAGCAGCTCCACGTTGCCCTTGAGCTCCTTCCTCAAGTCGTCCTCTCGCTTCTTGGCGGCGTCCAGCGTCTCCGCCAAGGTAGCCAGTTTCAGCTCCAGATCGGCACTCGAGTCTTTGGCGGCGTTCATCTCCTTGGTCTTCTCGGCAAGCTGGACTTGCAGCTCGCCATGGGCGCGTGCGTCCTTCTCGGCCTTCATGCTGGAGTGCTGACAAGCTCTTCATTCTTCTTTCCCATATCCGCCTCCACCGCGCCACCCTCTCCTCTAAATCCTTCTTGGCGGCCTCGGCGGCTGGCTGCGTCCTTTGCCTCCTTTAGTGTCCCGCCAGCGATCGCTCTCGTGCCTCGAGCTCCTCCTTGTGACTGTCCAGGTGGCTTTCTTCGTGTCAGCTCACCTTCCCGCCTGGACATCTCCTAGGCGGCGAGCCTCGCTGCTCCTCGGCTTCAGCCTTCTCCAGATGAACGCCTCCTTTGCCTCGCCGAAGGCGCCCTTTCCTGCGCAATGGATCGGAGGGCCTCTCGGTTGCGGTTCCGGAGCTTTGGCGCATGTTTTCTATGTCAACTCCCGCCTGCGCGACAAGCGCTTCCCGGGACTCAAGCTTCGCTTGCCGGGCGCGGTAGAGTGACACCAGCTTTCGGAGCAGCTGCTCCTCCTCGGACTCACCGCTGCTGCTGCTTGGCCTGTCGACCACTGCCAGCCCAGCAGAGGCGAGTACTTCCCCGTCAAACTCCTCTCCTTCAACCGGCGCCCTGGAGCTCGACGCCCAGGGAAGCTTGATATATACGCCCTCGCCGGCCTTCAAGTAAGCACCTGGCTGGGGCTCCTCGGAGCCCGATGCCACGTCAGCGGTGGAGGGGTCGACGGTCGGTGTAGCGCCTTGCGCTCCTACGTCCTCCAGGTCGTCAGTGCGACCGCCGGACCCCTCGCCGGCTCCTGCACCAGCAGCCTTGGCGGCCTTTTCGTCGGCGGGCTCATCAGCGCCGGCCTCTTCCTCATCGGCGGTGACATCCCCAGTGTCGCCGCATGCGCCCTCCTCGCCGGTGGCCTCAGTTTCCATCAGGTCCCCAAGAGGAGGATCTGAAGACAGGAAGAGGAAGGAAAAGTCAAGCAAAACATCCCAAAAGAAAATCAGAAGAACCCAAGGGAAAGTTTCCGACAAGGAGGGTCACCTGTGCTGGGCTCTGTGATCATGGGCTCCACCACTGGGGGCTCACTGGTTCCGCCCCTTGCCGGAGATCCCTTCCTTGCCGGAGGGTGCTCCCATATCGGGGAATCAGCCCTTGGTGGCGTAGTCGAAGCCGATGACATCTCCGGGTCGGCCTCTGGTTGCTCCTGGTGGGCCTGTTCTGCTCCTACCCAAATGAACCAGCAATCAAGGTGTCAGCAAAAAGGAAAAGCACCCATGCGCGCCCCACAACAGGAAGTGAACCAGACACTTACGCTGGGGGCTGTGCTGGGGGGCTGCCGCGAGGAGAAGGGATCGGGTCCGTCAAAGTGGTCTCGGATGTATCCTCCGTCGTCACGGCAGGATCATCCCCGATGTCGACCACGGGGATCTTGGCCCTCTTTGCCGCCCTCTCGGCCAAAGTCCTGAAGCAGAACAGGGATTTAGAGAGGAGCAAATCAAATACAAGATAAGCAACCACAGAGATCGAAGAAAGAAGAGTACAGCAAGGAGAAAGCCTTCCTCCTCCTCATCCTCCTCCTCTTCATCGTCATCGGAGCTCAGCGCGGAGAGGTCGAACTCCGGTACCCTCTCTGCGCGGTGTGGCGGAGGGGTAGGCTCCCTCCGGCGCTTGCCGAGGGCTGCGGCAGGATCAGGCGCGGCGGCCCGGGAAGACCCCGCCTCAGTTGCCGGCGCGCCATGGGACCCTCCCGCGGCAACGGTACTGGCCGCGGTGGAGCGTGTCCCACGATGCCGCGGCTGCTGGTCGGCCTGCTCCTCTGCTAGCTCTCCAACTCGACGGAGACGCCTTCTCGGTCGGAATTGGGGCTGCGCTGGGGGCTCCGCCTGCAGCAAGTTGCTCGAAGACGGCTGGCCGCTCGCGCCCTCGGCGGACTCGCTCGCTTCGACCTCGGCCTCCCCTTCGCCATCGACTTCTCCGGCAAGATCTTCCCGGGCGGCAAGGCTTGCCGCCTCAACTGCATCCGCCTCCGCCAGCGTGAAGCCAAACTCGCCCGCGGCAGCGGCTACCGCCGCCTCTTCGGCCCTGCTAGCAATGTACGCCAACTCGTTGGCAGTGGTGGCGCGGGTGAGGAGCTTCTGCTCGTCGGAGTTGACGGCCACCTCTGCCAAGTTATCGAAGAATTGCTGCACGACCTCGGCGTCGGGCTCTATCCAATTTGCACTTATTGCGAGTCGCAATCTGGCATCATTGCATAGATGCTATCGCGCTGGGAATTGTTGCACAAGGGGATGACGCCCACCGGCAGCTTGAACCACTCTGGATGATTGGCGTCGTGCTTGAACATCTCCCTTAGCATCGCGTCAAGCTCCAGAACCGTGAAGTTGAAGTTGAGGCCTGGACGCAGCCTCATGATATCTGCCGGGCCGCCAAACAGCCAGGCGGGCCTCCCCTCTTTGCAGGGGAAGCGCGACGACGGCGAAGAATCCGCGCCCATCGCCCTGTTGTGAGTCCGGCATGCCTCGAGCCGGAGGATTCGGTGGTGGCGATCGTCGCCATGGCGTCATATGGCGACAGAAGCGCTCGATCGCTGCCACACACCACCCGGTGCGGGCGCGCACTGGGTGAATGGAGGCGGATTGGCATCACAGATCCAGCACCACTCCGCCTCCACTCGCCCCACTTGCTGCGGAGCTCGCCGTCAAGTACACCTCCTTCATGCCCATCCGGAGGTCCAGCGATTCCGCCGCCGGTGGTTCCCCTTTTCGGCCCGAGGGGAGAAATAATAACGGAAAAGAGCAACATTGGGGAGGATGCCAACAAAGTTCTCGCAGAGGTGTGCGAAACCGCCATTGTCGAACGGCAAGCATGGGCGGAAATCAAGAAGACGAAACCCGTAGGTGTTCATGATGTCGCAAAGAAAATCGGAAAAAGGTGGGCAGAGCCCGCAATAGAAGAACACAGGGAAGAAGTAGTACCCTCTGGGGCACTTTTTCGATTTGGAAGCTTCAGCGGAAAGCACAGGCGTGCGCGGATGCGCCCGCGTTTCCATCAACCAGAAGAGGTAGAACTCCGCCCACAGCACCTCCGGGGTGAGCTCGGGGAGGAAAAGCACATGCTTCTTGCGCAGCGCCTCGAGCTCCAGCGCCTCAGCCGACTTTGCAGCCTTCGAAGCCTTCGCGGCCTTCGCAGCCTTCCCCATCTTCGGAGCAATGGCAGGAGCAGTGGGGGAAGGCGAAGACGACGGCGGCGACAGCGACGATGGGTGGCGGAGCGCTGCTCTCTTTCGACTCGGGAAGTGGAGGGGAGCGGCGGAGCTTTTGGAGGAAGGAACTGCAAGTAGCGAAGGTCGGGGAACGGCCCTGTTTCCCCTGATTATAAATGGGAGATGCGAACGTTACGCATTTCCTGGAATTAAGTATTGACCACGTTCTCTCCCACGACGCCGCAATCGACGCGTGCCGTTGCGAGAGAGCGCGGTGGATGCGGAGAAGGTTTTGCGTAGACCCAGGCCGCGTGTCTGCAGACCGCTTTTGGGCCTAGCCCAACAACGCCGCACCGTGTATGGCCCAGCCCGCTGGCTCTGTCGGTGTACTAAAGTAGGGGCACCTTAGTACCCGAACTTGTGCACGGGCATCGAAGCACTTCAGCGGCAAGGCTTGCCGCATCCGCCAAGACCCTCCGTCATTTCCTATTTATCGCCATTCAAGAACAAAGTGTCAACCAAGTAGATAAGGCCCCGCAAGAAGAGCTTGCCGGAAGGATAAAGACCCCGCAAGGGAGCTTGCCGGAAGGCCAACCAAGGTGCCTCGGAAGACTTGCCGCGACGCTCACAAGATCCAGCAAGGCCCGGCGATCGCAAGCTTGCCGGCGCGACAAGAGAAGGGCCGAGGCAAGGCGCTTGCCGCGACAAGGTTGCCACTATACACCCAAGCTCCAGACATCCAACGGCGATCACCTGTGGCCATCCCAGGGCACGTGGTGGTATTTGGCAGCCATGCGGTGCGAGGTGGCAAGCGAGGCTGACAAGGAGGCCATCGTGGCGATCGGTGACGCCCCTAACGGTCATTTCCTTGCACTGTTGGGGCGACCGGACGGGCATTAAAAATGCCCTTGTCCCCTGCTGTCAGAGTTAGGTAGGGGACACTGTTGGACACTGTTGTACCAACCTGCGTTTTTACCTTTCTGCCCCTCTTTCTATGCTGCCACCTGTCGGTGACCCCCTTAGGCTATAAAAGGGAGGCCCATGCGCACGAAGAAAGGGTTCGGAACTTTTCCACACTAGGGTGCGGTTCATTCGACACATCCAACACCACCACACGCTCGCGCTCTCGAGCAAGAACAAATACAAACACAAGGCAGCAGTAGGAGTTTTATCTCTCTGGAGAGCTCCGAAGCTGGGTAAAAATCGCCCGTCTCCCCCGCGCGCCCGACCTCGATCTGCTATGCGTGCGCCCTCCGCTCCCTCACCGGACTAGAAGGGGCCCCCTGCCCCATCGGTGCTCGTGATCCCCGCGACAACGGCGGTAAAACCAGTCTCGCGTAAGCGTACGCGTAATGTCGGTCCGGGCCGCTTCATCCAACAATACCGCCGAACCAAAGTATGACATGCTGGTAAGCAGTATGACTTGTATCGCCCACAACTCACTTGTGTTCTACTCGTGCATATAACATCTACGCATAAAACCTAGGCTCTGATACCACTATTGAGGAATGTAGTAATTTCAAAATAATTCCTACGCACATGCAAGATCATGGTGATGACATAGCAACGAGAGGGGAGAGTATTGTCCACGTACCCTCGTAGACTGAAAGCGGAAGCGTTATGACAACGCGGTTGATGTAGTCGTACGTCTTCACGATCCGACCGATCCAAGTACTGAACGTACGGCACCTCCGTGTTCAGCACACGTTCAACTCGATGACGATCCCTGGAGTCCGATCCAGCAAAGTGTCGGGGATGAGTTCCGTCAGCACGACGGCGTGGTGACGATGATGATGCTCTACCGATGCAAGGCTTCGCCTAAACTCCGCGACGATACGACCGAGGTGGAATATGGTGGAAGGGGGCACCGCACACGGCTAAGGAATGATCCGTAGATCAACTTGTGTGTCATGGGGTGCCCCCCTGCCCCCGTATATAAAGGAGCAAGGGGGGAGGAGGCCGTCCCTAGGGGGGCGCGCCAAGTGTGGAGTCCTAGTTGGATTAGGACTTGGGGGGAGGGAAAGAGGAAAGGGGGGAGCCGCCCCCCTTCCTTGTCCTATTAGGACTAGGGGAGAGGGGGCGCGTGGCCTGCCCTGGCCGGCCCTCCTCTTCTCCCTCATGGCCCACTAAGGCCCATTAACCCTCGGGAGGGTTCCGGTAACCACCCGGTGTTCCGGTAAAATCCCGATTTCACCCGAAACCATTCCGATGTCCAAACATAGGCTTCCAATATATCAATCTTTATGTCTCGACCATTTCGAGACTCCTCGTCATGTCCGTGATCACATCCGGGACTCCGAACAAATTTCGGTACATCAAAACTTATAAACTCATAATAAAACTGTCATCGTAACGTTAAGCGTGCGGACCCTACGGGTTCGAGAACTATGTAGACATGACCTAGAACTATTCTTGATCAATAACCAATAGCGGAACCTGGATGCCCATATTCGCTCCTACATATTCTACGAAGATCTTTATCGGTCAAACCGCATAACAACATACATTGTTCCCTTTGTCATCGGTATGTTACTTGCCCGAGATTCGATCGTCGGTATCTCAATACCTAGTTCAATCTCGTTACCGACAAGTCTCTTTACTCGTTCCGTAATACATCATCCCGCAACTAACTCATTAGTTACAATGCTTGCAAGGCTTATAGTGATGTGCATTACTGAGTGGGCCCAGAGATACCTCTCCGACAATCGGAGTGACAAATCCTAATCTCGAAATACGCCAACCCAACATGTACCTTTGGAGACACCTGTAGATCTCATTTATAATCACTCAGTTACGTTGTGACGTCTGGTCGCACACAAAGTGTTCCTCTGGTAAACGGGAGTTGCATAATCTCATAGTCATAGGAACATGTATAAGTCATGAAGAAAGCAATAGCAACATACTAAACAATCAAGTGCTAAGCTAACGGAATGGGTCAAGTCAATCACATCATTATTCTAATGATGTGATCCCGTTAATCAAATGACAACTCATGTCTATGGTTAGGAAACTTGACCATCTTTGATTAACGAGCTAGTCAAGTAGAGGCATACTAGTGACACTATGTTTGTCTATGTATTCACACATGTATTATGTTTCCAGTTAATACAATTCTAGCATGAATAATAAACATTTATCATGAAATAAGGAAATAAATAATAACTTTATTATTGCCTCTAGGGCATATTTCCTTCATTACTATCTACAAAGCTCGACTTGTCGCAAAAAGGTTTTCGGCAAGTTCAAGGTGTTGACTACAATGAGATTTTCTCAACTGTAGCGATGCTTAAGTCTGTCCGAATCATGTTAGCAATTGCTACATTTTATGAAATCTGGCAAATGGATGTCAAAACTGCATTCCTTAATGGTTTTCTTAAAGAAGAGTTGTATATGATGCAACTAGAAGTTTTTGTCAATCCTAAAGGTGCTAACAAAATGTGCAAGCTCCAGCGATCCATCTATGGACTGGTGCAAGCATCTCAGAGTTGGAATATACACTTTGATAAGTTGATCAAAGCATATAGTTTTATACAGACTTGCAGTGAAGCCTGTATTTACAATAAAGTGAGTGGAGCACTACCGCCTTTCTGATAAATATATGTGAGTAACATATTGTTGATCAGAAATAATGTAGAATTTTTCTGGAAAGCATAAAGGAGTATTTGAAAGGAGTTCTTAAAAAGAAAGACCTCAGTAAAGCTACTTACATATTGAGCATCAAGATCTATTGAGATAGATCAAGACGCTTGATAAGTTTTTCAATAAGTACATACCTTGTCAAGATTTTGAAGTAGTTCAACATGGAACAGTAAAAGAAAAGGTTCTTGCATGTGTTGCAAAGGTGTGAAATTGAGTAAGACTCAAAACCCGACCACGGCAGGAAATGGAAAAGAGAATGAAAGTCATTCCCTATGCCTCAGTCATAGGTTCTATAAAGTATGCTATGCTGTGAACCAGACCTATTGTATTCCTTGCTCTGAGTTTGACAAAGGAATACAATTTTGATCTAAGAATAGATCACTGGACATCGGTCAAGAATATCCTTAGTGAGGATTAAGGAGATGTTTCTCGATTATGGAGGTGATAAAAGAGCCCGTCATAAAAAGTTACAACGATGCAAGCTTTTGCACAGTTCCAGATGACTCTAAGTCTCAATCTGGATACATATTGAAAGTGGGAGCAATTAGCTAGAGTAGCTCCGTGCAGAGCATTGTGGACATAGATATTTGCAAAATACATACGGCTTTGAATGTGATAGACCCGTTGACTAAGCTTCTCTCACGAGCAAAACATGATCAAACCTTAGTACTCTTTGGTTGATAATCACATAACGATGTGAACTAGATTACTGACTCTAGTAACCCTTTGGGTGTTGATCAGATGACGATGTGAACTATGGGTATTAATCACATACATATGTGAATATTAGTGTTAAATCACATGGTGATGTGAACTAGATTATTGAATCTAGTGCAAGTGGGAGACTGAAGGAAATATGCCCTAGAGGCAATAATAAAGTTATTATTTATTTCCTTATTTCATGATAAATGTTTATTATTCATGCTAGAATTGTATTAACCGGAAACACAATACATGTGTGAATACATAGACAAACATAGTGTCACTAGTATGCCTCTACTTGACTAGCTCGTTAATCAAAGATGGTTAAGTTTCCTAACCATAGACATGAGTTGTCATTTGATTAACGGGATCACATCATTAGGAGAATGATGTGATTGACTTGACCCATTCCATTAGCTTAGCACTTGATCGTTTAGTATGTTGCTATTGCTTTCTTCATGACTTATACATGTTCCTACAACTATGAGATTATGCAACTCCCGTTTACCGGAGGAACACTTTGTGTGCTACCAAACGTCATAACGTAACTGGGTGATTATAAAGGTGCTCTACATGTGTCTCCGAAGGTATATGTTGGGTTGGCGTATTTCGAGATTAGGATTTGTCACTCCGATTGTCGGAGAGGTATCTCTGGGCCCACTCGGTAATGCACATCACTATAAGCCTTGCAAGCAATGTGACTAATGAGATAGTTGCGGGATGATGCATTACGGAACGAGTAAAGAGGCTTGTCGGTAACAAGATTAAACTAGGTATTGAGATACCGACGATCGAATCTCGGGCAAGTAACATACCGATGACAAAGGGAACAAAGTATGTGTTATGCGGTTTGACCGATAAAGATCTTCGTAGAATATGTAGGATCCAATATGAGCATCCAGGTTCCGCTATTGGTTATTGACCGAGAATAGTTCTAGGTCATGTCTACATAGTTCTCGAACCCGTAGGATCCGCACGCTTAACTTTACGATGACAGTTTTATTATGAGTTTATAAGTTTTGATGTACCGAAGGTTGTTCAGAGTTTCGGATGTGATCACGGACATGACGAGGAGTCTTGAAATGGTCGAGACATAAAGATTGATATATTGAAAGCCTATATTTGGATATCGGAATGGTTCCGGTGAAGGAAATATGCCCTAGAGGCAATAATAAAGTTATTATTTATTTCCTCATATCATGATAAATGTTTATTATTCATGCTAGAATTGTATTAACCGGAAACATAATACATGTGTGAATAAATAGACAAAACTATGGTCACTAGTATGCCTCTACTTAACTAGCTCATTAATCAAAGATGGTCATGTTTCCTGACCATAGACATGTGTTGTCATTTGATTAGTGAGATCACATCATTAGAAGAATGATGTGATTGACATGACCAATTCTGTTAGCCTAGCACTTGATCGTTTAGTATTCTGCTATTGCTTTCTTCATGACTTATACAAAGTTCCTGCAACTATGAGATTGTGCAACTCCTGTTTACGGAAGAACACTTTGTGTGCTACCAAACGTCACAACGAATCGGGTGATTATAAAGGTGCTCTACAGGTGTTTCCGAAGGTACATGTTGAGTTGGCATAATTCGAGATTAGGATTTGTCACTCCGATTGTCGGAGAGGTATCTCTGGGCCCTCTCGGTAATACTCATCACCTAAGCCTTGCAAGCATGTAACTAATGAGTTAGTTATGAGATGACATATGAGAGAACGAGTAAAGAGACTTGCCAGCAACGAGATTGAACTAGGTATTGGATACCGACGATCAAATCTCGGGCAAGTAACGTACCGATGACAAAGGGAACAAAGTATGTTGTTATGCGGTTTGACCGATAAAGATCTTCATAGAATATGTAGGAACCAATATGGGCATCCAGGTCCCGCTATTGGTTATTGACCGGTGACGTGTCTCGGTCATGTCTACATTGTTCTCGAACCGTAGGGTCCGCACGCTTAAGGTTTCGATGACAGTTATATTATGAGTTTATGTATTTTGATGTACGAAGTTTGTTCGAGTCCCGGATGTGATCACGGACATGACGAGGAGTCTCAAATGGTCGAGACATAAAGATTGATATATTGGACAACTATATTCGGACACGGAAAGGTTCGGAAGTTTCCGGAGAAAACCGAGTGCGGGGGTTACGGAACCCCGGGAGAGTTAATGGGCCACATGGGCCAAGAGGGAAGAGAGAGGCGGCCAGATGGGCGCGCCTCTCCCTCCAAATCCGAATTGACTAGGAGGGGAGCCCCTTTCCTTTCCCCTCTCCTCCTTCCTTCCCCTCATAGTAGGAGTAGGAAAGGGGAATCCTACTCCTACTAGGAGGAGGATTCCTCCTCCTTTGCGCGCCCCAAGGGGGCCGCCGGCCCCCCTCCCTCCTTTATATACGGGGGTAGGGACACCCTAGACACACAAGTTGATCATTGATCGTTCCTTAGCCGTGTGCGGTGCCCCCCTCCACGATATTACACCTCGATCATATTGTAGAGGTGCTTAGGCGAAGCCCTGCGACAGGAGAACATCAAGATCGTCACCACGCCGTTGTGCTGACGGAACTCCCCCTCGGAACCTCTACTGGATTGGAGATCGAGGGTGCGTCATCGAGCTGTACGTGTGTCAAGAACTCGGAGGTGCCGGAGTAATCGTGCTTGGATCGGTCGGCCGGGAGGACGTACGACTACTTCCTCTATGTTGCGTCTGTTGGGGAACGTAGTAACGAGGGGAGAGTGTTGTCTACGTACCCTCGTAGACAACACTCTCCCCTCTTGTTGCTATGCATCACCATGATCTTGCGTGTGCGTTGGAAATTTTTTGAAATTACTACGTTCCCCAACATCCGGGTGAAATCTGGATTTTACCGGAGCACCGGGGGGTTACCGGAACCCTCCCGGGGGTTATTGGGCCTTCATGGGCCCTAAGGGAGAAGAGGAGAGGAGGCAAGAGGTGGGCTTCGCCCCCTCCCCTCCCTAGTCCGAATAGGACAAGGAGAGGGGGCGGTGCCCCCCCTTTCCTTCCCCTCTTCCTCCTCCTTCTCCTTCTCCAACTAGGAAAGAAGGGAGTCCTACTCCCGGTGGGAGTAGGACTCCCCCTTGGCGCGCCCTCCTTGGCCGGCCGCCCCCTCCCCCTTGGCTCCTTTATATACGGGGGCAGGGGGCACCTCTAGACACACAAGTTGATCTTCGTGATCGTTCCTTAGCCGTGTGCGGTGCCCCCCTCCACTATATTCCACCTCGGTCATATCGTTGCGGTGCTTAGGCGAAGCCCTGCGTCGGTAGAACATCATCATCGTCACCACTGATGAAACTCATCCCCGAAACCCTGCTGGATTGGAGTCCGGGGATCGTCATTGAACTGAACGTGTGCTGAACTCGGAGGTGCCATACGTTCGGTGCTTGGATCGGTCGGATCGTGAAGACGTACGACTGCATCAACCGCGTTGTCATAACGCTTCCTCTTACGGTCTACGAGGGTACGTGGAAAACACTCTCCCCTCTCGTTGCTATACATCACCATGATCTTGCATGTGCGTAGGAAATTTTTAAAATTACTACGTTCCCCAACAGGAATTGCTACAATGATTCCCTGCACTTGGGGATTATCAAGCTCTTTCCTGGCGCCGTTGCCGGGGAGCAATAGTGTGGGGTTGATATTCTCGTGTGTGCTTGTTTGCTTTCTTCACTAAGTAGATTTTGTTTTTCCTTTTTGTTTCTGTTTAGTTGTGGGTGAAACATACAAAAAAATAAAAAGAATGAAAATACTAAAAAAAATTACTTACCTCTCATGTCTAAAAAAGGGTTTTTCAAAAAGAGAAGTGATTGGAAAGTTATGCATTGAAGAAGTGAGGGTCGACCTTGAGCACTTGTGTTCATGCTCACGGAAACAATGTAGAATTTTTCATGGAAGTTTCTCTTTAAATAATTATCCCCTTGTATATATCCATTGTATTATAAAAATAATGTGCCAAGCTTTGGTTTTAGTATGATAAGATTGCTTGCTTACTATGTGCAGAACAAAAACAGAAACTTTGGCTGTAGTGCAAGAATTTACATTTTTTACTGGAAAGTCAAATGTGTCTGAAACTTTTTGCACATTACTTCTGTACAAATTTTTCAAATTGTCAAATTTATTTAATAAATTTTGGAGTTACATAAGTTTACTAAACTTCCAGATCACTACAGACTGTCCTGTTCTTGACAGATTATGTTTTTCGTGTGTTGTTTGCTTATTTTGATGCATCTATGGCTAGTATGTAAGGGTATGAACCATAGAGAAATTGGAATACAGTAGGTTTAACACCAATATAGATAAATAATAAGTTGATTACAGTACCTTAAAGTGGTAGTTTGCTTTATTACACTAACGGATCTCACAAGTTTTTGTTTAAGTTTTTGTGAATGAACTGTTTGAAGAACGAGGAGTTACCGATGTGAGAAGAATGAAGAGAGACAAGAGTTCAAGCTTGGGGATGCCCAAGGCACCCCAAGTAAATATTTCAAAGGATACTCAAGCATCTAAGCTTGGGGATGCCCCGGTTGGCATCCCATCTTTCTTCTTCAACAAATATCGGTATACCTCGGTTTTTGTTTTGTTCACATTGTTTGTGCCCTTTGTGTTTTTTTAAGAATCATGCTAGCATGAGATATCTCTTCATAGATTTATAGAATAGTTCATGTGCTTCACTTATATCTTTTAAGTATGATCTTATAGAATTGCTCTTTGTGCTTCACTTATATCATTTGAGTATGGTTTTATAGAGTGCTTCGTGCGCTTCACTTATATATTTTGAGTTTGGATATTGGCTAGTCTATATTAATTAAGGAATGCTCCAGGAACTTCACTTATATCTTTTGGAGTATGAATACTACTATAATTTAAAGTGGGTTTGGAAGAGTGTCAACTTTAGGAATTAGTGATCCCACAGTCTTGGAGGGTGTTGAATCTCCGTACGATATTTATGAAAGTGGATTTGGAAGAGTGTCAACTTTAGGAAGAGGTTCCAATTGAGTATGAGAACAAAGTTTCTATTCATGATGCTACTGAAAATTATTATGAGGGAGGAATATGTGCTTGTAGGAGTTGCAATAATGTCAAGTTTCCTCTCCATGTGCTTATAGTTTTGAAGTTATACTTGTTTTGCCTTCCTATGCTAGTTGATTCTTGTTCCTATAAATTGTGTGCTCACAAAATCCCTAGGCATAGGAAGTGGGTTATATTTAAATGTGCTACTCATATTCTTCACGATGCTCTCTTTGTGTTTCAAATCTTTTCTTTTATGCGAGCATCATTGAAATCATCATGCCTAGCTAAAAGGCATTAAAGAAAAGCGCTTGTTGGGAGACAACCCAATATTTCCCCTTACTGTTTTTGTGTGTCTACATGATTAAGATACTGTATTAATCATGTTTTATAGCTTTTGTTCCAATAAAATGCCAAGTAAGACCTTTGGGAAGACTTGGGTGAAAGTTAATGTGATCTTGCTGTAAAAAATAGAAACTTTGCGCTCACGAGATTAGCTGTCATTTTTTACAGAAGAGTGATTTTGAGTTGATTCTTTTTGCATAAGATTAATAGACAAATTCCTCACGTCCAACAATTTATTTCATAATTTTTGGAGTAGCATAAGTATGGTTATTGTTCAGATCATTACAGACTGTTCTGTTTCTGACAGATTCTGTTTTCATCGAATAGTTTGCTTGTTTTCTAGTTTCTATGGCTTATATTTTGCAATATAAATTGTAGAAATGATATAGTACAGTAGGAATTGTGTGAGAACAATTATGAACCTTGTCTTTTACAGCACCAAAGTGAATGATTTACTCTTTATCATACTAACCTATCTCACGAAGTTCCATTAAGTTTTGTGTGGTTGAAGTTTTCAAGTTTTGGGTGAGATATCGATAGGAGGAGAATAAGGAGTGGGAAGACCCTAAGCTTGGGGACAATACTAGGGAAAACCTTATACACAGAAATTTAGCAACAACGCGGGTCAAAAAACTGCGCTAGTGCTATATAGCAGTAGCGACCAAATAAAAACCGCGCTACAGACACAAACTTAGCAGTAGCGCTTGTGATAAAGAAAGCGCTACTACTAATATTCCCATTGGCAGAATGTTAGGCTACGATAGCAAAGAGCGAAGCTTCAAAGAAACGCGCCATCGCTAGAAACACGATTAGCAGCGCTTTTCCTGAGAAGAGCGCTACTACTAACGGAAATAAAATAAGATGAAAAACAAATAGAAATTTAAATGAAAATGAAAGAAATAGAAAAAGGAGAAAGGGAAAAATAAAATGTAAAGCAAAATAAACGAAAAAGCGAAAAATCGGAGGAAGGCTTAGCAGCAGCGTTTGTTTGTAAGAGGCGCTATAGCTAACGTAGCTGCAGCGCGTGTCCTAGACCCCCGCTATAGAAACAGAATAGGAAATTAAAAAAGGAAGAAATTTACATAGCTATAGCAGCAGCGCGTTTTTAAGAAAGCGCTATAGCTATCTTAGCTATAGCGCTTTTATAAACGCGCTACCGCTAAGTTTGACTTAACCAAAAACCGCTTCCCCCACCACACCCCAAATCCTCAAACCAACCCAGCAGCATTGCCGTCTCCCGATTCACAATCGCTTCACTTCGCCGCCGACGACGACGCCATCAGAGTTGCAGCGTCGTCGACGACACCGAGCCGCTTCAACGCCACGGAGCCACGCTGCCTCGCTAACGCCACCGAGCCGCCATCGACGCCACCTTCCTCGCCGTCACCGGAGACGCCTGCCTCCTCGCCGTCACCGGAGACGCCCGCCTCCTCGCCACCACGCCTCCGTCGCCACCATCGGAGCCATCATCAGAAGCCCCACCCTCCTCTCTCTCTCATGCATAGGTTAGCCAGTTTAATTAGGTTAATTATCTAGGTTAGGGCAAAAATTTAGTTAGGGCATTGACAGAGAAGTAGTTAGGTTAACTAGTTTAATTAGGTTAATTATCTAGGTTAGTGCAAAAACTTAGTTAGGGCTTTGACAGAGAACTAGTTAGGTTAACTAGTTTAATTGGGTTAATTATCCATGTTAATTAGTGCAAAAATTTATTTTAGGCTTTGACAGAGAACTAGCTGCGTTAACTAGTTTAATTAGGGTTAATTATCTAGGTAAACTAGATTAACTAACTAGGTTAAATAGGTAGGTTAATTAGGTTCGTTGGATTAACAAGCTAGGTTAAGTAGATTGGCAAAGGTTTTTGATTTTTGAAAAGACCACTATTTTTCAAGGAAAATAATTTAGGCAAATTTTAGTTTTCATTGAAGTGGTCATGTTATATCTTTTCATTGAAGTTGTTCGATTGTGCCTGTGTGGCTCTGTTGTTTCTGTGAATGATGTTGAGTGGTTTATGTTTTGCCGGAATGTTGATTCATTTCGTTAAGCAAATTTCAGGTTCTCGATTTGTCCACTTTTTAGTTAAAGGTCATGCGAAATTTCCGTGAATTTCGGCATGACTTGTGCTACAAACTAGGACATATCGAGTGCCCGGATTTGCCGCACGAGGAAGGAGTCAACATTCCTGCAAAACAATAGTCCTTTTTATGTCATTATTCATTTTATTAGGTCTAGAATTAATTGACTAGATTTAATCATAGGAAACATGGCTAGCAACGATGAAGGACAGGGTTCGGTGATTATGACGATGTTCACCGGGCGCGATTTAATTTTTAGCTTTACCGACGATCAACAGATGTTGTTGCTGGGCCCACCGGTGGCATCGGGACCGAGACCGACACGCAGACCGGTCTTTGAGACCGACACGCAGACCGGTCTTGAGACCGACACCGGTGCTGAGATTGAGACAGCATCGAGACCGCGCTGAGACCGGTGCTGCCTCGGGAGCGGAGCGGTGTAGAACGGAAAGCAAAGAGGCAACGGGTTCCTAACAAACTCAGGACTACTAGACTGGTGGTCACGGAGGTGGGCGACAGCAATTTTGAGCCAAAGGCGCCGAGGAAGCAGCGTGCTACGGCAATCAAATAGGCTGCATCATACGGACAACCGCCACCATCAACGATGAGAATCTAACGAAGATAGAAAATATGAGGAGCTCCTCCTAAAGAAGTTTCACCAGATATTCTTGTTCCGGGCGGAATGAGAAGGATTATGAAGATCCGGATAATGACCCGCAATGAAGAAGATAAACAAACACGCCATGACCAAGTTTAGCAACGTTGGCGCTGGAAAAATCGGTGAAAGCAAAGATCAACGACGGGAACCCTACTCCGAGATTGTAAAGGAAAGTCCGACAATCACGGAAGAGCAGTTTCAAATATTCAAGGAGGCTTGCGAGGCCGAAGCTGCCAAAGAAAAGTCTAAGTACATGAAGGGGCTTCAAAAGAGGAACATTGGGACCCACCACCTTGGAAGCCGTGGTTACGGCGGAAAGAGGTCCAAATGGGCCAAGGAGGATGCGGAAGCCGCGAGTCTGGGCATCCCAGACCCCTTGGTGGATTTCACCGCCCACAGGAGCGTGACGTCCTAAGGGCCCGCCACCGTTGGGACCCACTGAAAAAGGTTTATGACACAACACCGGTCATTACGGAGTTCATGAGACTGCCGGTAATTTTAGTTTCTGATCAATTCGACTGCACACGTTAGACATATTTATAAACGATCCTTGTGCCTTTTGCAGAGAGAGCAACACCGGATTGTGGCCGAAAGCGACTCGCCGTCTGAGGCATTGGCGAGGCCCAAGTGGGACACTCCATTCAACTGGGCGTTGAACATATTGAAACGACAACCGGTGGATACTCGACCGTCGTATGGACGCGTGCACGGTGTCGGAGATGGCGCCACGTGGAAGAAGTACTACCGTGAGACCACGGAGGAGAAAAAGGAAAGATGGAGGTTAATCAAGAAAGCATCGACAAGAAGGTTGAGATTGCGGTTGAGAAGAAATCATCTCGCATATCAGAACAGCGGTAGCTGCCGCAAAACAGGCGATTGCAGATATATCTACTTCCTTGGTGACGGGCGTTCACACTTGGACAAGGGAAAATCCAAAAAAAAATGCAGAGGACTTTCCCCTTGCTGACTTCTTGGCAGCACATGCTCACGAACCGGCTCCCGCACCTGCTCCTGCACCGGCTCCCGCACCTGCTCCCGCACCGGCTCCCACACCGGCTGCCGCACCGGACGTGCTCGGTGGTGCCTCCTCTTTGGTGAGCTCGACGCCCTCACGATATCTGCCACACCGGCCCCCTTCAATATAAATGTATAATCTCCCGTTTTCGTTGCCTTTCGGATGTCTCACATCGCAGACTTTTCTTTGCAGGCCGACGAAACCCCGTGCACCATATTTTACACCATCGGCGAACAGAAGGTGGACGTGGGGAAGGGGACGATAATGGAGCAGAAGGAACCATTGTTCCACAGCCGGTCGATCCCCCCGAACGTCTTCAAGGTTTCCATGGCAAGTGTCAAACCGGGCCACGAGAATTTGCCTCCTCTAATACTAGTGGGGGATGACGACGAGACCGGGCTGCTTGGTGATTGTTGCAATGGGTGGGTCTGTTGTGGCCAAAGAGTGCGCCGTTTGGAGGCGGGAGCACACCCACGAGCACGCAGCCTCAGAAGGTATGAACATCAACACCCCACCTACCCAATTAGCGTCGGGTGTCGGGTTGGGTGATAGCGACGGGTAAGCAGGTGGCTCCATTAGAGGCTGATGACGTCGCCATGGATGAGGATGAGGATGACGATGGCGCTGAACAGCATGTCTATACTGGCGCCTCCTCAGGGTTTGAGCATCATGAGTCGGTGCCTGAATTACCGTCTCAACGTGTTATTGACGACCATCCGGTGGTAAAGAAGCCTAGGAAGAGAGCGAGGAAAGGCAAAAAAGCTGATTCTATGTGTCGTGGTTCTAAGTCTGACAGTAGAATAGGGGTAGGATAACGGAGCATTCTATCGAGATGCATATGGGTGACACGGTGGTTTTAGCGAGTTCGGGCCTCTCACGGTGGAGATAACAACCCTACGTCTCGTGCTCCGGAGAGGCTTTGTTTTATCTGAGTATATATCCGGAGATTACAATGTGTGTGAGAGAGAGGAACGGATCCCCATGCCTGAGCTAAGTCCTGAGACTAATGGTGAAAAGAGAGAGGTGGAAGAAAAGAACCCCCCAAGTCTAGTGGTGGGGGGTGGCTTATATAGAGTGCGCCACCCCCTCACCTCCTATGTTACAAAGTGGAGTATCAATGCCATAATACATGGCCACTACAAAACCGTCATACTGACTATTGGTCTTTGCATATCCGAGTGAGTTACACCGCCGAGTGGAATGAGCTCGTCGAGTGGAATCTTTGTGCTCGAGTGGTTGTTGCCGTCCGAGTGACTTTCAAGTTGTGGTACGCCCGACGGGCGATCCGCCCAGGGGCCCGAGTACAAAGTGTATGGTGTCCATGGATAGGGTCTTTAGGTCAGGCTGTTACCCTACCCCTAATACATGTCCTCGTCATTAGCCCCGAATCGGTCGAGGTTGAGCGGGTCGAGTTGAGGTGAAATCCCGGATGAGTCGAGTGCTTCGGAGGCACTTATGAACTTCCTCCGTCACCGGTGGTCTTATCTTCACGTGTTGCCTTGATGGATTCTAGGCGCACGATGTCCGAGTGAAATGAGCTCAATCGGGTCCACGGAGGGCGTTGAACTCACCTTATAGCAATTTTTTGGAGTGATTTGGAACTGGTCCTGCATCGAGTGGCGATTACTCGGAATTTCTTCACGCCGAACGTGTCTTTTTTCATGTTTGGCCGTCACTCGACCGGGCGGACTGTTCAGTGGATACCATTCCAGTGGGGGCACGCTGAGTGCACCCACTGGGTGTAGTCCCCGAGACTGCCGTCGACTGCGGGCAGTCGGCGGGAGTCTTAGAGCCTGTATTTTTTGTTGTTATTTGGCCGTCACTCGGACCGGGCGGACCGTTCCGAGTGGATTCCAACAGTCGGCGGGAGTCTTAGAGCCTGCCCTTTTTTTTGTTGTTCATCACTCGGACTGGTCAGGCCGTACCGAGTGGAGATTACTCCAGTGGGGGCACGCTGAGTGCACCCACTGGGTTTAGTCCCCGAGACCGCCGTCGATGCGGGCAATGGAGGAGGTCTCGAGAAAAATCTTCTTAGCTGGTACCAGTCGAACTTGTTCCTCTCTGACTCGGAGGTCGAGTAGTACTTGAGGATCTGGTATTGGTCTAGCTTGTTTCTCTTTGACTCAGAAGTCGAGTAGTACTTGAGTGATCTGGAGGTAGCCCCGAGTGATGCTCGAAAGAGGTAAGCTCGCTAGAGAATGTGATATGAGGTTTGATCATATGAGTAACCTAGTCATTCCCATGTTGGGGGTGTAGAGGTGAGGACATGTCCAACTGATGGTGACGCGCGGGGCGGCCGAGGGGCGAGGACGTGTATAACCGAGTGGCGACGCGCGGGGCGGCCGAGTGGTGAAGACGTGCAAAACCGAGTGGCGACGCGCGGGGCGGCCGAGTGGTGAAGACGTGCAGAACCGAGTGGCGACGCGCGGGGCGGCCGAGTGGTGAAGACGCGCACAACCGAGTGGCGGCGCTGGGCGGGCCGCTGGGCGGCCGAGTGGTGAAGACGGCGCAACCGAAAGTGGCGTCTTGGGGTGGCGAGTGGTGAAGACGCGACAACCGAAAGTGGCGGCAGGCTGCGAGCGAGCACGGGCGGCCGAGTGGTGAAGACGTGCGCAACCGAGTGGCGACGCGCGGGGCGGCCGAGCACGGGGCGGCCGAGTGGTGAAGACGTGCAAAACCGAAAGTGGCGGCAGGCGGCCGAGTGGTGAAGATGTGCGAACCGAGTGGCGACGTGCGGGGCGGCCGAGTGGTGAAGACGCGCGCAACCGAGTGGCGACGCTGGGCGGCCGATGCTGGGCGGCCGAGTGGTGAAGACGGCGCAACCGAAAGTGGCGGCGCGGGGTGGCCGAGTGGTGAAGACGCGACAACCGAAAGTGGCGACGCTGGGCGGCGAGTAAAGGACTAAGTGTCCAGCCGAGTGGCAAAATGGTCCTTGAAGGAGTTAGCGGATGCTTTGAAGCTGATGTAGCGACAAGGTCGGTGTAGTGTGGCTGTGGCGCAACAAGACCGGTGCGACAACTGAATTTGAGTAGGAACGAAGATTGCCGCAGAGTGTCCGGGTGATTATGAAATTAAATCAAAGTGACGGATCGAATGTACTTGCTGAAGTGAAGGGTCGATTGGTGATGAAGTACTCGACCACGAGAAGAGTGTCATTCAAATGAGATGCAGCCCGAGTGCGGCGTAGCCCCGAGCATACTACAAGCCGACAGCGGACATGTCGGATTACGAGAAATATGGTTTTGAATGGATGATTTGCAATTCATCGAGTTAGACTCGGGTAAAGATGAGGAGAACCTTCCGAGTGATGCTCGAAAGAGGCAAACTTCATAAAAAGAGTGAAGTGTGAAGTTTAATTATGAAAGAGACTTATCGCCTCATGCCCGACGAGGTCTATATCATTGATCGATGAAGAGAGTTCCACGAAGGGCTGGCGGATGTGTTTGAAGTCAACAGAGCGACAAGGTCGGTGTTGTGGTGCTTATTTGGGACGGTATGGTGGTGAGTGCGAGCAGCGATGAAGTTGGCACATAGGGCCGGTGAGTGATTGTGTAACTTGTGTAAACAATGGCACAAGCCAATGAAATAATTTCTAGAGGAAATTCGGTGTGTGCTCAAATGATTTGTGTGAATAAGACCCATAGACACCCATTTGGGAGTGTAAGGGCTTGCTGGTTAACCAGCAAGAGTCTGAAAGAGCGAAGGATCAGTTCGAACTTGTCAAAGCGACGGATCCGACTGAACTCATTGGAATATTGGCTCAAATAAAATGGAAGTGTAGTGTTTCGACTAAGTTGCAGCCCCGGAGGACCGATGCAAACTCGAAATTAAGAACGATGCATGGTGTTAATGAATGATGTATGCGGAAAAATGGAAGCTGGACTCTGGAGTCACATAACCAGTACCAAGCAAGTATGTGAAAATAAGCAGCCGAGCATAGAGGTACACTCCGTGGTGCGTCCTTCGAGTGAAGGTGATGTGTGAATTACGGGATACTCGGAAGACGAAAATAACAAAGCGTAAAATGACTTAGCTGTTCAAGGCGGCGGGCGGTCGAGTGGTGATGAGGTGACCAACCGAGTGGCGGCGCTGGGCGCCGAGTGGTGATGAGGTGACCAACCGATTGGCGGCGCATGGGGCGGCCGAGTGGTTATGAGATGACCAACCTGGTGGCGACGCACGTAGCGACCGAGTGGTGATGAGGTGACCAACCTGGTGGCGACGCACGGGGTGGCCGAGTGGTTATGAGGTGACCAACCTGGTGGCGACGCGCGGGGCGGTCGAGTGGTTATGAGGTGACCAACCTGGTGGCGACGCACGGGGCGGCCGAGTGGTTATGAGGTGACCAACCTATTGGCGACGCACGGGGCGGCCGAGTGCTGATGAGGTGACCAACCGATGGCGACGCGCGGGGCGGTCGAGTGGTTATGAGGTGACCAACCTGGTGGCGACGCACGGGGCGGCCGAGTGGTTATGAGGTGACCAACTTTGGTGGCGACGCACGGACGGCCGAGTGGTTATGAGGTGACCAACTGGTGGCGACGCACGGGCGGCCAGTGGTTATGAGGTGACCAACCTGGTGGCGACGCGCGGGCGGCCGAGTGGTTATGAGGTGACCAACTGGTGGCGGCGCACGGGCGGCCGAGTGGTTATGAGGTGACCAACCTGGTGGCGACGCACGGGGCGGCCGAGTGGTTATGAGGTGACCAACTTGGTGGCGACGCACGGGGCGACCGAGTGGTTATGAGGTGACCAACCTGGTGGCAACGCACGGGGCGGCCGAGTGGTTATGAGGTGACCAACCTGGTGGCGACGCATGGGGCGGCCGAGTGGTTATGAGGTGACCAACCTGGTGGCGACGCGCGGGGCGGCCGAGTGGTTATGAGGTGACCAACCTGGTGGCGACGCACGGGGCGGCCGAGTGGTTATGAGGTGACCAACCTGGTGGCGGACGCGCGGGCGGCCGAGTGGTTATGAGGTGACCAACCTGGTGGCGACGCACGGGGCGGCCGAGTGGTTATGAGGTGACCAACCAGGTGGCGACGCACGGGGCGGCCGAGTGGTTATGAGGTGACCAACCTGGTGGCGGCGCTTGCAGGCGGCCGAGTGGTTATGAGGTGACCAACCGAGATCGTGTTTTGAACTTAGGCGATCTTGGACTGCATCTAAGCCCCGAGTGGGAGGATTGCTCTCCACTCGGTAGGATTTTTGAAACTTAGGCGTAGTCTTGGACTGCAGCTAAGCCCCAGTGGGAGGGTTGCTCTCCACTCGGTAGGATTTTTTGAAACTTAAGCTATCTTGGACTGCAGCTAAGCCCAGTGGGAGGTTGCTCTCCACTCGGTAGGATTTTTAAAACTTAGGCGTAGTCTTGGACTGCAGCTAAGCCCCGAGTGGGAGGTTGCTCTCCACTCGGTAGGATTTTTGAAACTTAGGCAAATCTTGAACTGCAGCTAAGCCCCAGTGGGAGGTTGCTCTCCACTCGGTAGGATTTTTAAACTTAGGCGAGACGGATTCGCAACTAAGTCACCCATCGGGGATTGAGAGCATATAAAAGAATAACAATCATTTATGAGATTGTAAAAACTGTGTCATGGGGTTACCGAGTGGTGATGAGGTGACCAACCGATTGACGAGGCCGGAGCGGTCGAGTGGTGATGAGTGACCAACCGATGCGGGCGTCCGAGTGGCGTGACGCGCGTCCGTAGAGTGGCGACGCATGAAGCATCCGGATGATGTAGATGTTGCGGCGGAGTGGCGAGGCGCGTGGCGTCTGGTGAAGTAGAGGCGCCCGCGGAGTGGCGGCGCTGGGATTCAGTGGCGTGACGCGCGCTGCCCCGCAAAGTGGCGACGCGGGCGTCCGGATGATGTAGACGGGTGCCGCAGAGTGGCGATATGCGGGCGTCTGGTGAAGTAAGCGCGCGTGCGGCGTAGTTGCGACAGCGAGGCGTCCGAGTGGCGACGCGCGTCCGTGAGAGTGGCGTCTGTGGGCGTCTGGTGAATTTGGGTCCGTTGCCGAGTGAACTTGAGTCTGCGTCCGAGTGGATTCATCGGTCTGAACTCTGATCGGATCTGGTTCGCAGCTATCCAATTGAAGATACATCGGGTGACCCTGCAAGTTAGCACTAGCAAATACGGCCATGAAGTTGAAGGCTGGCTAGTCATGCATGATGCATGCATGAATTAATCGGCGCGGAATCTGTGGAAGCTGTGGAAATGGCCTGGTTCTGGCCGCAGCAATTAAGTGGCGTTAGTAACTCCCGTCAATTGGCCGGTTAATAAGGCGATTACCTTAACGAAGCGATCGATCCATGCTTGACGGAATTATGAGACCGATGTTATTTAGGCATGCTCTTAATGATTGCCGGTGGAGTCGCGTTACCTGCGTACATGTGGGAGTTGTCCTTCCGTTCCTTTTTTCCTGCATGCAGTTATCACTCATTAAATGGCATACGTTATGCCTGCACTTACCAGACGTTTATTCCCTCAATCCCGCACGATCGTCGCTTGAGGGTCGAGGCTGCTTTGAAGGTCGCCGCCGCAGTGCGCCTCCACCACAGAGAGTCAGAGACTGTCGCAGGCGACTGGCACCGGAGGTAACAGCGATGCGTGCCTGCGTCGCCACCGCGGAGGTCGCCGGCGAGTAGCCGAGAACGCGAGGCCGGAGCCGACGGCGAGGTGAACGGCGACGACGGTCATGCGTGTGGCTCAATGACGAGGTTGGAAGCGATGATGACGCGGATGCGCTGGTAGCTGCTTGTGAAAACCGATCGGCGGTGCCGAGGTCGGAGAGGACGACGAGGCGGATGGCGCGGTGGTCGTTCGTGGAGGCGCGATCGGCTGTGCCAAGGTCGGAGAGCGGCAGCGACCGCAGCGTGAAGGCGCGATCGGTTGTGCCAAGGTCGCGCATTTACGGCGACCGTCGCGCGGAGGCGCGATCGGCTGTGCCATGGTCGCAGACGACGACGGGGCGGATGGCTGGTCCATGTTAACTAGGCATAATTGCTTGGCTAGCCAACGCATGGAAGGAGTATCTCACGTCCAGACCATGCATGCAGAAGCTGCATGTAAGAGGCATTAATTAGCGCTAATTAAGCAAAAGGCATTACCGTTCATGCATGGAATGAGTTGACCCCACATCCAACGCATTGAAGGCGTTGCCCCAAGTCCAGAACCTGCATGCAAATGGCGTCAGTGCTAATTAAGTCGAAATTGAAGCATGGAAGGAGAGTTGTGGAGGCAGGCCGGAGTAGAGCTCTGCAGCGGTGGAAACGGCCGGTCTGGCCGGAACCAGACGGCGGCCGAGAGGTGGCGATGAGGAGGATGAGCAGCTGGCCGTAGTCCAGTCGCGGGCCGGCGCAGCCAAGGGCGAGGCCAGCGCGAGCGTTGGTTGCTGTATTTCACTGAGGAGCCGGGTCGACCGGACCACCGGTAGAAGCATTCAACCGGTCGGGGAACCAGGCCGAGCATTAGCGGTGGTGCGTGTGTGCACGCTCGACGATGGCGTCACCCATGAGTACGCCAGAAGATGGCGAGCAGATGACGACGCTTCATCGTCCGGGAGCCGAGCCGCCAAGCGGAAGAAAGGGAGGCGTCCTTTTGTATGAGCTCGCATGCATACAGAAAAAGAACAAACCGTAGTTAGATCATTGCAATCTTTGATTGTAAAGAGGACAAGTTGAGATGAGCAACTCCCTGATCCTTTTGTTTGTACGAATGGCGTGATGACCAGAACTCCAGCAGCCAGTTTATCTGGTGATGGTAGTTGATCCGCTGCCGAAGATTGAAGAAAAAACCATTTGCACCATGGCTCGATAGACGCCAGGCCCCACGGTGGGCGCCAACTGTCGTGGTTCTAAGTCTGACAGTAGAATAGGGGTAGGATAACGGAGCATTCTATCGAGATGCATATGGGTGACACGGTGGTTTTAGCGAGTTCGGGCCTCTCACGGTGGAGATAACAACCCTCGTCTCGTGCTCGGAGAGGCTTTGTTTTATCCGAGTATATATCCGGAGATTACAATGTGTGAGAGAGAGGAGCGGATCCCCATGCCCGAGCTAAGTCCCGAGACTAATGGTGAAAGAGAGAGGTGGAAGAAAAGAACCCCCCAAGTCTAGTGGTGGGGGGTGGCTTATATAGAGTGCGCCACCCCCTCACCTCCTATGTTACAAAGTGGAGTATCAATGCCATAATACATGGCCACTACAAAACCGTCATACTGACTATTGGTCTTTGCATATCCGAGTGAGTTACACTGCCGAGTGGAATGAGCTCGTCGAGTGGAGTGCTGTGCTCCGAGTGGTTGTTGCCGTCCGAGTGACTTTCAAGTTGTGGTGCGCCCGACGGCGATCCGCCCAGGGCCCAAAGTACAAAGTGTATGGTGTCCATGGATAGGGTCTTTAGGTCAGGCCTGTTACCCTACCCCTAATACATGTCCTCGTCACTATGACCAGCCGCCTCAGCAGCCTCGGCTTCAGGACCGTGTAGATATCCCCGATGCGGATAAATGGCATATCCCCGGTCGACCAATCCTACCTGAAACAGAGCTACGGGCCAGATTCGGCGATCTAAGGAGACTTCATGACGATGTGCTGCGGGTAGAGAAAGGCCTCATCGCCTCGAAAGATCCAGGATACCCACTCTACGTGGTTAACGTTCCGCAGCAAATGTCATCGTCGAGGGCTTCCCGCGGATAAGTTCTTCCTCGATTGGTTACATATTCGACATGTTTCACGTGAAGAAGCTGGATTTTACTTTTGTCCGCCTTTATGCCTTGCACATGAGCTACATCATTGGGGTTGAGCAGATCGTTTTATCGTGTCGCTGACCCGTACTACATGCACGAGGGCTTCTTGGGAGTCTGTGCACAAGATCGTGAATCTGCGAGGGATTACATCATCGGTTTCATGCTCGCCAATAAGGACAAGGAGGCGATTCTCGTGCCTTATCATCCCGTGTAAGTCATCCGCGTTGCTATCCTTCCTTTGATTTCAATAATTCATTTGCACGGTGGAGGCTAATTAATTTGAGGTGTACTTATTTTTTGCTTGTGTGGCGCGCCGTCCTCATCATCCTCTACCCCGATTCTCCCACGCTCTTTACTTGGACTCGTCGAAGAACATTCACAAAAGGATTACACCCACATCAAAGATGTTCTCGATAGTGCTATGTTTTACTACCAAGCAAGGGGTGGAGAGGTTAGGGACAAGAAGAGAAGGGCGGCGGGGCCGCCTTCACCATAAGACCGACTGCTGCATCCGGCAACCAAATGATTCTCTTAATGATGGATTCTATGTCCTACACCACATGCTGGAGTACCGACGGGATCACGGAACCTTCACATGGCACCTAGATCTAGCGATGCCCATATTCGCAATGGGCAAAGGACATAGGAGATATCGAGGATCATCGACTTGAGCTGAGTTCTATAACATCCGGTAGCGAACTTGCCCAAATCATCATGAATGAGGTCATTGGAAAAACAGGGATGTTCCATGCAGAAGGACAAATGTCGCGGGAAGACGTCCGAACATGGATAGCCTCTCAGCGTCTCGACATGAAGCCTTTCACTAAGCTCGATGACTATCTCCCTGACTTGGATGGATGGCACGACATGATGGAGTGATTGTCAATATATGACAATGTGTCCGTTTAGTCCATACTTTCTTTTATGACAAAACTTTGAGTTATGCACAGTGAAACTTTATTTGTGATGTAATTAAACCGTCCTCCTCCTCGACTAGCGAAAATCACTCTAGTTAGGTCATTTTGGGTATGATGAACTTTGTTATTTATGCTTATGATATGTTGTTTCTATTTTTGCCAAGTCTGTCTCTTTGTGTTGCTCAACTATATATGTTGCATATCATCGACTCATGTGACAATGCAGGTGCATAGATCATAAATGGCGAAGAAGTGCTACGCCAGGAGTATATATATGACAAGTGGCCGGAGTGTCAGGCCCAGGTGTACCGATTTTCGGTTTCCGAGCGACACGCAATGCTTAGTTTAGGTTCACGCTAATGCGAGAGAGGGATACGAACTCATGTACTCAAAGTGATAGCTATTCTCGTGTATATCATTATTTAGATGGATGACGATGTATTTGCAAGTAATCGAGACTTGTATCGCTATTTTCGAGATTGATGACGAGAGACCACTTTGTGTTGGATGATGATTATGATGATGACATGATTTGATGAGACTAATTGTATGTATATGCTATGATTACATTTGTATGTGGATGATATGCTAAAGATTATTGTATAAAGCCTATTCAAATGCAAAACAAATAAAAAACAAATCTGCAGGAAAAAACTAATAAAACTAGTAGTAGCGGGGATTTAGCGATGGCGCCGACTTACGATGGCGCTTCCACAGAACGGCGCTGCTGAGATAATATCGATGGCGTCCTTTTCTAAAAGCGCTGCAGCTATTCATGTGTAGCGATGGCGTGGAGTCAACACGCCGCATTGCTATCGTTAGTAGAAGCGCTTATTAGTAGCGCCGGTACCCGCGCTACTGAGAGGGCGAAAACCCGCGCTGCTGCTAGGCTTTTCCCTAGTAGTGGGATGCCCAAGGCACCCCAAGGTAATATTCAAGGAAGACTCAAGCGCCAAAGCTCGGGGATGCCCCGGAAGGCATCCCCTCTTTCGTCTTCAAAACTATCGGTATACCTTACTTGGAGCTATATTTTTATTTGTCACATGATATGTGTTTTGCTTGGAGCGTATTTTCAATTTTACTTGTTGTTTGAATAAAATCATTGGATCTTAAATATTGAATAAAAAAGGAACCCTCCCATGGCTAGTTAATTATTTGACTACTCAGTGTCCTTCACTCATATCTTTTGGAGTAGTTTGTCATTTACTCATGTGCTTCATGTATATCCTATGAGTAAATGAGGGAATGAATTGAATGTCATAAATCTGAATTTATATATGTTTCATATTCTTATAACATGGATAGTAAGGACTTCACATATAAAGAGTATGAGGCATAAAGAAAGAGAAGCTTCACATATCAATATACTATCTTGGACATCTTTTATGATTGTGAGCACTCATTAAGTATGACATTCTAAAGAGTTGATGTTGGACAAGGAAGACAACGTAATGGTTTATGTTTTCTCACATCTCAGTTAAAGTATATTGTCATGGATCTTCCTAACATGTTGAGCTTGCCTTTCCCCCTCATGCTAGCCCAATTCCTTGAACCAAGTAGAGATACTACTTGTGCTTCCAAATATCTTTGAACCAAGTTTTACCATAAGAGTCCACCATACCTACCTATGGATTGAGTAAGATCCTTCAAGTAGGTTGTCATCGGTGCAAGCAATAAAAATTGCTCTCTAAATATGTATGATCTCTTAGTGTGAAGAAAATAAGCTTTATATCTTGTTATGGAAGCAATAAAAGCGATGGACTGCATAATAAAGGTCCATATACAAGTGGCAATATAAAGTGACGTTCTTTTGCATTAAGATTTTGTGCATCCAACCATAAAAGCGCATGACAACCTCTGCTTCCCTCTGCGAAGGGCCTATCTTTTACTTTATGTCTTTTATATTATGCAAGAGTCAAGGTGATCCTCACTTTTCCCTTTCTCATTTTATCCTTTGGCAAGCACCTCGTGTTGGAAAGATCCTGATATATGTATCCAATTGGATGTAAGTTAGCATGAGCTATTATTGTTGACATCACCTAAAGGTGAATACATTGGGAGGCGAAATTATAAGCCCCTATCTTTCTCAGTGTCCGATTAAAACTCCATAACCACAAGTATTGCGTGAGTGGTAGTAATTGTAGAAGACTATATGATAGTTGAGTATGTGGACTTGCTGCAAAGCTCTATTCTTGACTCTTTCCGATGTTATGATAAATTGCAATTGCTTCAAGGAATGAGATTATAGTTTGTTAGTTCTCAATGAAGTTTCCGAACCATACTTGACATTGTGAATAGATTGTTACTTGATCATGAAAAGTTCTATGAGATAAGCTACTATTATGACACATAATGATGCTAGAAAAGCTGATCGAAATTATCATTAATCAAACTTGTGCACCTGCTAGCATTCACACTTCATAAATTATTTCTTTTATCATTTACCTACTCGAGGACGAGCAGGAATTAAGCTTGGGGATCCTGATATGTCTCCAACGTATCTATAATTTATGAAGTATTCATGCTATTATATTATCCATCTATGATGTTTTATATGCATTTATATGCCATTTTACATGATTTTTGGGACTAACCTATTAACCTAGAGCCCAGTGCTAGTTTCTGTTTTCTCCTTGTTTTTGAGTTTTCTGAGAAAAGGAATACCAAATGGAGTCAATTGGCGTGCCAATTTTGATGAATTTTATGGACCAAAAGAAGAGCACGAACATCGGAGTTGGGCTAGAAGAGTCCCAGGCTGCCCACGAGGGTGGAGGGCGCGCCCACCCCTAGGCGCGCCCCTATCTCGTGGACAGCCCGAGACCCCCGACGTGAAACCTCGCCAAAAATTCCTATAAATACAGAAACCTTCGGGAAATAACCTAGATCGGAAGTTCCGCCGCCGCAAGCCTTTGTAGCCATGAGAAATCAATCTAGGCCCTCTCCGGCACCCTGCCGGAGGGGCATCATCACCGGAGGCCATGGAGGAGGATCTCGAAGGGGCCATCATCGCCATGAAGGCCAAGGACCAGAGGGGGAAAGCCATGAAGGAGGAAGCACAAGGGGGAGAACCTCTCCTCCTCTCTCTTGGTAGCACCGGAGTACCATCGGGAGGGGAATCATCGCCGCGATGATCGTCTTCATCAACATCACCATCATCATCACCATCCTCATCTCTTTTACGCGGTCCACTCTCCCGCACCCCGCTGTAATCCCTACTTGAACATGGTGCTTTATGCCACATATTATGATCCAATGATGTGTTGTCATCCTATGATGTTTTGAGTAGATATCTTTTGTCATTGGGTTGATTGATGGTCTTGATTGGTACGAGTTATATGTTTTATTTTGGTGATGTCCTATGGTGCCCTCCATGTCGCGCAAGTGTGAGGGATTCCCGATGTAGGGTGTTGCACTACGTTCATGATTCGCTTATAGTGGGTTGCGTGAGTGACTGAAACACAAACCCGAGTAAGGGGGTTGTTGCGTGTGGGATAAAGGGGACTTGATGCTTTAATGCTATGGTTGGGTTTTACCTTAATGATCTTTAGTAGTTGCGGATGCTTGCTAGAGTTCCAATCATAAGTGCATATGATCCAAGTAGTGAAAGCATGTTAGCTTATGCCTCTCCCTCATATGAAATTTCAATGACGACTACCGATCTTGTTAACAATTGCCTAGGACAATTCTGCACACCGATCCACCATTAATCCACACTCGCTATTTATAATATTTAGTAATATATTCTAACTTTAGGATAACAGCACCTACTTTCATATTTAGCTCTCCGATATCATGCAAAGTTATCCTCTTTATACCCACAACGTAGTTTTATTTCTTGTTTCTGGTTGGAAGCAAGCGTTGATTGCACGTGAGAGTCGTGTCGATGGCGAGATAGGGCTTGAGAGAATATTGATCTTACCTTTAGCTCCTTGTGGGTTCGACACTCCATACTTATCACTTACAACTTTGGTAATTGCTACGATGATTCCCTGCACTTGGGGATTATCGGGCCTTGGGGCCAAAAGGCGAGCCACTTAGGCATGGCGTGTTATGTGCTCGACGCCACTGACTAGTGGGCTTAGCAAAGATAGCAAGATGAGCAACCAAACAAAGTGCACTTGCGTACTACCTAATACAGGGACCCTAGATGCAGGCAACCAAACAACTTGTAGATGGCGCATTAGGGCCTGTTTTTGCTCAACCAGGCTGGGTTGACAAGTGTATGCCATGCAGGTACTGTTCACAACTTGAACCAAACACGCACCACAAGAAATATGTCAACTAGACCTTTTGTCAGTGATCCTGGAAGAATTGGTCATAGATCTATGAGCATTTCAGACCAATTGGTCAAAAGCTGTTCGAGGGGGCTCCAAACCCTAAACAATAACGACCATTTTGGTCAGAAAGGTCGCAATTTCCTTACATGAAATGGTCATAAAGCAAATAGCACAGGTCTTCTGCCTTATTTCTAGCTGATCATGACCAATATAGATGGTCATAACCTTGTAAATTATGGTGGGTTGCTATGACTAGGCGCCACCTCATCAGTTTTGCCTATGTGTCATGTCCATGTGGCAGTTTTTGCCCTAGGTTGTGAAGCAACCTATATTTCTATCATTCCCAAAATTCCCAAAAAAATCTCAAAAATTCTTTGGGTCATATCTTCGTCAAATATGTAAAAAAACCTTCCTTTCATAGTTCAAAAATAATTCAAAAATATTCATTTTCCTATTTTATTCAGAAAAACACTTTGTGAAGGAAGTACCACTTTGGCATGTCCAAATGGTATCCATTTTCTACAGTACTTTCCTCTACCCAAATAACCATCCTCCACCAAATGCCAGCTCAATCCATTCATTATTTTTAGCCCGGCTTCAACATTCGTATTTATGTCCAGTGTGGTACTTTGCAAAGCAAGTACCACCTAGACTCCTCCTTTTGAGCTGAAAATTTGTGAAGATGGTCTTCTTAGTAATTGATCATCCTCAGCCAAAACTCACACCCATTAGCCATGTGCATTTCCTGTACCGCTAATCAAACACTTGGCTGCTTATTCATGTTTGAGCATCGATCGGTCTCCTTGTGAGAATGTTATGTTGTGATTTTCTTCCTAGCACCTACCTGGGGAGTGCCCAACCCACTAGACATGCCTAGGCAGCCTAGAACACATGGCAACGCCACGGTCACGCGGTGACCACGCGGCGGGCATGCGAGTTAACGCGCTCTAGAGTTGGGGCCCTCGGCCACCATCCAGACCTCGACGTATCGCCACCAAACCATGTATTTATGATTGAATAGATACTTATGCACTTAGAAATGATTTTTGGAAAAAATAAAGAGCAAACTACGAGGTAGCTACAGTTCAAATTTGACCCGGTTCCAACTGAATCGGCGGGAATTTGTCTTTTTCATGAGAGGTGGATCAAAACTTTTTACACCCAACCACTTGGTCAATTTTGCATTAAATATGTCCTAGTATTTTAGAAAATTGATTTGGTACAATTTTGCAACAAATATATGGTAGGTCCTTCATAAAAAAACTCATTTCAGGCACTCGAAAAATGGAAAATGAATTTTCCGTGCAAAGAAAATGAAAACTCCCTTAGGCAACATTGTTGGAATTCCAGGATGCACCCTTGTGCACAATATGAGATCATTTGAACAAACTATGCCATGAATGTGGTCATAAGATTGATCATTTGGCTTGAAAGCCATGTATCTTCACGCATGATAGCTCATTTCTGAGAACACTTTTTTAAAATAATTGCCGTATTACAAGTTTATTATTTTTCCTGGAAACTTGGTCACATATAATGACACAATGTGAAGGTTTTCCAATTTTTTGAATTTGTTATGCCCGTTTCAAAATGCGGTCAAAACGACGGGCTTGACCGTTCCTAGCTAGTGGTTGAATCTTGGATTTTTTTTGTTGTTTCTATGATTAAATAGATACTTATGCACCTAGAAATAATTTTTGGAAAAAATAAAGAGCAAACTACGAGGTAGCTACAGTTCAAATTTGACCCGCTTCCAATTGAATCGGCGGGAATTTGTCTTTTTCACGAGAGGTGGATCAAAACTTTTTACACCCAACCATTTGGTCAATTGTGCATTAAATATGTCATAGTATTTTAGAAATTTGATTTGGTACAATTTTGCAACAAATATATGGTAGGTCCTTCACAAAAAAACCTCATTTCGGGCACTCAAAAAATGGAAAATGAATTTTCCGTGCAAAGAAAATGAAAACTCCCTTAGGCAACATTGTTTGGAATTCCAAAATGCACCCCTGTGCACAATATGAGATCCTTTTAACAAACTATGCCATGAATGTGGCCATAAGATTGATCATTTGGCTTGAAAGCCATGAATCTTCACGCATGATAGCTCATTTCTGAGAACACTTTTTTAAAATAATTGCCGTATTACAAGTTTATTATTTTTCCTGGAAACTTGGTCACATATAATGACACAATGCGAAGGTTTTCCAATTTTTTTGATTTTTTTTGAATTTTTATGCCCATTTTAAAATGCGGTCAAAACGGCGGGCTTGACCGTTCCTAGCTAGTGGTTGAATCTTGGAATTTTTTGCTGTTTCTCTGATTTAATAGATACTTATGTACCTAGAAATAATTTTTTGAAAAATAAAGAGCAAACTACGAGCTAGCTACAGTTCAAATTTGACCCGCTTCCAACTAAATCGGCTGAAATTTGTCTTTTTCATGAGAGGTGGATCGAATCTTTTTTCACCCAACCATTTTGTCAATTGTGCATTAAATATGTCCTAGTATTTTAGAAAATTGATTTGGTCCAATTTTGCAACAAATATATGGTACGTCCTTCACAAAAAAATCATTTTGGGCACTCAGAAAATGGAAAATGAATTTTTCATCAATTACGACCAATTTTTTATTCAACTATGACCAATTGCGATGGTCATAACATCGTACACGTATACTGCATTTTGATTGGTCTGTGGGCGTTTCACGCAGATCATGCATGGAACACCGTCGGATGCTCGTGGATCCAACGGCGGTCCTCACCCCAAGCCCACCTAGGCCGAAACCCTAGCTCCTTCCTCGTCGACATTTTCCATCCACCCCCCCTCCCCCCCCGCCTCCTTTCTTTCTCTCCTCGCGCTGCCAATTCCCCTAGCTCTCTTCTCCTTCCTCGCTCCGTCCGCGCACGCCATGGCCGCCCGCATGCCCCTCCGTTGCCGGCGTTGAACCGCAGTCCACCTTCCCCATCTTCCGCTCCCTCTCTCCACCCGTCGATCCCATCGATCCACGGCCAGATCCACCACCTCTTGCGGCATCCCATCAGTCCACGGCCATATCCACCGCCCACCCCGACCCACTCCTCGTTCCACCCACCCCTATCCATCCCCCCTCGTCTCCGCCGTCCCCACCCGATTGCGCCATGTGGCCGCTCCTCCGTAGCCCATTGTCTGCGGCCCCTCATCCCCTCCTCTCTCTCCCGCCCGATTCACTTGCCGCTGCCACCTCCCACGCTCGATCCCAGCGAGGATGCAGCAGTCGATCCCGGCGAGGACGGCGGCGGCGAGGTCGGCACCCTCGTCGAGCGGCACGCGGCGCTGGCGCCGGGGTCTGGCCAGCGACGCCGAGATCTGCTGCAGCGCGATGCTGACGCGGACCGTCACGACCACCTGCAGTTTCCGCATGCCCAACGAGATCTGCTACACTATCACCATGACCAGGTCCATGCCCTAGTCCCTCTACTCTTTTTTCCCTCTCGGCCGCTGCTGCCGTGTAGAATTTGATGCTGCCATGGCTGTTCCCTCGATTTGATCGCCGCATTTATGGATCAGGATCAGGAGCCCCTTAACCAGACGGCGCCGGTGGTGCGGAGGTCGCCTGGAGCTGGAGTCGGCGCCAGCGCCATGCTTTCCAGAGCTCGAGTGGATGCACTCATCGCTGCTTGATCTGTAAGTGTTGGGTCTGTAGCTAGAAGAAGCTAGGCTTCTTGATTCCTGCTGCTATCGAGATTCAGGCGGGGGTGGTCTTAGATTTTTTTATCGCAATATAGTCTAGTGCGGAGTACTCCTTGCTCCAACAAAAGGATTGCATCAGCCATTGGCAGCATCTCCCTCCGTCCTCTGCTCAGTAGGAGCAAGATGGAGTCGATGGAGCAGAGTAGTGGAGTCTGCATTTTCTTCTTCTGTCAGACAGACATCCACATGCTGTACCGATTCTTAGTTCAAAGATAGGGATGTATAAATGGTTGCCGATCTCTCCATGCATGGAACAGTAGCTTTTTATGTAGGATCCATTCCGTATAGATGAGTCACAACATTGATTTCTTGATCCATTTGGAAACTAAAAGAAAGTACAGAGAGGAGGAACTAATGCCAACATGTACATATTTACACAGGAGAGATAGCTAGATTTTCCAACTAAGAAGTGATAATAAAAATGTGGTTGTTTTAACCTATAGGTTAATAAAACACTTTGATAGTTATGTGCCCAAGCATTTTTGTCAGTTTGTAGTTACTTGTGCTGAGATACTAGTCTCTTTCCCTGTCTAGAAAATGTGATGTGTATTTCTTGTCGAGAGTATAATATTCCATGGCCGCAGCAAACAAGATGTTATTTCTAGTGCTAGCTTTTTGTTGTGTATTAAAGTACTGTATATAGTAGGAGCACTTTGTCTTCAGAGACAGCAATCATGAGTAATGCAGTCGCTTCCATTGCATACTTGCTCTAGCTGCAAGTACTTGGAAATTACTATGACGTGCATTTTTGGATGAGGCATCACATATCTTGTGTGTTGCATGAATGCCATCTGAACTGAAGTATTGTAAGTACTACTTGCCGCTGATCTTGTGTGTTGCATGGATGCCATCTACACCATCGGTCAATGCAGGACACTGCCAGTTGCTCTGTAGTGTATCTTATCCTGCCGTTCTCAAGGTAGGACCGTGAATTGGAAGCCTGCAGTATGTATTGTGTGGCTTGCCCCTTTTGGGAGAGGTTATTTTCTTGTAGTCAGTCTGTCTGCCTGTGTTTGTATACTAATTATCATTTACTAGACTTTAGCTTCTGCTTGCTACTGCCTGGCTCTTGACGCCAGTATTTTGTACTAAAACGTGCATATTTCACCCCTTGCCAGATTCTTCGGTGGAGGTGACCCATGTGATGGCGATTCACTCCATCCGCTCCGGTTCCGGCGGTGGTGGTGGTGGTGCTCCTATGATGGCTATACGCTGGTAGGCTTGGCTGCCTCCCCTGGCCACCGCCATGGTGATGAAGCTGAGCCTAGGCTACAACCCCCTCGAGTGAGATCCTCAGCTCCCCTTCTACCCCTCCTACTTGCTCTATGATTCTATGCTCTGCCTTCATGAGGTGTAATTGTTCAATTTTTGTCATAGTCGAGCATTGGATGATATTGTATCTGTCATGATGTACATGGTTCATGAAGTATGCAAACCTACAGCTTGTTATGCTAGTCATAGTAGGATAATGCAACTTGTTGTACTAATGATACTGCTATGGCTTTCACATTCATTCATTCTCTGATTGTTCTAGGAGTCCTCATTCATTTGAAAAATTTGTGCACATGTAGTCATTCGGGAGAAGCATCCCCATACTAGCACATGTATTTGAAAAATATATTCAAATTTGTTCATTCCGGAGAAGCACACCCATATTAGCCATTGCAGGGGAGGAAGGGATCTGGGAGTTGAGTTGCTTGACTTTCTTTTGTAATATATAATTTGTGCATATGCTGTGACACGATCGATGATTATTATTGTAGTTTCAGCGTGTGTTGAACTTAATGAAACGGTTGGTTGTGGTTTTCTGAATCCTGTACTGTTGATGTCGCAGGGGAAGGGATCTTGGAGTGACAGCTAACTTTTGAGATGTACTGGTGGGCTGCCATCGGGATGATTCTCACGTACACGTTGAACGAGATGGTTTCCAGCTGTGCGCCCAGTCCTGAACTCGCCACTTGTGTCCTCCTGCAGTTCCAGAAGGTTCGGTCGTGAACGCTAACTGACAGGACTCTAAACTATGCCCTTCTCATTTCTTCGCAATTCGCCATGGATAGGATTCTTGCTGGTTGAGCGCAGGAACACTCTGCGTAGTTGAGGCGACGATGCAGACCAAATCTTCTTCAAGTACATACCCATCCACTGCATCGGCTTGGAGTTGGGTATGCATGAAGTATCCTTTTACTTACTCCGTACTCGAAGGTGGAACAAAATCTTGCTTGTTCAGTATGGTCCAGCCTAGCATGTATATATACCCAGTAGTTTGTGTTCTTGATATCTACATGTAGCATCATGAGGAATAAAGCTGCTGATTTCATATGTCGTCCTATGGAAGTCACCAGACTTTTTTTATCAACACTAATTTCAGATAGATAGGTGCTGCTTACCATACCTAAGAGTGTAGCATGCTGTGAAGGGATACTCCAAAGTAGAAAATTAAAAGATGTTAGTAAAATAAGTATGCATCCCTAGTGATGCTTTATCTTGTTATTTTTGTCTGAGTGTTATGCTGTAGCATCACTGACTAGTATGTTTTTTTTCAAGGTCTAGACAAGTGCCATCTATGTCTAGCAACATAAGCCTCTTGTCATGTCATGTATCTATTATCATGTTAGATGTTTTATTAAGTGAATGTTGTATTTCTTGAAAGCGTCGATGTACTGATGCGAACACTGCTTGTGTAGTTATGACTAATCTGTTTTCCCCTCTCTTATATAGGAGTTCCTAGGTCGAAGAAATTCGAAGAAGCTTGAAGCCCCTGTCAGCGACTTGCTTTATATGTTATTGAACTTGTAATGCAGAATTTTCTTGGAATTTTGATGTAAGGTTGATCTTGGGAATTGGGTGTATATTTACTTGCTATACTTGTTATTCAAATGCTGGTTGTACTTGTTATACAAATGCTTGGAATTTAAATTTGTACTAAATGTATACATGGTACTGGAAGAGGCCTTGGCCCAAACGCCATGGACCTTAAAAGGCCATCGACCAAACATAGTTGAACTCGGTTTCAAAGAAATACCAGTATATTAATTCTTGAAAATAAATAAAATGAACTGTAAAAAGGCCGAGTTACGAAATTTAAAAGGAGAGCAAAAAAGGCCAAGGCTACAAAGAAAATGAATTGATTGTAATAGGCTGTGGCCCAGAAATTAAAAGCCCGAATAGTTGGGCCTGGCCCATATAGCTGACCAAAATTAATAAGAAAAAAACATATAAAAGGTTCAATTGTTGGGCTCGGCCCATGTAGAAAACCGAATTGGACTGGGTTGAATCTTGTGCGACATCAGCTTGCCACGCTGGATGCCTACGTGGCCTCGGGAGGTTGCTAGTGACCAAAACGCCATAGTAGACAAATTTTGGTCATAAACGTCTACGACCTTCTCACAGAGAAGGTCGTTAATTTCAGTTTATATTTCGCCACTTTTGACCTTGCATTTTTGGTCACAAAAAGGTCGCAAATGAAAAACAATGACCTTTCGGTGACCAATAGTCAAGGTCACAAGTTGACATATTTCTTGTAGTGACGCCCTTAGAGAGTCTTGCACATGTCGTCGACAATCGGGTTCTCTCTATAATGTGGATTCTTGCTCATGCAGCAGGGCTGCAACTACCACGCATGAGAATCGCTCGATTGGGGTCATGCAACTACCGCCCCGTGTGTATCGATCGATCACCCGAGTTCTGTAATGTGAAGGCTCGCACCCACATACGAGAGATTGTGCAAAACTGCTGCATCTCACTCGACTCAACAACCCAGCTTGTACCGTATGAACTGCTAAAATAACAAAAAAAATTCACCCTCAGTTGTACCATGATTTTTTATGTCATGAAAAGCTCAAAAAAGTCATGTAGTTGTGCCGCCGACCAGCTCAGAACAAGAATTACATTTTCTATTATAATAACTTTTGTAGAAGTAGGTGCCCAACACATCCATAGTAATACATGTTTTCAATAGTTTTACCGTCATGGTAATGCCACTTCCATGACAGAATTTGTTTTTGGTTCAACACAAAACGTCACAATGTGTCTTTTTCTTTAATGTATGTCATGTATGCTTATTTAAGCCGTATCATCCTGTAGCAAATACTTTTTGGGTGGCGACTTGGCGCTTGATGTGCGCCAAGATCCGTGTGCCGCATCCAATGGCAGCCAATGCGTTAGCGGGAAATCTTAAAAACCTAACGTCAGGTCTATAATGTTCCCATTTCTTGGACACCTCTTGCATAGGCAAAAAGGCAAAACAAAATCATTTTCGCCATGTGGCCTGCTGAGACTATTAAATGAGCTACACTTAACCAAATCCTATTTGGCGCTTCATGCGCCTACGCGGCGCACACCCTCCCCTTTGATCGTTTTTCTCTATGGGCTGGCCCATTAAGAGGTATTCTTGTGCTTCGGTCCCCAGTTTTTGGAAGCTTTCAGCTGATTTTCCTTTTTTTAGTTTTCTTGGTTGTCTGTGCTGTTTTTTATTATTTTGTTATATATTTTTCTTAAAATGCATGAACTTCTTTAAATTTGTAAATTTTCTTTCAAATTCGTGATTTTTTTTCACAAAATCATGAACTTTTTGAGATATGTAATTTTTTCAATTCATGAACTTTTTTCAAACTAACGATTTTTTAAATGCCAATGGTCAATGGTCAAGTCAACAGTCAATGGGTGAAATCAAAGGACAAGTCTTGTCATTGGTCAACCAGTCCAGTCAAACAGATCAAACCATGTGTCTTTTATGGGCGTGAACATAATCAAACTAAAGGCCCACGAACACAGTGCTTCGGGTCCAGTTTGCTCCATTCGACCATAAGGCGCCGTATAGGAGTTTTTGGAGAGCAACTAATTAAAAAAAGAGTATTCTTTCGGGAGCCCCTGCAAGGGTCATTTGGGGTGTGGTCAGGAGCATGCCACCTGGCGCGCTCTTAGTCGCCGCCACGTATCGTGCTCTGGGCGCTTCCTTTGGATGTTTTTTTACGCTTTTTCGGTTTTTAGATAATTTTTTCAGTTTTTTCGGCTTTTTAGTTTTTTTAAGGTTTTGGACAAAAAACAATTAGGAATTTTTTATGCAGAAACTTGCATTTTTCCCTTGCATGAGAGGCACGTACTTACTTCTTGTGTAGGTACCAATTTGTTTCCGCGAGAGGTATGATCGTGCCTCTCGTAAAAGGGGAAAATCACATTTTTATTTCTTCTTCCATGAGAGGCATGGATTTACTTCCCCGAGAGGCACTGGCGTGCCTCTTGAAAAAGAAAAAAATGCGTTTTTTCTTTTTCTTTCCCGGGAGGAACGGTTAAGGAAAAAGATTTCGGAGCTCTGGCCCAGGCCCCAGTTTGCAGGCCCATTGTGAGCCCACAAAGGTTTCTAAAAAAAAAGTGGGCCACAGAGGCAGCTGGTCGGCACAGAGAGAGACGGACGGGATGGACTCGGTCGCGGTCAGCCAGTCATTCTCCTCGTCCACCCAAGTCTGAAAAGAAGTGCACTCCCACTGCGCCGCCGTCCTCCACTCCACTGAATCGAGTGGCTCCTCCTCCGGCCCCACTCCCCACTCTGCCGACTTATCTCCGGGCTGCGCCACCTGGACCGGAGGCTACATTGGCGAGCGAGCAGGGGAGCGGAGCGAGCGCCCGGCGGCCGGCGGCGACGTGCCGGAGAGGAGCACGGAGGCCGCTCGCCGGCGACGTCATCGTCCTTGGACTTCCGCAGGAGGTACGAAATCACCTCTTTCTCGCCTTTTATAGATTCAGCTACTGTAATTAGCTCTACTGTTTAAGACTGTTCCCCTTTGCAATGCAGAGCCCCTATCTGACCGGTCGACAAGCCCCGATCCGTAACCCACAAGCCCCTATCTGACGTCCCAACCCATAATCCAGTGGTAAGCCCCTAGATTTATTTTTAATTTCTTTTTGCGGGGCTAGATTCTTTATTCAGCTTGAAGAGAAAAACATTGAATTTTGCTCACGCTAAACAACATGTTGAATTGAGAATTTTGGAGTGCCTGTCCTAAGTGGACTATCAAAATGAAGACATACCAAGCGTGTTTTGACTTGGAGTAGACTTCATAAACTTCCAGCTTAATCCTCTCTTGACTTGGAATAGACTTTCTGAACTTCCAGCTTAACCCTGTTTTTGACTTGGAGTAGACTTTCTGAACTTCCAGCTTAACCCTGTTTTTGACTTCGAGTAGACTTCCTGAACATTCCAGCTTATAATCCCTGATATCTGAATGGCTACTTGTGACATCTGAAGTTTGATATTTAGATCTCTTAATTAATGTTCGAGCACACACTTCTTTGATGCTTACATGCCTTCAATTTTGCAGTGTGATATCTAGAACATGATCACTATAGCTGCTCAAATGGATGGTGGTGTTCCCTTCCCTGCATATCAGACTATCAGCTCCTGATGGCACGGTGCCGCAAACAGAGGACCATATTCTTCTAGCTCCACAGGTTCCGAATTCTTGCCAGCAATAGCATGCTATCCTTGCAGTTCTGAGCAGATGGACATTTTTCCTCTGTTTTATTTAGGTTGGTGTGCCATAACTTATTGATGATCCAGCGTTACTACAACGTGAGGAGGTGAGCTTCGATGTATAGTGGCGTTTTCCAGTTCTCTACATTGTTTTTCCTTTTTAGTTACTTATTATCTTCCTGTTCTAACATAATTTTTTGTCTCCCATTTTTATGGAGAGCTCCTCAGTTTCTACAAGTTGCCTGGTGATGAGGTTCCTATCATCTGTGGATCTGCCTTGTCATCCATGTATGGCCATGGTTATCCTCCCACTCCTCCTGCTCGTGCCTCTCACCGCTGCCCAAACGTGGCCAGCGTGCGGTGAGAGCGGCAACTACAAATCAAATAGCACCTATGAAGCCAACCTCAAGCTCCTCTCTTCCATCCTCCCAAAGAAAGCAGCATCCAACACCACCCTCTTCGCCACCGACACCGTCGGCAATGTTCCGAACACCATCTTTGCCCTTGCTCTCTGCCGCGGGGACTCCAATGCCTCTGCCTGCGAAGGATGCTTGGTGACCGCCTTCCAGGACGGGCAGGAACACTGCACGAGCAATAAGGACGCCACCGTGTACTACAATAGCAATCCCTGCATGCTCAGGTTCTCCAACCAGAATTTTCTCGCCACCAACGTCAATGACAATATATTCGTCATTGTGAGCCTCGAGATGTTCATAAACATCTCGACAAGAGCTTTCAGCTTCTTGTTGTTCACACTTCTGAACAACACAGCTCAATCGGCTGCAAACAGCTCGAGGAGGTTCACCACCTCGCGCTTAGATGTCAGCTCCCTCCCGACGCTCTACTGCCTTATGCAGTGCACGCCCGACCTGAGTGCTGATGACTGTGCGGCCTGTTTCCAGCCTTACTCCCAGTTAACACTCAAGTACATGGACCGTAGTAAAGGTGGTCGACTTCTGGGGACACGGTGTAGCATGAGGTACGAGATATACCCGTTCTTTCAAGGGGACCCCATGCTGCGTATTATCAGCTTGGTATCTGAACTTCCGCCGATCAACAATACCATGCCGCCAGTTACATTGTACCCACCCCCGCAGTCGCAACCGCAGTCACCGGTTGCGGCACCACCACCTCCGGAGGCGCAGGCGGCCACCCAAGAACTTCATGGTATGTAAATTCTCATCCTTCTCAGCAGATCCTTGGTTGGACATGGCACCACGGCTTCAGTTAGATTCATTAATTTAGGTAACATGTCACACATCTTACGTGATACTCCCTCGGTACCAAAATAAGTGTCTTAACCTTAGTACAATTTTGTACTGAAGTTAATATAAATTTGAGGCACTTATTTTGGACGGAGGGAGTACAATTTTTTATTGGAAAATTCTAGGAAAAGAACGTTCCATTTTTGAAAAAGAGTGAACTCCCTTCATCTTTCCGTTGAGTGACGATTCATGCAGCTATTAAAAAGAACTTATAGTGGTTATTTTATATGCTACTAGAAGGAAGCTAGGAAATTAGAGTTGTATACTACACTAAATTGCCTTTCATGCTAGTTGATTTAGTGTACATAGTTGCAATGTCCACTTACAAGGAAAATCGGTACTTAGATCTTTTCACTATTATGATAATTAGCTTGTTACACACTCCCTCCGTTTCTAAATATAAGATGTTTTAGAGATTTCATTAGAGGCTACATAAGGATGTATATAGACGTATTTTAGAGTGTAGGTTCAGTCATTTTGCTCCGTATGCAGTCTGCATTGGAATCTTTAAATAGTCTTAGTACATTGTAGCATTTTTAGACTAGCAGACATGAGCTTAAAATAGATTAATAAAAACAAATAAGTACAAGAACTATGTTCAGTCAATAACAAAGAAAATGATGTTTATTGATAAGGGGAAAGATGCTAGAGTCAGAATGGTTCAAAGTTCAAAGGGGGCCGGCCCATGTTCAATTGGTAAAGTGAGTGAGATGATCCACAACCTACAACTGATTTGCCATTGTCTCTTAACACTAAATAAATTAGATGATGCCCAGCGCGTTGTTGCAGAAATTGGTTGCAATATATTTGAATGAGATTTGATTGTTTGAATACAAATATTAAGATTGATAACACTTGAACCAAAATTTAAAATACATATGACTTGTTATATGTATGTAAAGTTGTAAAATATTTATTAAATATTTTTTACGTCCAATATTTATTGAATATAAGTAGAATAACAGAATGAAAAATATTTTCTCATGCATGGTTACATGTAGTGGTGGGTCTTTTCCCATGCATTGTTACATGTTGAGGTGGGCCTTATCCCATTCATAATTGTATAGTGATGTGGCATGCTTGCATATTGAGATAATTAAGTTAGTGGGGGTGACTCTTTTAAGTATATAGGATATAGGATTCGTTTTTATATTTATATGAAAACTGTATATGAAGTCGTGTTTTTCTTAGGACGCAACTCACGCCGGAGGGTGCTTTGGATTATTGCTGTGGCAGCTCCATTACTGTCAATATTTCTGTGTGTTATTTGTTTCGTTGTATGGATGAGAAGACGAAGAAAAGGTTTGTTGTTATTTGGATTAGAACATTCCTCTAAAAAATTACCACTTATATATGTACTCAGCCTTAAGGTTGTATATTTGTGTGTCCTCTCAATTTAGGAACGGAAATCGTACATGATCAAGCTGCCACAAATAGGCCGGAAGAAGACGCATTGGTTTGGAGATTGGAAGAAAAGAGTTCAGAGTTCATTCTCTTTGACTTTTCTGAGATATTGCATGCTACACACAACTTCTCGAAAGAAAACCTACTTGGGCAAGGTGGTTTTGGCCCTGTCTACAAGGTAAATGAGTTGTCTTGAAAAGATTCAATCATATGTTCATTCTAAAATTATATTAAATCACAATTGCCTAAAAAATCCTTATGTGTTTACAGTAGAGCTAATTACAGTAACGGAATCGTGATATGATGTGCCTAGTTTTATAAGCTACCTTTGAAAATAATGTATATAAGTTCCAATATCTACAATGGCAGTTATCATATCATTCATCCCTGTAATAGCAACCTATGGCAAAAAAGGGGAAGTCACACGCTTTTCAATATATTATCGACAACCTAGAATGAGAAAAAAATACATACAGTTGCTTGATAAACATATACTCCCGAAATCCAGTTTTACAAATGTATCTCAACCAAATATTATTAGCATAAGTAACCTGCTACCTAGCCTTAAACTAGAGAAAGAATTAAGATGCAACTCTTGATAAACGGCAGTGGACTGAAACTCTGAAAAAAAGATGTAATGCAATGAAAAGGAATATTAAGGCCATGCGTTGGATGTGTGATGTTGTATATTCCAAAAGTCCTTTTCCCATGGATGGCATGTAATCCATTCTGTAATTTCAGTAAAATATAATGCCTCCAGCTTTGTACATGCTTCCAGGGCCAATTACCAGATGGAATAGAAATTGCAGTTAAAAGGCTTGCCTCACATTCAAGACAGGGTTTCACGGAATTCAAAAACGAAGTTGAACTTATTGCAAAACTACAACACAGTAATCTGGTCAAGCTCATGGGTTGCTGCATTCAGGGAGAGGAAAAACTTTTGGTGTACGAATATTTGCCAAATAAGAGCTTGGACTTCTTTATCTTTGGTATGCACAGTGTAGTTCAACCATATTTTGGATCACGTTTCGTCCATGCTATAAAATGCAGTCTCTAATGTGCAGATGTTAGCAGAACAACGTTGGTTGATTGGAATAAAAGATGTGTGATAATCGAAGGGATAGCCCAAGGTCTACTGTATCTCCACAAGCACTCTCGGTTGCGTATCATACACAGAGACCTTAAGGCCAGCAACATTCTCTTGGACCAGGACATGAATCCTAAAATTTCTGATTTTGGGTTAGCTAAAATTTTCAGCTCCAATGATACCCAAGGAAGCACAAGGAGGGTGGTGGGAACATAGTAAGTATAATTAGAATAGCATTAATCAGCTGATTCATCAACCTTTAAAATTTGATATAGTATTTTACTTATGCTTCTAACTCATTTCAGTGGTTATATGGCTCCGGAGTACGCATCTGAAGGCATTTACTCGATCAAATCTGATGTGTTCAGCTTTGGTGTCTTACTTCTCGAGATCCTTAGCGGACAAAGGAATTCTGGTTTCCATCAGCATGAAGACTTTCTTAACCTCCTTGGATACGTGAGCATTTTGCGAACTCTCACACACATATGTACATTATTTGTAAACCAAAGTAATTTTTGACATGTATGTGATGATAAATTTTCTGTAGTCATGGCAGCTCTGGGAAGGAGGAAGATGTCTTGAGATTCTAGAAGCATCAATTGCTAAGGAGATCCATGCAGCCGAGGCTAGGAGGTACATTAACATTGCACTAATGTGCGTACAAGAGCATGCAGATGATCGACCGACCATGTCAAATGTCGTTGCGATGTTAAACAGCGAGGGTGTTATTCTTCCAGAGCCTAAGCATCCGGCATACTTCAACCTAAGGGTATCTAAGGAAGATGAATCTGGTAGTGTTCTGTACAATCATAATGATGTAACTATCTGCAGTAATAATGACGTAACCATCACTGAGGAGCCAGATGGCAGATAGTTGGTCACTTTGGTTCAGACCTTCAGTTGTTAATGGAAGTGCTAGCAATCAGACAGCTGGCAGGCATATCAGGTTGGTCAAGTAAAATAGAGCAGACCAAGTAAGCCTATCATATTTTGGTTCTGATGAAGGATTGCGACCGGCGTACCTCTGTAGCTCTTGTTCGGTTCCTGCCGTGAAGGAAGCTCTGCTGGTGTCCGTAGGATATATTGATATGCAGGTTAATACTGTATACCGCACCATCGTTTTTCACTGGAGGCTGCTGCTGTAGACTTTAAAGGAAGACTTGAAATCCAAAGGATTAATTTCAATCTGAAAGTAGCTGCATTAACTGAATCCTGCTGGGCGAAGTATGTGTCGCATCTATGTGCGCCTTTCATGTTTTCCTCTAGGTTAATTCCATTGGTGTGCTAGGGTTGTAGAGGTTCCATACTGTTACAAAAAGAAGCATTTTTTGTAGAGTTGTCACCATAATACCAACATTGACGGTGGATAAATTCATTGACTGTACTACGCATTGCTGCTAAGAACAGGAGTTCTTGATTTACAGTTTCAAGCAAAATTTATCTGGCAAACTCCCTTCCATGAGTTGAGGTATGTTTGTACTTTTGAGAAATTTCCCCTCTTTTTCAGTATTATCAATAGTTATTGAAGTTTGAAGTGAGAGCTTTACTGTTTTAAGTAACTGCAGAATTGTCGAACGTTTCTTGAACACAATGCTGTTAGTAACTTCTTTTTTTCGAGGAAAACAGTAGGTTTCCTCACTGTATTCTTGTATATGTAATGCAAAGAAGACGAGAGGCTGTGCAGCGCTAAAGTTGGAGCAGCAGCAGCAGGCTAGATTAAAAGGATTCACACAGTCCTCTTATCTGGGAGTAGGGTTTCCTTTTAGCTCTGTGCAGAACAGTTGATAACTTGACAATTTTAAATTGATCAATCATGAACCATTAAGTTTGCTGAACCTTGTTTCCTGTAGTGACCACTAAAGCAATGTGTCATTGTGCTTGTTGGGTGTGTTATCTATGCTCACCGCTGTTGCTGTAAACAGTTCTGACAGCCACAATGTGCTATGGGAGTTTTGTTTGGTAATGTAAATTTAAATTTGTCTCATGATTACTTTGTGTTAAAATTCAATCTTAAAACGCAGCAGGACGTGAGAAGCTGTTGGTTGAAGTAAAGATAAATATCATGGGCAACTACTGTTAGAAAATACGCGAACAGTCGTTGCAGAAAAGTAGACGGGGGAGACGAAATATTTGTTAACGAGGTTCACTATTATGGCTACATCCCGGAGCATGACCATAGGCGCACCTTCCCATGTACTAAATCGATATAGTACAGATCGACGAAAAGCCTGCCGATGCCTAGATACATCTCAACCATAGCACAATGGCCGGTCCAGGCACCCCTTGCTATTGGTACCTGGACCAACCTTCTCGATCTCATGTCTAGCCTACTAGATTTGTCTAGTCTAATTTTGCTGCCCACGGTGCCTTTAAGTAATAGGCACGGGTTACATGTGTCTGACTCAAACACCTAATTCTTAGCGTGTTCCAAGTCTAACTGTAACCCAATACACATATTCGATATAATTTTAACAACTACTCCCTCCGTTCCAAATTACTCGTCACTGAAATGGATGTATCTAGAACTACGTCCTTCTGAAGATGTAATCCTTTGCTTCTCATTGTGTACCTAACTGATGAAGACAAGGAAGGCTCGTCGGAGGCTTGCGCTCGCGGTGGCTGCTGCTTGAGAGACGCAAGAGACAATATTCATGATCAATTCCACCTGGGTGGGGCGCAAACCGATCTACCCTGCCGGCCGCTGATGGAGGGATCAGCTGAGCGAGCAAGCACATATGTGAATCACCTGAAGAGCTATTCAAGGCTGTGATTTTTAGTTTGAATCTTAAGGAAGCAAGTATGTCAGGGCGACAGTTCACACGGGCTAATAATCGTGTGTTTATGGATATGAAATGGGAATTAAAATTTCAAATGGTATCCGTGTGTGCACTCGAGTGTATTGAAACACTTTCGGATTGTGCGCCCATCATACATGACTCTTAACTCTCTTAGCTCCCCTAGTACTCGTCGCCCATTTAAATTTGAGTTGGGATGGGTACTTAGGTGGGCTTTGCTGACTTAGAGTGCGTGGGAGAAGTTTGTCGTTGGTCGAAACACCAATTCAGCGATGGAACTTTAAGATCATAGCCTGAAGGTGATTCCAATTTGGATGGACGAAACACACTAGTGGTTTTTATGAAAAAGAGAAGCAGTGACTTTCCACAATTATTGATGATCTCGATAAAATCACTGAGCCTCGCATTTGTGACACCTCAAGAGATTGATTGAAAACATCAGTTCAATGAGAAGATTGGATGTCTTTTTCTAGAAGAGGAAATCAAGTGGTATAAAAGATCTGACCCCTGATCCATTTTGGAGGGAGACAACAATACACGATACTTCCACATGGTTTGCAAACCGCAAGTGCACATCATTTGCAAAACTGCACCGGTTTACCCGTGTGCCTTGTTAGCTAACCTGACATGTTGGGTCCACCTCCTGGTAGCACAACAAATCCCAAGCGTGCACATCAGGCCAACTCACACTTCTATGGGCCCGTGTGGTTGAGTGCGTCCATCCTGACACCAGTTTCTACCACTTAAGGCAGGGAGGACCGAGGAGAGGCCATCCGGTGGATCAAAGGCAGTTGACACTTGGTGGCTACCTCTCCCCCTTTCACCACTCGCAAGGCTAGTTTATCCATTTGTGTAACCGACTCTGTAATCGAGACTAGGTACCCAATTTCCAAAGATAATCAAGTGATTTGGTGTGGGTGCTAACATCTGGTATTAGAGACAAGGCACCACCCCTTTGCTTCGCTCCATCTAGTGCAATTCATTGAGACAAGGCGTCTATGGTAGACTCATCTTCACCTTGAAGCAATGGATCTGCACAGAGTACCAGGACTACTCTCACGGCCTGCTCACATGAAAGCCAGTAGATGAGGACGTGTGATCGTCTGATGTTACTCTCATAAATGCCAGCATGCGCTGGCGCTTTTTCCCCCATTGAATGAACTTCATATGTAGGCTGACTTCACCACTTCTAGTTGGCTTCAAAGCTTGGCAGACTATGCTACTTATCGTCCCTAAGGGCGAGTCAGCGCATACTTTACCTTTCAGGAATCATCACACTAGTAGAGAAAGGGTCAAACGTGAAGCACATTAGTGCCGGTTTGTATTAGAGCCGGCACAAATGTATACATTAGTGCCGGTTCCAACGGCTAGCCGGGCCGCTCTCATTAGTACCGGTTCGTGGCTAACCTTTAGCACCGGTTCGTGCCACGAACCGGTACTAATGAGAGTGGTGGCAGGATGTTGTCAGTCTGGGCCCCCTCCAGCACCTTTACTACCGGTTCTTGGCACCAACCGGTACTAAAGGTCGTCCTACATAAACCCTTCGTCCACCCGAGCTCGCTCTGTTCTTCCCCTTTCCCCTCTCCTCTCTGTTCTTCCCCTCTTCCTCTCGAGCTCATCACACATTTTGCCCAAAATTTGTCAAGATTTGAAGGGCCCCATCCATTCAAATAATCACAAAGGTTAGCAACTTTGTCCTTTCATCTCTCATTGCTAGATTAGCTCTTGCAATGCTTTATATAGTTATTAATTTGTGAGTTTAGTAATTTGGGAGGAAATATATATATGTGCTAGTATTTGATTTATATGCAATTTGAGGTCAAAAATAACACTTAGTTTGCATATGTAGGTGTGGTTTACTTAGTGCCTTCTAAATCTCCGTCGTAACCACCGTTGATCGCCCGCACCGTCCAGTCGCCGGCACCACCTTGTGGTGAGCCTCTTGTTCATGAAATTTTATATAAAAAATTGATGTTTGTGTGATTTGAATATATAGTTACTCGTATAATAATTATCTTACCCGTACGTTGTTTGTTATACATAGTGCCATGGTTTTGATATACGTCCCCGTCGGCCCTCGTCCTTGTTATGATTCGGATGTGGTATATTCTCTTTTAAAACTATTTGTTGCATTTTGTGTTTATGACAAATTATGCCCATCAAGTTGACATAGATATTTTTATCTAGGAGGTATGTGAACCGGAAATTCCAACCGACCCTATTGTCGAGAGGTTAAATTTAGTTGAAAGAGAAAATGAGTACTTGAAAGAAAAATTGAAAAGAATTGAGGGGGAGAAGATGGAATCGGAGTTGCATGTTGCCGATGTCGTCGATGATCACAAGATCAAGATGGAGAAAATGCGCTTGAAGATCAGAAAGATTAGAAAATATGCCATCGATAGTGAGGCTTGGTATCATTATGCTGTTGGATCAATTGTTACCTTAGTTGCGATCTTGATCGCATTTGTTGTTGCATTTATATGCTTTAGCTAGAGAGTTATTTGTTTGTTGCATTTAAGTGTTGTATGAACTTTATGTATGAACTTGTATTAATTTGATCTATTCGGTGTTGTGTAATGAAGATGAGCCGGCAATGGATGTACGATGACCGATGCTCTCCCCAGTTCATTGAGGGCGTGCATACTTTTACGCTTGCGGTGAGGCAAACAAGCGGGCGGATGGTTTTATGCCTTGTCCATGTGTTGGCTGTAAGAATGGTCGCAATTACTCTACGCCAAGAACCATTCACGCCCACTGTTTGAGTCCGGTTTCATGCCCCACTATAATGTTTGGACCAAGCACGGAGAAAGAGGGGTTATGATGGAAGACAATGAAGAAGAAGAGGACGATGACAGCTATCCCGGCATGGGTTCCTGAATACGATGATACAACAATGGGGAAGAAACCGAGCCGTAATGCGGGAAGAAGCTGAGCCAGCAATGCGGGAAGAAGTGAAGAAGAGGCATCGATGAGCCCGTTGATGATCTAGGTCGGGCCATTGCCAATGCAAAGAGAAACTAGCAAGTGATTTGGAGAAAAGAAGTTGCAGCGCATGTTAGAGGATCACAAAAATTGTTGTACCCGAATTGTGTAGGTGACAAGAAAAGCTGAGCACCACTTGGAATTGCTGTAATGGAAGGCGAGAATGGTGTATCCGATAAGGGATTTGGAAAGTTCTTGGTAATGATAAAGGATATGCTTCCAAAGGACAGCGAATTGCCCGAGAGTACGTCTGAAGCAAAGAAGGCTGTCGCCCTCTAGGGTTAGAGGTGCGTAAGATACATGCATGCCCTAATGATTGCATCCTCTCTCGCGGTGAGTACGAGGATTTGAACGCTTGCCGGTATGTGGTGCATTGCGCTATAAGATCAGCCGCGATGAGCATGGTGATGTCGAGGGCGAGTGCCCCAGGAAGAAGATTCCTGTCAAGGTGATGTGGTATTCTCCTATAATACCACGGTTGAAACGTTTGTTCCAAAACAAAGAGCATGCCAAGGCGATGCGATGGCACGTAGATGACCGTAAGAAAGACGGAAAGTTGAGAGTACCACGACGGGTCGCAGTGGAGAAAAATCGAAAGAAAGTACGGAAGGAGTTTGCGATGACGCAAGGAGCGTATGGTTTGGTCTAAGCGCAGATGACATTAATCCTTTTGGGGAGCAGAGCAGCAACCATAGCACCTGGCCTCGTGACTCTATGTTTGTATAACCTTCCTCCTTGGTTGTGCATGAAGCGGAAGTTCATTATGATGCGGTGCTCATCCAAGGCCCTAAGCAACCCGCAACGACATTGATGTGTACCTAAGGCCATTAGTTGAATAACTCTTACAACTGTGGAATGGAACAGTGTACGGCGTGGGATGAGCACATGGGGAAGAATTTGACCTAAAGGCGTTGCTGTTCGTGACCATCAATGATTGGCCTGCTCTCACTAACCTTTCGTGATGGACAAACAAGGGATATCGCGGATGCACGACTGTTTGGATGATACCGACGAGATATATTTGAATAGTTGTAAGAAGAATGTGTACCAGGACATCGCCGATTTCTTCCGAGCAGGCATCCCGTAAGAAAGAAAGGCAAGCATTTCAAAGGTGAGGCGGATCACCGGACGAAGCCTCGCCACCGCATCGGTGCTGATGTACATGATATGGTCAAGGATTTGAAGGTGATATTTGGAAAGTTATCTGGCGGACAACCTGTTCGAAGGACGCCGACGGACGCGCACCCATGTGGAAGAAGAAATCTATATTTTGGGACCTGCCATATTGGAAAGACCTAGAGGTCCGCTCCACAATCGACGTGATGCACGTGACGAAGAATCTTTGCGTGACCCTGCTTGGCTTCTTGGGCGTGTATGGGAAGACAAAATATACACCTGAGGCACCGGAGGACCAGCAACGTATGCACGGAGAAGACGGCATACATCGAGGTCATGCAAGCTACGCTCTTACCAAAGAAGAGAAGAAAATCTTCTTTGAATGCCTGCTCGAGATAAGGTACCGTCGGCTTTCGTCAAATATAAAGGGAATAATAAACATGGCAGAGAAAAAGTTCCGAACCTAAAGTCTCATGAGCGCCACGTGATTATGACGCAATCGCTTCCGGTTGCATTGAGGGGCTTCTCATCGAAAACGCTCGATTAGCCATTGTGAAGCTATGTGCATTTCTCAATGCAATCTCTCGAAGGTAATATCTAGAAATCATACCAAGGTTACGAATGATTTGGTGCAATGTCTTGTCGGTTCGAGTTGGTGTTCCCACCATCCTTCTTCAACATCATGACGCACGCCCTAGTTCACCTATGCGAAGAGATTAACGTTTTGGGTCCCTGTATTTCTACACAATATGTTCCCCTTTGAGAGGTTCATGGGAGTCTTAAAGAAATATGTTCATAACCGTGCTAGGCCGAAGGAAGCATCTCCAAGGGCCATCAAAATGAGGAGGTCATTGAGTTTTGTATTGACTTTATTCTCGACCTTAAGCCGATTGGTATTCTGAATCGCGGCATAAGGGCGATCGATGGAAAAGGCACGCTAGGAGGGGAACAAATAATATGTATGGACGGACATTCTCTCTTTGAAGCACACTACACAGTTCTACTGAATTCCACCTTGGTGGCTCCGTATATGGACGAACACAAGAATTTGCTACGCCCAAACACCGGAGCGGTCGATGATCGGATTACACGTGAACAAACCAGAGTTTCGCCAACTGGTTGCAGACACGTATCATGCATGACACCTCTATTGAAGATGACCTGTACTTGCTGTCCCAGTTACCATCTTCGAATATAATGACTTTCAAAGGGTATGAGATAAATGATAATACATTTTACACAATCGCCCAAGATAAGAAGAGCACCAACCAAAACAGTGGTGTACGCTTTGATGCAGAAACCAAGACGGGAAAGGAAACATATTATGGTTATATATAGGACCTATGGGAACTTGACTATCCACGTGGTTTAAAGGTCCCTTTGTTTCGGTGCAAATGGGTCAATATGACACGAGGCGGGGTAACGGAAGACCCGCAGTACGGAATGACAACAGTGGATCTCAACAATCTTGTGTAACCATTCGTCCTAGCCAATGATGTGGCATAGGTTTTCTATGTGAAGGACATGTCTACCAAGCCAAGAAAAAGAAAAGATAAGGAAGCGAATGCATCGTACGATGAGCCAAAGCGGCACATAGTTCTTTCTGGGAAGAGAAACATCATGGGAGTGGATGACAAGACAGACAAGTCAGAAGATTATGAAAAGTTTGATGAAATTGCTCCATTCACAGTGAATATTGACCCGAGCATCCCATTAAATGATGAAGATTTTCCATGGTTACTGGCGCAAAGGGACACACTTGAAGAAAAAGTTTCACACCCAAAGATCGGGATGTGATCGGCTTCACTATCATCACTTTCTTTCGTGTTTCACACCCGTGAGGGAATGTCTGTAATAGTTAGGGTAGTTATGTGTTTTGGCATTTGAAACGCGAAGAAATTTTATGTGCAAACAAACTCTTTTCATGCATTTACTTGATTTTTTTTCCATTAAATGACCCTGAAATAGAAAAGCATTTCAAATGAACTCGAGAAAAGGTTGAAAGTTGGCATGGTATCATAATTTCATACAAATAGCATGTGCAAGAAAGTAGAGAGGGTTACGCAAAAACTGGATGCACTTTGTGTACAAAATGGACAATCTCTTTCAAGTATCGGGGTTTCATTTAAAACTGAACTGTTACAAAGGCATTTCATTTTTTAAATAACCTAAGCATTACTAAATTGAATATAATGATAAAACACACTAATATTAAACATAAAAAAACGAATCACTGAAAAAACTTTTTTCAAAGTTAAGTTATTCACAAACAAGTGATTCACACAAATTTCAAATAATTCAAAATTTAAACTATTCAAATTTGAAATCTACTGGCACTAACAGAAAGTTTGTAATTTTTTGTACCTAAAGCAAAAATATTCACAAAGAAACTCTAAATACAGCAAAAAGCAACTCAAAATAAATAAAACAAAAATAAATAAAGCGAAAAAATAAGAAAAAAGCCCGCCCTCGGGCCAAAGCGGCTGCATACGACTAGCGACACAACCTTTTGTTGGGCGGGATGCAGCCCAGAAGGCCCAATAGGCCCACAGGCTTAAGAGGACATGTAGGCCCAGAGGCCTGGTTAGGAGACGAGCTCGAGAGAGCTACCGACTTGGGCATATAAACCGGTCAGCGGTAGCCCTCGACTAGCGAGGTGGGACTAAACTTGTCAAGACCGCACTTTGCTAATAAGACCCCTTTAGTACCGGGTGGTGGCACAAACCGGTACTAAAGGGGGCTTTAGTACCGGTTTGTGCCACCACCCGGTACTAAAGGGGTCGCTTCGCCGCTTGGCTTTGGCAAGAACAGCCTTTAGTACCGGTTGGTGGCTCCAATCTGTACTAAAGGTGCCTTCTATACTGTTTGTTCCTCTGTTTCCGTCGTCTCCGTCGCCGTCGCCGCCCCCGTCCCCGTCGCCGCCTCGTCTCCGTCGCCGCCCGTCCCGTCGCCGCCGTCTCCGTCGCCGCCGCCGCCGCCGGCCCCGCCCCCATCGCTGCCCCAGCGTCGCCGCCCCGTCACACGCCCTGCCCGTCACCGCCCCGGCCGCCGCCGCCGCCGTCGCCGTCGCCCCGCTGTGAGCTCTCCCCCTCTAACCCCTCTCCCTCGCCCTCGGCGGCCACCATGGGCGCCGCCCCTCCCCGAGCCCATACACACACACACACAAGCATGCATGATGAATACACACACACACACGTACATATGTATGAATTAATGCATGTATATATTAGTATATACGTATTTTGTATGTTTAATTAGTTTAGTTTATTTAGATTATTATTTTTTCACTATTATATATGTATGAATGCATGTTAGATGGATATAATTAGTGTTTAATTAGTATGGAAATTTTTTATATAATGTTGTTTTTTAGTTTTTTAATGGATGTATAGAAGTTGTGTTTTCTGTTTTTAGTGTTAGATGCTTAATTAGTATGAAATAGTATATAGATTTTTGACATATGCAATGATAGCATAATTAGTGTTATATAGAAATGTTAGAAATTTTAGTTATCAAAATCCAATCATTAAAAAAATGTTACTTTTTTGGGCATATAGCTAGTATTTGTTCTCGACGATGCCCGGCCCGCATCCTCGCCGTCGACCCGTCCGCGACGACGTCCAGCCGACCCATGTCCGGGACTGGCTCCGCCGTCTTGGCACCGGGAGGTGCTGCTCGGAGGCGCGCCGCTTGATGAGGAACCTGGCCCGGTCCCGTCGTCGACCCGATCTCGTTTGGTGGCGTTCGCGTGGGCGATTTGGTGCGGAGGGACCCGGCCCCGCCGGAGGTGGTACGTCGCCGTGTCAGGGAGGAGCACGAGCACGTCCATCGCTACATGGTTGCGTTAGAGGGCGGCAGGTTCTCCAATACCTGGCAGTTCACTACTAGGAAAAAGGCTAGCAGTAGCACGGGTTTTCACGCTAGCAGCAGCGCGGGTGGCCGCACTACTAATAAGGCGCTACAGCTAACTCATAGTAGTAGCGCGGCCCCAACCCGCGCTACTACTGTTGAACGATATCAGCAGCGCTTTTTGGGAACGCGCTACTATTAACTAGCTGTAGCGATTTCTTCATCCCTCGCTACTGCTATATCTTTCATCATTTTCCCACTGCCCCATTCTCTTTCAGTTCTCCTTTCACTTTCAGTTCTCCTTTCATATGCTAGATACTAGGTACTACTAGTAGATATCAAATTCATAAACCATTACTAGGTACGGTAGTACTCCCTTCATTCCAAAGTACTCGTCGTGGTTTTAGTTCAAACCACGACGAGTAATTTGGAACGAAGGGAGTACTAAGATAACAATTTCATGCATAGCCAACATGCATCCTCAAGCACTACATGGTCATATCAACGGCCATCATCATATGTAGTTCTAGATGATATCGACGACGATCATATGTAGTTCTAGATGATATAGCCACACACGCATATGTAGTTCTAGCTAGATGATATAGCCACACACACATATGTAGTTCTAGATGATATAGCCACACACACATATGTAGTTCTAGATGATATCAAGACAATCATCATCCTCAAGCCTGGGCGGTTGGTGTTCTCGATAGTAATTAGGATGGCCTGTCCAACACGAAGATTCTTGCCATCGAGGAATTTCTTCCACCCAACCGAGCTTAAGTGTAAAGCGACCGTTCGTGTCCACGCTGTAAGTACAGGTTGTGACGGAGCCCTTGCAAGAAGGCGTAGTCCAACCGAGCCTTCTTCATCGGCTTGATACCATAACTCATGATATGCTCTTTGCCAATTTCTGAATAAGAAAACATATCAATTAATAAGCATGTGATCGAACTCTACACTAAAACATATATATCATCGACTAGATTCCACACAACATACCATATCATTGGACTGTACACTAAGTAATTCACACTATTAATTTGCATTTGTAAGTATAACATACCATATCATGTCGATCAACCATGGTATTTGTCAAGCGGGTCACGAATGGCACCCCGACAAAGTCAGCATGTGGCGGAATTATGTCCCACAGGTTGGACACCTCCTCCTCACTCAGCCTTGTTCTTTGAGCTATGATGGCTTCATGAAGTGGGTCCTCATCATCTTCATCGAGTGGGTCCTCATTATCTTCATCATCTTCATCATCTTCGTCATATTCATCATCTTCCACCAGGTTGAGATAAATGACAGCTAGCTTGGTCTTTCGCTTTCGGAAGTTGAAGCTGATCAACTCACCACCAAGAAGATGCATGCGAGCGATGAAACGGGCCCATCCATCTCCTCCAATCTGCGACATATTGCGCCCTTTCTCGACCTCCATAGTGTGCGGCCCCAGAGCCTCAAATGTCACAAAGTGTCTTCGTCACTTGTTGAATTTCAACCTCACATTGCATGGGACGATCTGTGTAAACTAAGCAAAATGACACAATGCAGTAATGCCAACACTAAAAATAAAATAGTTATTACATTTCATCTAATTTCTTACCACCGCATGACGAAAACTCGGCTGGAACTAGATGCCGAACAGCTTGCTGGGTTGCAAGGCTCTCAAGATCTTGACTTGCACAATTGACATAGTGGTGGTGGTGGTGGCGCCATTCTTCCTAAAGCAATATGAGCAAAGGATTACTAAATCAACTAAATCAAAATGTTCCTAAGTCAACTAAATCAACTAGCCTACTAAATCAACTAAATCAAAATGTTCTAAGTCAACTAAATCAACTAACCTACTAAGTCAACTAAATCAAAATATTCTAAGGCAACTAAATCAACTAGCCTACTAAATCAACTAAATCAAAATGTTCTAAGTCAACTAAATTAACTAAATGAATTAGCCTACTAAATCAACTAAATCAAAATGTTCTAAGTCAACTAAATCAACTAACCTACTAAGTCAACTAAATCAAAATATTCTAAGTCAACTAAATCAACTAGCCTACTAAATCAACTAAATCAAAACGTTCTAAGTCAACTAAATTAACTAAATGAATTAGCCTACTAAATCAACTAAATCAAAATGTTCTAAGTCAACTAAATCAACAAGCCTACTAAATCAACTAAATCAAAATGTTCTAAGTCAACTAAATCAACTAGCCTACTAAATCAACTAAATCAAAATGTTCTAAGTCAACTAAATCAACTAGCCTACTAAGTCAACTAAATTATATCAACTAAATCAAAATGTTGCATATGAGCAGGAGGGAGAAGGAGGGTAACTCGAGGAGGGAGAAGAGAGTAGGATGGAGGAGGAAGGCGGAGCGAGGAGGGGCCGGCCGGTGCGGCCATTTGAGGGAGGACGGAGGAGGAAGGCGGAACGAGGAGGGGCCGGCCAGCGGCTAGTGGAGTGGGAGGACGGAGGAGGAGGCCGGTACCGAGTCCAGCAAGGAGGAGGTGACGGCGCGCGGCACAGACGGAGGAGGGGCGACGGGGGCGCGCGGCGCAGACGCGTGGAGGAGAGGGGCGACGGGGGGCGCGCGGCGCAGATTTTGAGTGGCTGTGTGTGAGTGGATTCAAGGAGGAGATCAGGAGATGGATGGCTTAGCAGAGCGCTCTTGACCAAAACACGCCATTGCTAAAGCTATCTAGCAGCAGCAGCGCTTTTCACAAGAAAGCGCCATGCTATGTGTCAGCATGCAAAAATACACATTGATCATCAACGATCTTTTTGTGTACAATCTGATTTGACAATATGAGTCCTCACCGGTTTAGGAACAGGTGAAGACTCATATTGCAGCCACAAATTCTACACATAGAGTTCAATGAAGATCAAGTGCTTGTCAAAGTGTGAGAAGTAACATATTTAAGGTGGTAGAAACTCTCTTCACGGAGCGAGGTGGGACTAAATTTTTGTAGGAAACTTAGCAGTAGCGCTTGTCGGGGAAATGCGCTGCTACTATGCTACGTAGCAGTAGCGCGCGTCATTTTAACGCATTGCTGCTATAACTAGCCTCGCGGCGGCCTCGTAGGAATTATAGCAGCAGCGCGTATTTGGGTGGACGCGCTACTGCTATATTTCTCTCAGCAGCGAGTTTCAGTGGTTCGCGCTACTGCTAGTTAGCAGCAGCGAGTTATTTTGAAGCGCGCTGCTGATAAGATTCTGTGTATAGGCTTTTCCCTAGTAGTGGTTTCTTCGGGGATCTCACTTCAGCTATGATCCTGTGAGGGTTCCTTCTCTTTGGGTGTCCACCGCCCGCGCCGCAGGAACCGCGAGTGTCCTAGATTCTTCTGTAGTATTCGATCTTTATTAGCTACCTAGCCAGTGATGTACTATTCAATATTATATATTATTCGAGACGATGTATTCGAGATTATATCTATTATTCTAGACGATGTATTCGAGATTATATCTATTATTCGAGATGATGTAATTTGAATACTAAATTGTTTTATATTTCTTTTGGATTAGTTAAATAAAAGCTATGGCAGACAATACCGACAGAGAGGGAGAACAGACCATGTTCGATATGATACGTGGGCCAGATGATGATCAGAATGAAGAAGATTATGACGGCTCCGAATTTCTAAACAACACCGGAGAGGGTGATATGATATTCGATCGCGACGACCGAATTGATGAAGTCATGAACTACGATTATGACGATGACGAAGAACATGTTGATCCTGAAACAACAAAGACCGGCGAGGTATATATATTTGTTGGAAATATGCCCTAGAGGCAATAATAAAAGGATTATTATATTTCAATGTTCATGATAATTGTCTTTTGTTCATGCTATAAATGTATTATCCGGAAATCGTAATACACGTGTGAACACTAAGACCCAATGAGTCCCTAGTGAGCCTCTAGTTGACTAGCTCACAGATCAATAGATAGTCATGGTTTCCTGACTATGGACATTGGATGTCGTTGATAACGAGATCACATCATTAGGAGAATGATGTGATGGACAAGACCCAATCATAAGCATAGCATAAAAGATCGTATAGTTCGTTTGCTAGAAGCTTTGCCAAATGTCAAGTATCTTTTCCTTCGACCATGAGATCGTGTAACTCCCGGTTACCGTAGGAGTGCCTTGGGTGTATCAAACGTCACAACGTAACTGGGTGACTATAAAGGTGCATTACAGGTATCTCCGAAAGTATCTGTTGGGTTGACACGGATCGAGACTGGGATTTGTCACTCCGTATGACGGAGAGGTATCTCTTGGGCCCACTCGGTAATGCATCATCATAATGAGCTCAATGTGACCAAGGTGTTGGCCACGGGATCATGCATTACTGATGACGAGTAAAGTGACTTGCCAGGGAACGAGACTGAACAAGGTATTGGGATACCGACGATCGAGTCTCGGGCAAGTAACGTACCGATTGACAAAGGGAATTGTATACAGGGTTTGATCGAATCCTCGACATCGTGGTTCAACCGATGAAATCATCGAGGAGCATGTGGGAGCCAACATGGATATCCAGACCCCGCTGTTGGTTATTGCCCGAGAGTCGTCTCGGTCATGTCTGCGTGTCTCCCGAACCCGTAGGGTCTACACACTTAAGGTTCGGTGACGCTAGGGTTTGTAGGAAGTCAAGTATGTGACCACCGAATGTTGTTCGGAGTCCCGGATGAGATCCCGGACGTCACGAGGAGTTCCGGAAGGGTCCGGAGGCAAAGAATAATATATAGGAAGTGGTGTTTCGGCCATCGGGAAAGTTTCGGGGGTTTCCGGTAAAGTACCGGGACCACCGGAAGGGTCCCGGGGGTCCACCGGGTGGGGCCACCTATCCCGGAGGGCCCCATGGGCCAGAGGGGGAAGGGAACCAGCCCACAGGGGGCTGGTGCGCCTCAGGCCCACCCCCGCGCCTAGGGTTGAAACCCTAGGGGTGGGGCGCCCACCGGCTTGGGGCACTCCACCCCTGCCGCCGCCCGGAGATTGGATCTCAGGGGCCGCCACCGGGGCCTATATAAAAGGGGGGGGGGGCTGCTGTACACAACACCCAAGGCGCAGCCCTCCCTCCCAACACATCTCCTCCTCCGTGAGAGCTTGGCGGAAGCCACAGCCGAGATCTTGCGCTCCACCATCATCACGCCGTCGTCTTGCCGGTGGAGCTGTCTTCCTCAACCTCTCCTTCCCCTTGCTGGATCAAGAAGGAGGAGACGCCGATCGTCCCGCACGTGTGTTGAACACGGAGGTGCTGTCCGCTCAGCACTTGGCATCGGTGATCTGAATCACGCTCGAGTACGACTCCATCATCACCTTGCAAGCTTCCGCACGCGATCTACAAGTGGTATGTAGATGTCATCTCTCTCCGTTACTCGCTGCTTAGAAGAACTCATAGATTGATCTTGGTGAAGCCGTAGGAAAAATTTTAATTTTCTCGCAACGTTCCCCAACAAGTGGTATCGAGCTAGGTTTATGCGTAGTTCTCTATTGCACGAGTAGAACACAAATTTGTTGTGGGCGTTGATCTTGTCATCTTACTTGCCCCTACTAGTCTTTTCTTGCTCAACGGTATTGTGGGATGAAGCGGCCCGGACCAACCTTACACGACGCTTACGTGAGACCGGTTCCACCGATCGACATGCACTAGTTGCATAAGGTGGCTGGCGGGTGTCCGCTCTCCCACTTTAGTTGGAGCGGATTCGATGAACAGGGCCCTTATGAAGGGTAAATAGAAGTTGACAAAATCACGTTGTGGTGATTCGAGGTAAGAAAACGTTTTGCTAGAACCCAATCGCAGCCACGTAAAAGATGCAAACAACAACTAGAGGACGCCTAACTTGTTTTTGCAGCGATTGATCATGTGATGTGATATGGCCGAAGTTGTGATGAATGATGAATTGTGATGTATGAGATCATGTTCTTGTAATAGGATTCACGACTTGCATGTCGATGAGTATGACAACCGCAGGAGCCATAGGAGTTGTCTTTATTTTTGTATGACCTGCGTGTCATTGAAGAACGCCATGTAAACTACTTTGCTTCATTACTAAACGCGTTAGTCATAGAAGTAGAAGTAGTCGTTGGCGTGACAACTTCATGAAGACACGATGATGGAGATCATGATGATGGAGATCATGGTGTCAAGCCGGTGACAAGATGATCATGGAGCCCCGAAGATGGAGATCAATGGAGCTTGATGATATTGGCCATATCATGTCACAACTATATAATTGCATGTGATGTTTATTATGTTTATGCATCTTGTTTACTTAGGACGACGGTAGTAAATAAGATGATCCCTTATAAAATTTCAAGAAGTGTTCTCCCTAAGCGTGCACCGTTGCTACAGTTCGTCGTTTCTAAGCACCACGTGATGATCGGGTGTGATGGATCCTTACGCTCACATACAACGGGTGTAAGACAGTTTTACACAGCGAAAACACTTAGGGTTAACTTGACGAGCCTAGCATGTGCAGACATGGCCTCGAACACGGAGACCGAAAGGTCGAACACGAGTCGTATGGAAGATACGATCAACATGAAGATGTTCACCGATGATGACTAGTCCGTCTCACGTGATGATCGGACACGGGCTAGTCGACTCGGATCGTGTAACACTTAGATGACTAGAGGATGTCTAATCTAAGTGGGAGTTCATAATTTTGATTAAGGACTTTATTATCATGAACTTAGTCTAAAACCTTTGCAAATATGTCTTGTAGATCAATGGCCAACGCTAATGTCAACATGAACTTCAACGCTCCTAGAGAAAACCAAGCTGAAAGATGATGGCAGCAACTATACGGATTGGGTCCGAACCCGAGGATCATCCTCATAGCTGCCAGAAACAATATGTCCTAGAAGGACCGTTAGGTGCCGCTCCGTCGAAGAACCCAGACGTTATGAACGCTTGGCAAACTCTGCCGATGATTACTCCCTCGTTCGGTGCGGCATGCTCTACAACTTAGAACCGGGCTCCAAAAGCGTTTTGAGCATCACGGAGCATATGAGATGTTCAAGAGCTGAAACTAGTTTTCCAAGCTCATGCCCGGTCGAGAGATATGATGTCTCCGACAAGTTCTACAGTTGTAAGATGGAGGAGAACAGTTTCATCAATGAGCACATCCTCAAGATGTCCGGGTTGCACGCCAGATGACCCAGCTTGAATATTAACCTCCCGAGATGAGGCGGTCATTGACAGAATCCTCGATCGCTCCCACCAAGCTACAAGAGCTTTGTGATGAACTACAACATGCAGGGATGGTAAAGACCATTCTGAAGTGTTCTCGATCTTTGAAGTCAGCAGAGGCTGAAATCAAGAAAGAACATCAAGTGTTGATGGTCAATAAGACCACTAAGTTCAAGAAGGGCAAGGGTAAGAAGAACTTCAAGAAGGACGGCAAAGATGTTGCCGCACCTGTAAGCCGATTTGCCGGAAGAAGTCAAAGAATGGACCCAAGCCCGAGATCGAGTGCTTTTATTGCAAGGGAAAGGGCACCGAAGCGGAACTGCCCCAAATACTTAGCGGATAAGAAGGCCGCAACACCAAAGGTATATTTGATATACATGTAATTGATGTGTACCTTACCATTACTCTGTAGTAACTCCCGGTATTTGATACCGTGCCGTTGCTCACATATGTAACTCACAGCAGAGCTGCGGAATAAACGGAGACCGGCAAAGGACGAGGTGACGGCGCGTCGGGAATGGTTCGTGGTCGATGTGATCGCCGTCGCACGCGCTGCCTCTACATTTACCTACGGATTAGTTTTAAACCTCAATAATTGTTATTTAGTGCCAAGTTTGAGCATGAACATTGTATCCGGATCTCGCTTGATACGAGATGGCTACTCATTTAAGTCTGAGAATAATGGTTGTTCGATTTATATGAGAGATATGTTTTATGGTCATGCTCCGATGGTCAATGGTTTATTCTTAATGAATCTCGAGCATAATATTACACATGTTCATAGTGTGGATGCAAAAGATGTAAAGTTGATAACGATAGTCCCACATACTTGTGGCATTGCCGCCTTGGTCACATTGGTGTCAAGCGCATGAAGAAGCTCCATGCTGATGGACTTTAGAGTCTCTTGATTATGAATCGTTTGACACATGCTAACCTTGCCTTTTGGGCAAAATGACCAAGACTCCGTTCTCCGGAACAATGGAGCGAGCAACCAACTTGTTGGAAATCATACATACCGATGTATGCGGTCCAATGAGCGTTGAGGCTCATGGAGGATATCGTTATGTTCTCACTCTCCGATGACTTAAGTAGATATGGGTATGTCTACTTAATGAAACACAAGTCTGAGACCTTTGAAAAGTTCAAGGAATTTCAGAGTGAGGTGGAGAATCAACGTGATGAAAGATAAAGTTCCTACGATCGATCGTGGAGGAGAATATTTAAGTCACGAATTTGGCTCACACTTAAGAAAATGTGGAATCGTTTCACAACTCACGCCGCCGAACACCTCAAATAAACGGTGTGTCCGAACGTCGAATCGCACTCTATTGGATATGGTGCGGTCTATGATGTCTCTTACCGATTTACCGCTATCATTTTGGGGATACGCCTAGAGACAGCTACATTCACTTTAAATAGGGCACCGCCTAAATCCGTTGAGACGACACCGTATGAATTATGGTTTGGGAAGAAACCTAAGCTGTCGTTTCTAAAAGTTTGGGGATGCGATGCTTATGTCAAGAAACTTCAACCTGAAAAGCTCGAACCCAAGTCGAAAAATGCGTATTCATAGGATACCCTAAGGAAGCTGTCGGGTATACCTTCTACTTAAGATCCGAAGGCAAGATCTTTGTTGTTAAGAACGGATGCTTTCTAGAGAAAGAGTTTCTCTCGAAAGAAGTAAGTGGGAGGAAAGTAGAGCTCGATGAAGTACTACCTCTCGAACGGGAAAGTGGTGCAGCGCAGAAACCGTTCTGTAATGCCCACACCAACCAAGAGGAAAACGTTGATGATGATCAAGGTACTTCGGATCAAGTTACTCTGAACTTCAAGGTCCACAAGGACACGTTCCGCACTGCAGTGGTACGGCAACCTGTCATGGAAATCATGTTGCTAGACAACGATGAACCTTGAACTATGAAGAAGCAATGGCGGCCCAGATTCCAACAAATGGCTTGGAGCCATGAAACCGAGATAGAATCCATGTATGAAAACAAAGTATGGACTTTGACAGACTTGCCCGATGATCGGCGAGCGATAGAAAATAAATGGATTTTTAAGAAGAAGACGGACGCGATGGTAATGTTACCATCTATAAAGCTCGACTTGTCGCTAAGGGTTATCGACAAGTTCAAGGGATTGACTACGATGAGACATTCTCTCCGTAGCGAAGCTTAAGTCCGTCCGAATCATGTTAGCAATTGCCGCATACTATGATTATGAGATATGGCGATGGACGCCAAACGGCATTCCTTAATGGACATCTTAAGGAAGAGCTGTATATGATGCAGCGGAAGGTTTTGTCGATCCTCGAACGCTAACAAAGTATGCAAGCTCCAGCGATCCATTTATGGACTGGTGCAAGCATCTCGGAGTTGGAACATTCGCTTTGATGAGATGATCAAAGCGTTTGGGTTTATATGAGACTTATGGAGAAGCTGCGTTTACAAGAAAGTGAGTGGGAGCTCAGTAGCATTTCTCCTATTATATGTAGATGACATACTCTTGATGGGAAATGATACGAAACTCTGGACAGCATCAAGGCCTACTTGAACAAGTGTTTTTCAATGAAGGACCTTGGAGAAGCTGCTTATATATTAGGCATCAAAATCTATAGAGATAGATCGAGGCGCCTCATAGGTCTTTCACAAAGCACATACCTTGATAAGATTTTGAAGAGGTTCAAAATGGATCAGTCCAAGAAGGGTTCTTGCCTATGTTACAAGGTGTGAAACTGAGCTCAGCTCGACCACCGACCACTGCAAAAGATAAAGAAGAGATGAGTGTCATCCCTATGCTTCAGCCATAGGATCTATTATGTATGCCATCTTGTGTACTGACCGATGTAAACCTTGCCGTAAGTTTGGTTGCAAGATACCAAAGTAACCCCGCAAGGAACACTGGACAGCGGTCAAGAATATCCTGAAGTACCGAAAAGGACAAAGGACATGTTTCTCGCTTATGGAGGAGACGAAGAGCTCGTCAGAAGGGTTACGTCGACGCTAGTTTCGACTCAGATCTGGATGACTCTAAGTCACAAACCGGATCGTGTATATGTTGAATGGTGGAGCAAGAAGCTGGTGCAGCCGCAAGCGAGCGTCGTGGCGGGATCTACGTGTGAAGCGGAGTACATGGCAGCCTCGGAGGCAGCGATGAAGCGATTTGGGTGAAGGAGTTCATCACCGACCTAGGAGTCATACCCAATGCGTCGGGGCCGATCAAACTCTTTCGTGACAACACTGGAGCTATTGCCCTTGCCAAGGAGCCCAGGTTTCACAAGAAGACCAGCACATCAAGCGCCGCTTCAACTCCATCCGTGAAAATGTTCAAGATGGAGACATAGAGATTTGCAAAGTGCACACGGATCTGAATGTCGCAGATCCGCTGACTAAACCTCTCTCGCGTGCAAAACATGATCAACACCGAACTCTATGGGTGTTCGATTCATCACAATGTAACTAGATTGGTGACTCTAGTGCAAGTGGGAGACTGTTGGAAATATGCCCTAGAGGCAATAATAAAAGGATTATTATATTTCAATGTTCATGATAATTGTCTTTTGTTCATGCTATAAATGTATTATCCGGAAATCGTAATACGTGTGAACACTAAGACCCAATGAGTCCCTAGTGAGCCTCTAGTTGACTAGCTCACAGATCAATAGATAGTCATGGTTTCTCGACTATGGACATTGGATGTCGTTGATAACGAGATCACATCATTAGGAGAATGATGTGATGGACAAGACCCAATCATAAGCATAGCATAAAAGATCGTATAGTTCGTTTGCTAGAAGCTTTGCCAAATGTCAAGTATCTTTTCCTTCGACCATGAGATCGTGTAACTCCCGGTTACCGTAGGAGTGCCTTGGGTGTATCAAACGTCACAACGTAACTGGGTGACTATAAAGGTGCATTACAGGTATCTCCGAAAGTATCTCATTGGGTTGACACGGATCGAGCGGGATTTGTCACTCCGTATGACGGAGAGGTATCTCTTGGGCCCACTCGGTAATGCATCATCAAATGAGCTCAATGTGACCAAGGTGTTGGCCACGGGATCATGCATTACGATGACGAGTAAAGTGACTTGCCGAGGAACGAGACCGAACAAGGTATTGGGATACCGACGATCGAGTCTCTCGCAAGTAACGCATCGATTGACAAAGGAATTGTATATGTGGTTTGATCGAATCCTCGACATCGTGGTTCAACCGATGAAATCATCGAGGAGCATGTGGGAGCCAACATGGATATCCAGACCCCGCTGTTGGTTATTGCCCGAGAGTCGTCTCGGTCATGTCTGCGTGTCTCCCGAACCCGTAGGGTCTACACACTTAAGGTTCGGTGATGCTAGGGTTTGTAGGAAGTCAAGTATGTGACCACCGAATGTTGTTCGGAGTCCCGGATGAGATCCCGGACGTCACGAGGAGTTCCGGAAGGGTCCGGAGGCAAAGAATAATATATAGGAAGTGGTGTTTCGCCATCGGGAAAGTTTGGGGTTTCGGTAAAATCTGGGACCACCGGAAGGGTCCCGGGTCCACCGGTGGGGCCACCTATCCGGAGGGCCCCATGGGCCGAGGGGAAGGAACCAGCCCACAGGGGCTGGTGCGCCCCAGGCCCACCCCGCGCCTAGGGTTGAAACCCTAGGGGTGGGGCGCCCACCGGCTTGGGGGCACTCCACCCCCAGCCGCCGCCCCCGGAGATTGGATCTCAGGGGCCGCCACCGGGGCCTATATAAAGAGGGGGGGGGGGCTGCTGTACACAACACCCAAGGCGCAGCCCTCCCTCCCAACACATCTCCTCCTCCGTAGAGCTTGGCGAAGCCCCAGCCGAGATCGCTTCTCCACCATCATCACGCCGTCGTCTTTGCCGGTGGAGCTGTCTTCCTCAACCTCTCCTTCCCCTTGCTGGATCAAGAAGGAGGAGACGCCGATCGTCCCGTCGTGTGTTGAACACGGAGGTGCTGTCCGCTCAGCACTTGGCATCGGTGATCTGAATCACGTTCGAGTACGACTCCATCATCACCTTGCAAGCTTCCGCACGCGATCTACAAGTGGTATGTAGATGTCATCTCTCTCCCGTTACTCGTTGCTTAGATGAACTCATAGATGGATCTTGGTGAAGCCGTAGGAAAAATTTTAATTTTCTGCAACGTTCCCCAACAATATTTATATAAGCAGGCATCTGGTGATCATCACATGTTTTAAGTGACTTGAAAATATATTAACGAATCGATCTTTGTTCTTTCAGCCATCCGGATCGAGCAAATCTTCAGGCAAAAGGACGAAACAAGGCCCGAACAAAAAGTTGAAGCAGGGCGTAAATTACAATATCGAGGCATGCAGCCCTACTGGGGAACCATTAGCGCCTAAGAAGATTGCGGACAAGTTTGTTCGTCAGTGCGGAGTTCTTGTGAAGGACCAACTCCCGATCAAACTTCAAGAATGGAGAGAGCCAGCAAAGCCACGTCCATATGTTACTTTTGTCGACAAGAATCAAAAAGATCTGCTTTGGGATACTCTCATGGAACATTTCACCCTACCAGATCATTTCAGAAGCAGATGTGCAGAAAGTCAAGGACGCTGCTCTTTGGAAGATGGCGGTTGCATTCAAGAAACACAAGAATCGTGAATGGAACAAGTACGTCAAGGGAGGAAGGAAGACTCCAGTATTCGAGGGAACACTAGAGAACCAACGTGCTCATTGGGACGATTTCGTGAAATTCAAGGATTCGGAATTAGCTAAGGAACGGTCGAGAATAAACAATAAGAATGCCGAAAAAAAGGATAAGTTCCATAAGCTGGGGCCAGGTGGCTATGCGGTGGCAATGCCTAAGTGGGATAAGTCTGAGAAAGAGATGGAGGATGCAGGTGTCACTCCGGTTACTAAGAGCTGGCCCCCAGGGTCAGGACTTGGTTCTATGCGCATGGGGGGGAGTTGGACCTGGAGACAGGCAATGTTTCGACAAGGGCAAGTCTGAAGGGAGCCGACGATGCAATACTTGTTGCAATAGAAGAGGCACGATCGGGGGTGTTCCAGCCCAACAGAGAGAACGACGAGCTTACGCGTGCCCTGGGAAATCCTGACCACCCGGGAAGAACACGAGGCAAGGGCGCTATTCCGTGGTATGAGGGGTTTTCATAATGGAACACCGACTACAGAACCCGTGCGAGAAAGAAGATTGCGGAGGAGAAGAAGAGGAAGATGGAGGAGGAGCAGAGGAAGCGGGACCATGAACGCCTTCAAGGCCTAGAAGCAAGTCAAGCGGAATTGGCAGTCAAATTCCAGCGGCAGCAGGAGCAGATCGACTCACTTACCCAGCAAAGGGGTCTCAAAGAATGCAGCAGCAGCTAGCGGATGATCCAGCATTGGATAGCACCGGCCCATCCATGCCGAGAAGCAGCATGGGTTCCGTCCCGGACGACGCAATGTTGGGTAGATACCCCGTGGATGACATCACGGAGAACACTAACTACGAGCTACACGTCAAAATTAATAACATATCCATGAAGGTGGCGGACGGCGTTGCTTTTACAAATTCCCCCGAGGCAACCTTCCATTGCAACCCGATTCCAGCGGGCTATGCTCGTGTCTTGGTTGATGAGGTGGTGGATCCACCATATTCGGAGCTACAGCTTGACATTCCTGGAGGTGACGGCGAGCGCTTTCTCAGAGAGGCCAAACATCGTATCATCCTATGGAAAAAGGATTGCATCATCTTTCGAAGGCCACCGACACCGCGTCAGCCGACTCCTCGTCGAAGTCCGCCACCGAGTCAGCGGACTCCCGCTCCTGCAAGTCCACCAACTCCGGCAAAGTGTTAGGCCACTCCTCCTCCAAGTCCGGCAAAGTGTCAGGCCACTCCTCCTCCTCCTCCAAGTCCGCCACAGCGTCAGACATCCACTCCACCTCCAAGTCCGGCACAACCTCCGGCCACTCCTCCTCCAAGTCCGACACAGTTTCAGGCCACTCCTCCTCGTCCAACTCAGCCCCGTCAGCCGTCTTCGCCGCCTCAGCAATCGCAGAAGAGACACCCCGCAGCTATGGTGCGTAGCGGTACGAGTCGAGGTAGTACAGGAAGTACAGGCGGAGGCAAGCGATATAAATATGGTCCAAGCCTCACGCCTCTTCCGCAGAGGGCTTATGACAGGTCCGAGGAGGAAATCGCAGCCACATCAAAGGCCGAGGTGGAAGCCCATTTTGCATCGAAACCGCCACCGCCGCCAAGGGAGAAAGTGCCTGAGGAAACAATTGACCACTTCATTCGTATGGCTCAACCACCAGCTCCCAAGCCTGTTGACACAGACTATGTGCGCCACATGAGGAAGTTAAATCGAGAACGTCTACGTAAGGAGGCGAGCTCGGGATCGAGCAAACAAGAAGCAGCTGTCAAAAAATGCAGGAAAACCATTCCCACCTGGGAGAGCAGTAGTATAATCGATCCCTCGCTTGTTGTGCCAACAACACGTGACAGTACGCGCGCCCAATATTATTGTGGGCAAACAGTGCACGTTCTCGTGGTGGGCAATGTGGTAATAATGGAGGAGCATATAATGCAGGCTGAAGTTCTCAACATCACTGTTGGACAACTCCTCGAGATCGAGCCCATGCCTTTGCTTAGAGACGATGAAATAAAACGGAAATATGTCCGGGGCCAACCTTTGGTCGAGCCAGACAAGGTCATGAACCTCCCAACGAGAATGTATAAATTGCATCAATGGTACATGAACATTACCAAGATTTCAGATTGATTGTCCCTCATGGTGAATGTCAAGGAGGAGCATTACTTCCATGAGCAAGCTCTGTCCGTTGAGTATTCTGAACTGTTTCAGTTATACAATCAAGACGCACTCGACAAATCTATCGTCAGTTGCTATTGTCTGTAAGTGATTTCTTTCTGTAATTTAAGTCTCAAGCTAGCTGTAGTGATCCTTTTGATAAATCATTACCTGTAATTATCCTCACTATATTCTTTTCTGTGGTATTATGCAGGATGAAGATGTATGAAATGAGAAAAGATGGACGCTTTGGCATTGGGTTCATTGACCCAAACACCGTTAATGAATACACATGGCTAATAAATCCACATCATCAAAAGAATGTATAGGACAACATGCTAGAGTTCTTGAAGCGCCTCAAATACAATGAAGATATACTACTTCCTTACAACTTCCAGTGAGTCACACTGTCTTGTACTACAAATTCTCTGTTTTTGCCTACTAGCTAGCTACATGTTTTTGCTTACATATGCCCGCTTAATTAAGACATGCAAACGTGTGTGCATGCAGATTTCACTGGGTCTTGTGTATCATTAAAGTTGACGCCGGAACAGTTGAAGTACTGGACTCACTACTCAAAGAAAAAAACTGACTATAACATCTTGTTTGGGGTAGTCAACAGGTAATTTCAATCATTATTAACTATATATCTCGGCCTATTTAGTTCGTCATTTCATGATATGAACTATTTAATAACCCCTTTATTCATTTTCTTTGTCGGCGAGCAGGGCTTGGGCAAGGTTCATCAGCGTCACGGAAGGCGAATGGAAAAAAAAGCTTAAATGGTTTCGACCCAAGGTAAGTAATTAAGTAGTACTAGCTAGCTAGCTAGCTTCCATCTCTTTAATTATCATGCTTGATTAATTGTTATCTAATCAAATTCCATTCTCGTAAAGGCCCTGAAGCAGGCGCAGGGGACTGATCTGTGTGCATTCTGCATTTGCGAGAACATTTGCATGATGGCGTCCGAAAGGAGCAGATCTCAAAGACAGGAATGGGTACGCTTATCAGAACACTGTTCACAATTTTTACACCATTATCGATATCTAGTCACACAACTAATACACATGCATATTGATCTCCTTCTTAACAGTTCAAAGAGGTGCGGGAAAAGCTCCTAGAAACGGAGCACGTAGAAGCACTTCAAGAGGAAATAGCGGGATTTTTGCTCGACCAGGTCATAAATCCGAAGGGAGAATACTATTACCCGCTACCGCCCCCATGAAAACCACTTCCAATTGTCATCGTGCCCCGAAGGCACCAATTAGGCTAATGCCACTGGCTCCGAAGGCAACATGCATATGTAGGAGAAATTGTATATAACCATACATGTGTGTATGTGTGAATTAATTAATATGGTGGTTTGTGAGACATTGATGATATATATACACATGATTGGTTCTACTAGAAATTTATGCATATATATATATATATATATATATATATATATATATATATATTATATAAATATATATGCATAACGTGTACAATGTGTAGTATCGTAAAATACCAGCAAACGAAAAAGATTTAAAATGGAAAGACAAAATTAAATGAAAAAGAAATCATAAAACTAAAAACCCCCCAAACCTTATAGTACCGGTTGGTCTTACCAACCGGTACTAAAGGGCTCCAGGCCCCCGGAGCTGGCTCGTGCCACGTGGTTGCCCTAATAGAATTTCTAGTAGAACCAATCATGCATATATATAGAATTTCTAGTAGAACCAATCATGCATATATATATCACATCAATGTCTCACAAATTAAACCACCATATTAATTAATTCACACATACACACATGTATAGGTATATACAATATCTCCTACATATATGAATGTTGCCTTCGGAGCCAGTGGCATTAGCCTAATTGGTGGCTTCGGAGCACGATGACAATTGAAAGTGGTTTTCATGGGGGCGGTAGCGGGTAATAGAATTCTCCATTCGGATTTATGACCTGGTCGAGCAAAAATCCCGCTATTTCCTCTTGAAGTGCTTCTACGCGCTCCCTTCCTATGAGCTTCTCCCGCACCTCTTTGAACTGTTAAGAAGGAGATCAATATGCATGTGTATTAGTTGTGTGACTAGATATCGATAATGGTGTAAAAATTGTGAATAGTGTTTCGACAAGCGCACCCATTGCTGTCTTTGAGATCTGCTCCTTTCGGATGCCATCATGCTAATGTTCTCGCAAACGCAGAATGCACACAGATCAGTCCCTCGCTACCGCTTGTGGCCTTTACGAGAATGGAATTTGATCAGATAAAATTAATCAAGCATGATAATTAAAGAGATGGCAGCTAGCTGGCTAGCTAGTACTACTTAATTACTTACCTTGGGTCGAACCCATTGAAGCTTTTGTTTCCATTCACCTTCCGTGACGATGATGAATCTTGCCCAAGCCCTGCCCGCCGACATAGAAAATGAATAAAGGGGTTATTAAATAGTTCATATCATGAAATGACGAACTAAATAGGCCGAGATATATAGTTAATAATGATTGAAATTACGTGTTGACTATCCCATACAAGATGTTAAAGTCAGTTTTTTTTAGATTAGTGAGTCCAGTACTTCAACTGTTCCGGCGTCAACTTTAATGATACACAAGACCCAGTGAAATCTGCATGCACACACATTTACATGTCTTAATTAAGCGGGCATATGTAAGCAAAAACATGTAGCTAGCTAGTAGGCAAAAACAGAGAATTTGTAGTACAAGACAGTGTGACTCACCCAAAGTGGTAAGGAAGTAGTATATCTTCATTGTATTTGAGGCGCTTCAAGAACTCTAGCATGCTGTCCTCTACTTCCTTTGCAAGACGTTCATTTATCTTCCATGTGAATTCATTAACGGTGTTTGGGTCAATGAACCCAATGCCAAAGCGTCCACCTTTTCTCATTTCATATATCTTCATCCTGCGTAATACCACCGAAAAGAATATAGTGAGGATAATTACAGGTAATGATTGATCAAAAGGATCACTACAGCTAGCTTGAGACATAAATTATAGAAAGAAATCACTTACAGACAATAGCAACTGACGATAGATTTGTCGAGTGCATCTTGATTGTATAACTGAAACAGTTCTGAATACTCAACGGACCCAGCTTTCTCATGGTAGTAATGGTCCTGCTTGACATTCACCATGAGGGACGCTCGCTCTGAAATCTTGGTAATGTTCATGTACCATTGATGCAATTCATACATTCTCGTTGGGAGGTTCTTGACCTTGTCTGGCGCGACCAAAGGTTGGCCGGACATATTTCCGCTTTTACTTCATCCTCTCTAAGCAAAGGCATGGGCTCGATCTCGAGGAGTTGTCCAACAGTGATGTTGAGAACTTCAGCCTGCATTATATGCTCCTCCGCTATTACCACATTGCCCACCTCGAACATGCATCGTTTGCCCACAATAATATTGGGGCGCCAGATCATCACCTGTTGTTGGCACAACAAGCGAGGGATCGATTGCGCCCTGTTCTCCCACCGGGAATGGTTTTCCGCATTTTTGGCAGCTGCTTCTTGTTTGCTCGATCCCGATGTAGGCGTGCTCGCCTCCCTTTGTAGACGTGCTCGATTTAACTTCCCGATGTGGCGCTCATAGTCTGTGTCAACAGGCTTGGAAGCTGGTGGTTGAGCCATACTGAATGAAGTGGTCAATCGCTTCTCGTGCACTTTCTCCCTTGGCGGCGGTGGTGGTTTCGATGCAAAATGGGCTTCCACCTCGCCTTCGATATGGCTGTGATTTCCTCCTCGGACCTGTCATAAGACCTCTGCGGAAGAGGCTTGAGGCTTGGACCATATTTATATCGCTTGCCTCCACCTGCATTTTCTGTACTACCTCGACTCATACCGCCACGCACCATAGCTGCGGGTGTCTCTTCAGAATTGCCGAGGCGGCGGAGACGGCCGACGGACTGAGTTGGACGAGGAGGAGTGGCCTGAGGTTGTGCAGGACATGGAGGAGGAGGACGCCCGACGCTGTGGCGGACTTGGAGGAGGAGGATTGTCCCGACACTTTGCGGACTTGGAGGAGGAGGATTGTCCGACACTTTGCCGGACTTGGAGGAGCGGCAGTCTGCTGACTCGATGGCGGACTTCGACAAGGACTCGGGTGACGCGGTGTCGGTGGCCTTGGAAAGATGATGCAATCCTTTTTCCATAGGATGATACGATGTTTGGCCTCTCCGAAAGAAAGCGCCGTCACCTCCAAAGCAATGTCAAGCTGTAGCCCCAAATATGGTGGGTCCACCACCTCATCAACCAAGACACGAGCATAGCCCGCTGGAATTGGGTTGCAATGGAAGGTTGCCTCCGGGGGATTTGTGAAAGCACAGCCGTCCGCCACCTTCATGGATATGTTCTTCATTTTGACGTGTAGCTCATGATTAGTGTTCTCCGTGATGTCATCCACGGGTATCTACCAGCATTGCGTCGTCTGGACGGAACCGACGCTTCTCGGCATGGATGGGCGGTGCTATCCAATGCTGGATCATCCGCTAGCTGCTGCATCTGCTGAGACCCCTTTGATGGGTAAGTGAGTCAATCTGCTCCTCGCCGCCGCTGGAATTTGACCGCCAATTCCGCTTGACTTGCTTCTAGGCCTTGAAGGCGTTCATAGTCCCGCTTCCTCTGCTCCTCCTCCATCTTCCTCTTCTTCTCCTCCGCAATCTTCTTTCTCGCACGGGTTCGTAGTCGTTGTTCCATCTGAAAACCCTCATACCACGGCATAGCGCCCTTGCCTCGTGTTCTTCCCGGTGTTCAGGATTTCCCAGCACGCGAAGCTCGTCGTTCTCTCTGCTGGGCTGGAACACCCCGTTCGTGCCTCTTCTATTGCAACAAGTATCGCATCGTCGGCTCCCTTCAGACTTGCCCTCGTCGAAACATTGCCTCGCCTCCGGTCCAACTCCCCCATGCGCATAGAACCAAGTCCCGACCACTGGGGCAGCTCTTAGTAGCCGAGTGACACCTGCATCCTCCATCTCTTTCTCGGACTTATCCCACTTAGGCATTGCCACCGATAGCCACCGCCCCAGACTTATGGAACTTATCATTTTTTCGCATTCTTCTTGTTTATTCTCGACCGTTCCTTAGCTAATTCAATCCTTGAATTTCACGAAATCGTCCCAATGATCACGTTGGTTCTCCAATGTTCCCTTGAATCTCGGAGTCTTCCTTCCTCCGTTGACGTACTTGTTCCATTCACGATTCTTGTAGTTCTTGAATGCAATCGCCATCATCCTAAGAGCAGCCTCTTTGACTTTCTCGCACATCCGCTATCGTGAAATGATCCGTGGGGTGAAATGTTCCATGAGAGTATCCCAAAGCGATCTTTTGATTCTTGTCGACAAAAGTAACATCCGGACGTGGCTTTGCTGGCGCTCTCCATTCTTGAAGTTTGATTGGGAGTTGGTCCTTCACAAGAACTCCGCACTGACGAACGAATTTGTCCGCAATCTTCTTAGGCGCTAATGGTTTGCCGGTAGGGCCGCATGCCTCGATATTGTACTTTACGCCCGCTTCAACTTTTGTTCGGGCCTCGTTTAAATCATTTTGCTCAAGATTTGCTCGATCCGGATTGCTGAAAGAACAAAGATCGATTCGTTAATATATCTTCAAGTCATTTAAAACATGTGATGATCACCAGATGCCTGCTTATATAAATATATATACCTCGTCTGTGTTTGTTGTTTCAGGATCAACATGTTCTTCATCATCGTCATAATCATAGTTTATGACTTCGTCGCGATCGAATATCACATCACCCTCTCCGGTGTTGTTTAGAAATTCGGAGCCGTCATAATCTTCTTCATTCTCGATTATCATCCGTCCGTGAGGCGCGATCATATCGAACATGGTCTGTTCTCCTCTCTCGTCGGTATTGTCCGCCATAGCTTTTGTTTAACTAATCCAAAAGAAATATAAAACAATTTAGTATTCAAATCTCGAATAATAGATATAATCTCGAATACATCGCCCGAATAATAGATATAATCTCAATACATCGCCTTGAATAATATATAATATTGAATAGTACATCCACGGCTATTAGCTAATAAAGATCGAATACTATAGAAGAATCTAGGACACTCGCGGTTCCTCCGACGGGCGGTGGACACCAAAGAGAAGGAACCCTCACGGGATCATAGCTGAAGTGAGATCCCAAGATCTTGCCACGTATTGGAGAACCTGCCGCCTCTTACTCAACCATGTAGCGATCGGCGTGCTCGTCCTCCTCCCCGACACGGCGACGTACCACCTCCGGCGGGGCGGGTCCTCCGCACCGAAATCGCCCACGCTGAACGCCACCAAACGAGATCGAGGTCGACGACGGACCCGCAGGCGGGTTCCTCGTCAAGCGGCGCGCCTCCAAGCAGCACCTCCAGTGCCAGCCAGCGGAGCCAGTCCGGACATGGGTCGGCTGGACGTCGTCATGACGGGTTGATGGCGAGGATGCGGGCGGCATCGTCGAGAACAAATACTAGCTATATGCCCATAAAAAGTAACATTTTTTAATGATTGGATTTTGATAACTACAATTTCTAACATTTCTATATAACTAACATTTCTATAACATTTCTAACAATGCTATATATAACTAACATTTCTATAACATTTCTAATATTTCTATAACTAAAAACAGAAAAATTATAACATTTCTATATATATAACTAACATTTTATAACTATTTCTATAACTAAAAACAGAAAAATTTCTAACAATTCTAACTTTTTATAACTATTTCTATAACTAAAAACAGAAAAATTTCTAACAGTTTCTAACATTTCTAACAATTCTAACAATTCTAACATTTCTAACTATTTCTAAAAACAGAAAATGTTTAACAATTTCTTAAAACAGAAAAATCTATAACTAAAATGTGTGTGTGTAGGTATTTGCCACACGGGCGGCGAGAAAAATGTAGTGTGTGTGGCGGCAAGGCAGGCGGCGACGGCGCGGCGGCAAGCGACGGCGGGCGACGACGGGACGGGACGACGACGACGGGCGGCGACGACGGGACGTGGACGTCGGGCGCCGGACGGGCGGCGACGACGGGACGTGGACGACTGGGCAGGGGCGGCGACGACGACGGGGACGGTGACGACGCGGCCGGGACGGGGCGGCGGTGACGACGGGATGACGGGACGAGACGACGGCGGCGGCGACGACGGGACGCTGGCGGCGACGGGCGAAGCGGCGAGAGGATATGGAGACGGCGGGGCGGCGGCGGCGGCAAGAGGAGAAGAAAAAGAGAGATGAGAAAGCAGCGAAATTTTGAAGTGTTTTCTTATATAGAAGGCACCTTTAGTACGGTTGGAGCCACCAACCGATACTAAAGGTCTGTTTTGGCCAGCCAAGCGGCGAAGCGACCCCTTTAGTACCGGTGGTGGCACAAACCGGTACTAAAGGCCCCTTTAGTACCGGTTGGAGCCACGACCGGTACTAAAGGGTGTGTGCTGCCAGCGAGGGCGCAAGTTTAGTCCCACCTCGCTAGTTTAGGGGCGCCAGACCGGTTTATAAGCCCGTGGTGAGCCTTGCATTGAACTCCTGTCAATAGCAGGCCTTCTGGGCCTACCTCTCCTACTACGCCTATGGGCCTATTGGGCTTGCGGGCTCTGCATCCCAGCCCAACTACTGAGTTGGGTTTCTAGTCGTATGCAGCCGCTATGGCGCAAAGAGGCGGGCTTTTTTATTCTTATTTTTTTATTTTTTTATTTTTGTTTTATTTATTTTTGAGTTTTTTGTTGTATTTAGAGTTTCTTTGTGAATATTTTTGCTTTAGGTACAAAAATTACAAACTTTCTGTTAGTGCCGGTAGATTTCAAATTTGAATAGTTTAAATTTTGAATTATTTGAAATTTGTGTGAATCACTAGTTTGTGAATAACTTAACTTTGAAAAAAGTTTTTTCACTGATTCTTTTTTCTTATGTTTAATATTAGTGTATTTTATCATTATATTCAATTTAGTAATGCTTAGGTTATTTGGAAAATGAAATGCCTTTGTAACAGTTCAGTTTTCGTCGGAAACCCTGATACTTCGAAAGAGATTGTCCATTTTGTACACGAAGTGCATCCAGTTTTTGCCGTAACCCTCTCTACTTTCTTGCACATTCTATTTGTATGAAATTATGATACCATGTCAACTTTCAACCTTTTCTGAGTTCATTTGAATTGCTTTTCAATTTCAGGGTCATTTAGCTGGAAAAAAAAATCAGTAAATGCATGAAAAGAATTTGTTTGCACATAAAATTTCTTCGCGTTTCAAATGCCAAAACACATAACTACCCTGACTATTACAGACATTCCCTCCTAGGTGTGAAACACAGAAGAAAGTGATGATAGTGAAGTCGATCACATCCCAGATCTTTGGGTGTGAAACTTTTTCTTCGCGTGTGTCCCTTTGCGCCGTAACCATGGAAAATCTTCATCATTTAACGGGATGCTCGGGTCAATATTCACTATGAATGGAGCAATTTCATAAAACTTTTCATAATCTTCTGACTTATCTGTCTTGTCATCCACTCCCACGATGTTTCTCTTCCCAGAAAGAACTATGTGCCGCTTTGGCTGATCGTACGATGCATTCGCTTCCTTATCTTTTCTTTTTCTTTGCTTGGTAGACATGTCCTTCACATAGAAAACTTGTGCCACATCATTGGCTAGGACGAATGGTTCGTCTGCATACGCAAGATTGTTGAGATCCACTGTTGTCATTCCGTACTGCGGGTCTTCCGTTACCCCGCCTCGTGTCATATTGACCCATTTGCACCGAAACAAAGGGACCTTTAAACCACGTTGATAGTCAAGTTCCCATCTGTCCTGTATATAACCATAATATGTTTCCTTTCCGCCTTGGTTTTCGCATCAAAGCGACACCACTGTTTTGGTTGGTGCTCTTCTTATCTTGGGCGATCATGTAAAATGTATTACCATTTATCTCGTACCCTTTGAAAGTCATTATATTCGAAGATGGTAACTGGGACAGCAAGTACAGGTCATCTTCAATAGAGGTGTCATGCATGGTACGTGTCTGCAACCAGTTGGCGAAACTCCTGGTTTGTTCACATGTAATCCACTCATCAGACCGCTCCGGGTGTTTGGAGCGTAGCAAATTATTGTGTTCATCCAGATACGGAGCCACCAAGGTGGAATTCTGTAGAACTGTGTAGTGTGCTTCAGTGAGAGAATGTCCGTCCATACATATTATTTGTTCCCCTCCTAGTGTGCCTTTTCCATCCAGTCTGCCCTTATGCCGCGATTTAGGAACACCAATCGGCTTAAGGTCAGGAATAAAGTCAATACAAAACTCAATGACCTCCTCATTTGGATGGCCCTTGGAGATGCTTCCTTCTGGCCTAGCACGGTTATGAACATATTTCTTTAAGACTCCCATGAACCTCTCAAAGGGGAACATATTGTGTAGAAATACAGGACCCAAAACGTTAATCTCTTTGCATAGGTGAACTAGGACGTGCGCCATGATGTTGAAGAAGGATGGTGGGAACACCAACTCGAAAGCCCGACAAGACATTGCACCAAATCATTCTCAGAACCTTGGTATGATTTCGGATCGATTACCTTCGAGAGATTGCATTGAGAAATGCACATAGCTTCACAATGGCTAATCGAACGTTTCCCGGAGAAGCCCCTCAATGCAACCGGAAGCGCTTGCGTCATAATCACGTGGCGTCATGAGACTTTAGGTTCGGAACTTTTTCTCGCCATGTTTATTATTCCCTTTATATTCGACGAAGCCGACGGTACCTTAATATTGAGCAGGCATTCAAAGAAGATTTCCTTCTCTTCTTTGGTAAGAACGTAGCTTGCATGACCCTGATGTATGCCGTCTTCTCCGTGCATACGTTGCTGGTCCTCCTGTGCCTCAGGTGTATCTTTTGTCTTCCCATACACGCCCAAGAAGCCAAGCAGGGTCACGCAAAGATTCTTCATCACGTGCATCACGTCGATTGCGGAGCGGACCTCTAGGTCTTTCCAATATGGCAGGTCCCAAAATATACATTTCTTCTTCCACATGGGTGCGCGTCCGTCCGCGTCCTTCGGAACAGGTTGTCCGCTAGGACCCTTTCCAAATATCACCTTCAAATCCTTGACCATATCATGTACATCAGCACCAGTACGGTGGCGAGGCTTTGTCCGGTGATCCGCCTCGCCTTTGAAATGCTTGCCTTTCTTTCTTACGGGATGCCTGCTCGGAAGAAATCGACGATGTCCCAGGTACACATTCTTCTTACAACTATTCAAATATATACTGTCGGTATCATCCAAACAGTGCGTGCATCCGCGGTATCCCTTGTTTGTCTGTCCTGAAAGGTTACTGAGAGCAGGCCAATCATTGATGGTCATGAACAGCAACGCCTTTGAGGTCAAATTATTCCCCATGTGCTCATCCCACGCGACGTACACCTGTTCCATTCCACGCTTGTAAGAGTTTTTCAACTAATGGCCTTAGGTACACATCAATGTCGTTGCGGGTTGCTTAGGGCCTTGGATGAGCACCGCATCATAATGAACTTCCGCTTCATGCACAACCAAGGAGGAAGGTTATACAAACATAGAGTCACAGTGCAGGTGCTATGGTTGCTGCTCGCTCCCCAAAAGGATTAATTCCATCTGCGCTTAGACCAAACCATACGCTCCTTGCGCCATCTACAAACTCCTTCCCATACTTTCTTTCGATTTTTCTCCACCGCGACCCGTCCGGTACTCTCAACTTTCCATCTTTCTTACGGTCTTCTTCGTGCCATCGCATCGCTTTGGCATGCTCTTTGTTTTGGAACAACGTTTCAACCGTGGTATTATAGGAGAATACCACATCACCTTGGCAGGAATCTTCTTCCGGGCGCCGCCCTCGACATCACCAGCTCATCGCGGCTGATTTTATAGCGCAATGCACCACATACCGGGCAAGCGTTCAAATCCTTGTACTCACCGCGGTAGAGGATGCAATCATTAGGGCATGCATGTATCTTTCGCACCTCTAACCCTAGAGGGCGACAGCATTCTTTGCTTCAGACGCACTCTCGGGCAATTCGTTGTCCTTTGGAAGCATATCCTTTATCATTACCAAGAACTTTCCAAATCCCTTGTCGATACACCATTCTCTCGCCTTCCATTGCAGCAATTCCGCAGTGGTGCCCAGCTTTTTCTTGTCACCTACGCAATTCGGGTAAAACAATTTTTGTGATCCTCTAACATGCGCTGCAACTTCTTCTTCTCCAAATCACTTGCTAGTTTCTCTTTGCATCGGCAATGGCCCGACCTAGATCATCAACGGGCTCATCCGATGCCTCTTCTTCAGCTTCTTCCGCATTGCCGGCTCAGCTTCTTCCGCATTACCGCTCAGCTTCTTCCCCATTGTTGTATCATCGTATTCAGGGAACCCATGGCGGGATAGATGTCGCCGTCCTCTTCTTCTTCATTGTCTTCCATCATAACCCCTCTTTCTCCATGCTTGGTCCAAACATTATAGTGGGGCATGAAACCGGACTCAAACAGTGGACGTGAATGGTTCTTGACGAGAGTAATTGTGACCATTCTTACAGCCAACACATGGACAAGGCATAAAACCATCCGCCCGCTTGTTTGCCTCACCGCAAGCGAGAAAAGTATGCATGCCCTCAACGAATCGGGAGAGCATCGGTCATCGTACATCCATTGCCGGCTCATCTTCATTACACAACACCGAATAGACCAAATTAATACAAGTTCATACAACACTTAAATGCAACAAACAAATAACTCTCTAGCTAAAGCATTTAAATGCAACAACAAATGCGATCAAGATCGCAACTAAGGTAAAAATTGATCCAACAACATAATGATACCAAGCCTCACTATCGATGGCATATTTTCTAATCTTTCTATTCTTCAAGCGCATTTTCTCCATCTTGATCTTGTGATCATCGACGACATCGGCAACATGCAACTCCAATTCCATCTTCTCCCCCTCAATTCTTTTCAATTTTTCTTTCAAGTACTCGTTCTTTCAACTAAATTTAACCTCTCGACAATAGGGTCGGTTGGAATTTCCGGTTCACATACCTCCTAGATAAAAATATCTATGTTAACTTGATGGGCATAATTTGTCATAAACACGAAATGCAACTAATAGTTTTAAAAGAGAATATACCACATCCAAATCATAACAAGGACGAGGGCCGACGGGGACGGATATCAAAACCATGGCACTATGTATAACAAACAACGTACGGGTAAGATAATTATTACATGATGAAGGAAATATGCCCTAGAGGCAATAATAAAGTTATTATTTATTTCCTTATTTCATGATAAATGTTTATCATTCATGCTAGAATTGTATTAACCGGAAACATGATACATGTGTGAGTGCATAAACAAACAACATGTCACTAGTATGCCTCTACTAGACTAGCTTGTTAATCAAAGATGGTTATGTTTCCTAACCATGAACAAAGAGTTGTTATTTGATTAACAAGGTCACATCATTAGTAGAATGATCTGATTGACATGACCCATTCCATTAGCTTAGAACACGATCGTTTAGTATGTTGCTACTGCTTTTATCCATGACTTATACATGTTCCTGTAACTATGAGATTATGCAACTCCCGTTTACCGGAGGAACACTTTGGGTGCTACCAAACGTCACAACGTAATTGGGTGATTATAAAGGAGTACTACAGGTGTCTCCAAAGGCAGATGTTGGGTTGGCGATTTCGAGATTAGGTTTTGTCACTCCGATTGTTGGAGAGGTATCTCTGGGCCCTCTCGGTAATACACATCATCAAGCCTTGCAAGCATTACAACTAATGAGTTAGCTGTGAGATGATGTATTACGGAACGAGTAAAGAGACTTGCCGTAACGAGATTGAACTAGGTATTGATACCGACGATCGAATCTCGGGCAAGTAACATACCGATGACAAAGGGAACAACGATGTTGTTATGCGGTCCGACCGATAAAGATCTTCAGAGAATATGTAGGAACCAATATGGGCATCCAGGTCCCGCTATTGGTTATTGACCGAGACGATCTCGGTCATGTCTACATTGTTCTCGAACCGTAGGGTCCGCACGCTTAAGGTTTCGATGATGGTTATTATGAGTTTATGTATTTTGATGTACCAAGAAGTTCGAGTCCCGGATGTGATCACGGACATGACGAGGAGTCTCGAAATGGTCGAGACATAAAGATTGATATATTGGAAGCCTATATTTGGAGTTCGAATGGTTCGGGTGAAAACAGGAATTTATCGGAGTACCGGAGGTTACTGGAACCCCGGGAACTAAATGGGCCTTAGTGGGCCTCGAGGGAGAAGAGGAGGGGCGGCCAGGGGGTGGCGCGCCTCCCCTAGTCCGAATAGGACAGGAGGGGGCGGCGCCCTTCCTTCTTCCCCCCCCAATCCTACTCCAACTAGGAAGGGGGAGTCCTACTCCAGTGGGAGTGGGACTCCTCAGCGCGCCTCCTCTAGGCCGGCCGCCCCCCCTGCTCTTTTATATACGGGGCAGGGGGCACCCTAGGACACACAAGTTTGATCTACGGATCGTTCCTTAGCCGTGTGCGGTGCCCCCTCCACCATATTCCACCTCGGTCATATCGTTCACGAAGCTTAGCGAAGCTCGCGCCGGTAGAACATGAAGATCGCCACCACGCCGTCGTCCGACGGAACTCTCCTCGACACTCGGCTGGATCGAGTACGAGGGACGCCATCGAGCTGTACGTGTGTCAAGAACTCGGGGGCGCCGGAGTAACGGCGCCGGGATCGGTCGGATCGCGAGGAGAATGTACGACTACTTCCTCTACGTTGTGATCGCTTCGCTTCGGTCTACGAGGGTACGTAGACAACACTCTCCCTCTCGTTGCTATGCATCACCATGATCTTGCGTGTGCGTAGGAATTTTTTGAAATTACTACGTTCCCCAACAAAGTGGTATCCGAGCCTAGGTTTTTATGATTTGATGTTTTGCACGAGTAGAACACAAGTGAGTTGTGGGCGATACAAGTCATACTACCTACCAGCATGTCATACTTTGGTTCAGCGGTATTGTGAGATGAAGCGCCTGACCGACATTACGCCAGACGCTTACGCGAGACTGGTTTCACCGCCACGAGCACTCGTTGCTTAAAGGTGACTGGTGGGTGTCTGTCTCTCTCACTTTAGTTGAACCGAGTGTGACTACACCCGGTCCTTGAGAAGGTTAAAACAGAGTCTATTTGACGAAGTATCGTTGTGGTTTTGATGCGTAGGTGAGACCAGTTCTTGCTTAAGCCCATAGCAGCCACGTAAAATTTGCAACAACAAAATAGAGGACGTCTAACTTGTTTTTGCAGGGCATGTTGTGATGTGATATGGTCAAGACGTGATGCTATATTTTATTGTATGAGATGATCATGTTTTGTAACCAAAGTTATCGGCAATCGGCTGGAGCCATATGGTTGTCGCTTATTGTATGCAATGCAATCGCTTCTGTAATGCTTTACTTTATCACTAAGCGGTAGCGATAGTCGAGAAGCATAAGTTTGGCGAGACGACAACGATGCTACGATGGAGATCAAGGTGTCGGCCGGTGACGATGGTGATCATGGTGGTGCTGCGGAGATGAAGATCACGAAGCACAAGATGATGATGACCATATCATATCACTTATATTGATTTGCATGTGATGTTTATCCTTTATGCATCTTATCTTGCTTTGATTGACGGTAGCATTATAAGATGATCTCTCACTAAATTATCAAGAAGTGTTCTCCCGAGTATGCACCGCTGCCAAAGTTCGTCGTGCCTGCACACCACGTGATGATCGGTGTGATAAGCTCACGTCCATCTACAACGGATGCAAGCCAGTTTTGCACACGCAGAATACTCGGGTTATACTTGACGAGCCTAGCATATGCAGATATGGCCTCGAACACGGAGACCGAAAGGTCGAGCGTGAATCATATAGTAGATATGATCAACATAAGATGTTCACCATTGAAAACTACTCCATTTCACGTGATGATCGGTTATGGTTTAGTTGATTTGGATCACGTGATCACTTAGATGACTAGAGAGATGTCTGTCTAAGTGGGAGTTCTTAAGTAATATGATTAATTGAACTTAAATTTATCATGAACTTAGTACCTGATAGTATCTTGCTTGTTTATGTTTGTTTGTAGATAGATGGCTCGTCTTTGTTGTTCCGTTGAATTTTAATGCGTTCCTTGAGAAAGCAAAGTTGAAAAATGATGGTAGCAATTACACGGATGGGTCCAGAACTCGAGGATTATCCTCATTGCTGCACGTAAGAGTTACGTCCTAGATGCACCGCTGGGTGCCAGGCCTGCTGCTGGAGCAACACCAGATGTTATGAACGTCTGGCAGAGCAAAGCTGATGACTACTCTATAGTTCAGTGTGCCATGCTTTACGGCTTAGAACCGGGACTTCAACGACGTTTTGAACGTCATGGAGCATATGAGATGTTCCAGAGTTGAAGTTGATATTCCAAAGTAATGCCCGGATTGAGAGATATGAAGTCTCCAATAAGTTCTATAGCTGCAAGATGGAGGAGAATAGTTCGTTAGTGAGCACATACTCGTAATGTCCGGGTACTACAATCACTTGACACAATTGGGAGTTAATCTTCCGGATGATTGTGTCATTGATGTAATTCTTCAATCACCGCCACCAAGCTACAAAGGCTTCGTGATGAACTATAATATGCAAGGGTTAGTAAAGACTATACTCGAGCTCTTCGCAATGCTAAAACTGCTGGAGGTAGAAATCAAGAAGGAGCATCAAGTGTTGATGGTCAATAAGACCACTAGTTTCAAGAAGAAAGGCAAAGGGAAGAAGAAGGAACTTCAAGAAGAACAGCAAGCAAGTTGCTGCTCAGAGAAGAAACCCAAGTCCGGACCTAAGCCTGAAATTGAGTGCTTCTACCGCAAGCGGACTGGTCATCGAAGCGGAACTGCCCCAAGTATTTGGCGGATAAGAAGGATGGCAAGGTGAACAAAGGTATATGTGATATACATGTTATTGATGTGTACCTTACTAGAGCTCGCAGTAGCACTGGTATTTGATACTGGTTCATTGCTAATATTTGCAACTCAAACAGGACTACTGATTGCTTAACACCGCAAAGGACGAGGTGACGATGCGCGTGGGAAATGGGTCCAAAGTCGATGTGATCGCGGTCGGCACGCTACCTCTACATCTACCTTCGGATTAGTTTTAGACCTAAATAATTGTTATTTGGTGCTGCGTTGAGCATGTACATTATATCTGGATCTTGTTTGATGCGAGACGGTTATTCATTTAAATCAGAGAATAATGGTTGTTCTATTTATATGAGTAATATCTTTTATGGTCATGCACCCTTGAAGAGTGGTCTATTTTGATGAAACTCGATAGTAGTGATACACATATTCATAATGTTGAAACCAAAAGATGCAGAGTTGATAATGATAGTGCAACTTATTTGTGGTAATCGCCGTTTAGGTCATATCGTGTAAAGCGCATGAAGAAACTCCATCTCGATGGACTTTTGGAGTCACTTGATTATGAATCACTTGGCACTTATGAACCGTGCCTTATGGGCAAGATGACTAAAACCCGCTTCTCGGTACTATGGAGAGAGCAACAGATTTGTTGGAAATCATACATACAGATGTATGTGGTCCGATGAATGTTGAGGCTCGTGGCGGATATCGTTATTTTCTCACCTTCACAGATGACTTAAGCAGATATGGGTATATCTACTTAATGAAACATAAGTCTGAAACATTTGAAAAGTTCAAAGAATTTCAGAGTGAAGTTGAAAATCATCGTAACAAGAAAATTAAATTTCTACGATCCGATCGTGGAGGTGAATATTTGAGTTACGAGTTTGGTCTACATTTGAAACAATGCGGAATAGTTTCGCAACTCACGCCACCCGGAACACCACAACGTAATGGTGTGTCCGAACATCGTAATCGCACTTTACTAGATATGGTGCGATCTATGATGTCTCTTACAGATTTACCGCTATCGTTTTGGGGTTATGCTCTAGAGACGGCCGCATTCACACTGAATAGAACACCGTCGAAATCCGTTGAGACGACACCTTATGAACTGTGGTTTGGCAAGAAACCAAAGTTGTCGTTTCTTAAAGTTTGGGGATGCGATGCTTATGTGAAAAAGCTTCAACCTGATAAGCTCGAACCCAAATCGGAGAAATGTGTCTTCATAGGATACCCAAAGGAAACAGTTGGGTACACCTTCTATCACAGATCCGAAGGCAAGACATTCGTTGCTAAGAATGGATCCTTTCTAGAGAAGGAGTTTCTCTCGAAAGAAGTGAGTGGGAGGAAAGTAGAACTTGATGAGGTAATAGTACCTTCTCCCTTACTTGAAAAGTAGTTTGTCGCAAAAACCGGTTTCTGAGACATCTACACCAAGTAGTGAGGAAGTTGATGATGTTGATCATGAAACTTCACATCAAGTTACTGCAGAACCGCGTAGATCAACCAGAGTAAGATCCGCACCAGAGTGGTACGGTAATCCTGTTCTGGAAATCATGCTACTAGATCATGATGAACCTACGAACTATGAAGAAGCGATGGTGAGCCCAGATTCCGCAAAATGGCTTGAAGCCATGAAATCGAGATGGGATCCATGTATGAAAACAAAGTATGGACTTTGGTTGACTTGCCCGAGGGTAGGCAAGCAATAGAAAACAAGTGGATCTTCAAGAAGAAGACCGACGCCGACGGTAATGTTATCGTTTACAAAGCTCGACTTGTCGCAAAGGTTTTCGACAAGTTCAAGGGATTGACTACGATGAGACCTTCTCACCCGTAGCGATGCTTAAGTCTGTCCGAATCATGTTAGCAATTGCCGCATTTTATGATTATGAAATTTGGCAAATGGATGTAAAGACTGCATTCTGAATGGATTTACGGAAGAAGAGTTGTATATGATGCAACCGAAGGTTTTATCGATCCAAAAGGAGCTAACAAAGTATGCAAGCTCCAGCGATCCATCTATGGACTGGTGCAAGCATCTCGAGTTGGAATAAACGCTTTGATAGTGTGATCAAAGCATTTGGGTTTATCTGAGACTTTTGGAGAAGCTCAGATTTACAAGAAAGTGAGTGGGAGCTCAGAGCATTTACGATATTATATGTAGATGACATATTGCTGATCGGAAATGATATAGAATTTCTGGATAGCATAAAAGGATACTTGAATAAGAGTTTTTCGATGAAAGACCTCGGTGAAGCTGCTTACATATTGGGCATTAAGATCTATAGAGATAGATCAAGACGCTTAATTGGACTTTCACAAAGCACATACCTTGACAAAATTTTGAAGAAGTTCAAGATGGATCAAGCAAAGAAAGGGTTCTTGCCTGTGTTACAAGGTGTGAAGTTGAGTAAGACTCAATGCCCGACCACGCAGAAGATAGAGAGAAAATGAAAGAAGTTCCTATGCTTCAGCCATAGGCTCTATCATGTATGCAATGCTGTGTACCAGACTGATGTGTGCCTTGCTATAAGTTTAGCAGGAGGTACCAAAGTAATCCAGAGTGGATCATGGACAGCGGTCAAGAACATCCTGAAATACCGAAAAGGACTAAGGATATGTTTTCGATATGGAGGTGACAAAGAGCTCATCGAACGGTTACGTTGATGCAAGCTTTGACACCGATCCGGATGATTCTAAATCGCAGACCGGATACGATTTACACTAAACGGAGGAGCTGTCGGTTGGTCCAGTTCTAAACAAAGCGTCAGGCGGGATCTACATGTGAAGCGGAGTACATAGCAGCTTTGGAAGCAGCTAATGAAGGAGTCTGGATGAAGGAGTTCATATCCGATCTAGGTGTCATACCTAGTGCATCGGGTCCAATGAAAATCTTTCGTGACAATATGGAGCAATTGCCTTAGCGAAGGAATCCAGATTTCACAAGAGGACCAAGCACATCAAGAGACGCTTCAATTCCATCCGGACTTAGTCCGTGGGAGACATAGAGATTTGCAAGATACATACGGATCTGAATGTTGCAGACCGCTGACTAAGCCTCTTCCACGAGCAAAACATGATCAACACCAAGACTCCATGGGTGTTAGAATCATTACTATGTAATCTAGATTATTGACTCTAGTGCAAGTGGGAGATCAAGGAAATATGCCCTAGAGGCAATAATAAAGTTATTATTTATTTCCTTATTTCATGATAAATGTTTATCATTCATGCTAGAATTGTATTAACCGGAAACATGATACATGTGTGAGTGCATAAACAAACAACATGTCACTAGTATGCCTCTACTAGACTAGCTTGTTAATCAAAGATGGTTATGTTTCCTAACCATGAACAAAGAGTTGTTATTTGATTAACAAGGTCACATCATTAGTAGAATGATCGATTGACATGACCCATTCCATTAGCTTAGCACACGATCGCTTAGTATGTTGCTACTGCTTTTATCCATGACTTATACATGTTCCTGTAACTATGAGATTATGCAACTCCGTTTACGGAGGAACACTTTGGTGCTACCAAACGTCACAACGAATCGGGTGATTATAAAGGAGTACTACAGGTGTCTCCAAAGGCGATGTTGGGTTGGCGATTTCGAGATTAGGTTTTGTCACTCCGATTGTCGGAGAGGTATCTCTGGCCCTCTCGGTAATACACATCATGAAGCCTTGCAAGCATTACAACTAATGAGTTAGCTGTGAGATGATGTATTACGGAACGAGTAAAGAGACTTGCCGTAACGAGATTGAACTAGGTATTGATACCGACGATCGAATCTCGGGCAAGTAACATACCGATGACAAAGGAACAACGATGTTGTTATGCGGTCGACCGATAAAGATCTTCGAGAATATGTAGGAACCAATATGGGCATCCAGGTCCCGCTATTGGTTATTGAGCGGAGACGTATCTCGGTCATGTCTACATTGTTCTCGAACCGTAGGGTCCGCACGCTTAAGGTTTCGATGATGCTTATTATGAGTTTATGTATTTTGATGTACCGAAGAAGTTCGGAGTCCGGATGTGATCACGGACATGACGAGGAGTCTCAAATGGTCGAGACATAAAGATTGATATATTGAAGCCTATATTTGGAGTTCGAATGGTTCGGGTGAAAACAGGAATTTATCGAGTACCGGAGGTTACCGAACCCCGGGAACTAAATGGGCCTTAGTGGGCCTCGAGGGAGAAGAGAGGGGCAGGCCAGGGGTGGCCGCGCCCCTCCCCTAGTCCGAATAGGACAAGGAGGGGGCGGCCCCTTCTTCTTCCCTCCCCCAATCCTACTCCAACTAGAAAGGGGGAGTCCTACTCGGTGGGAGTAGGACTCCTCCAGCGCCTCCTCTAGGCCGGCCGCACCCCCTTGCTCCTTTATATACGGGGCAGGGGGCACCCTAGGACACACAAGTTTGATCTACGGATCGTTCCTTAGCCGTGTGCGGTGCCCCCTCCACCATATTCCACCTCGGTCATATCGTTGCGAAGCTTAGGCGGCTCTGCGCCGTAGAACATCAAGATCGCCACCACGCCGTCGTCGACGGAACTCTCCTCGACACTCGGCTGGATCGAGTACGAGGGACGCCATCGAGCTGTACGTGTGTCAAGAACTCGGGGCGCCGGAGTAACGGCGCGGGATCGGTCGGATCGCGAGGAGAACGACGACTACTTCCTCTACGCCAGATCGCTTCCGCCGGGTCTACGAGGGTACGTAGACAACACTCTCCCCTCTCGTTGCTATGCATCACCATGATCTTGCGTGTGCGTAGGAAATTTTTTGAAATTACTACGTTCCCCAACACATGATTAACTATATATCCAAATCACACAAACATCATTTTTTTATATAAAATTTCATGAACAAGAGGCTCACCACAAGGTGCTGCCGGTGACGGGATGGTGCGGGCGATCGACGGTGGTTACGACGGAGATTTAGAAGGCACTAAGTAAACCACACCTACATATGCAAACTAAGTGTTATTTTTGACCTCAAATTGCATATAAATCAAATAGTAGCACATATATATATTTCCTCCCAAATTACTAAACTCACAAATTAGTAACTATACAAACCATGGGAAGAGCTAATCTAGCAATGAGAGTTGAAAGGACAAAGTTGCTAACCTTTGTGATCATTTGAATGGATGGGGGCCTTCAAATCTTGACAAATTTTGGGCAAAATTTGTGAGGAGCTCGAGGGGAAAGGGGAAGAACACAGGAGAAGTGAGGGGAAAGGGGAAGAACAGAGTGGCTCGGGTGGATGAAGGGTTTATGTACGTCGACCTATAGTACCGGTTCGTGGCACGAACCGGTACTAAAGGTGCTGGAGGGGGCCCAGACTGACAACATCCTGCCACCACCCTCATTAGTACCGGTTCGTGGCACGAACCGGTGCTAAAGGTTAGCCACGAACCGGTACTAATGACAGCGGCCCGGCTAGCCGTTGGAACCGGCACTAATGTATACATTAGTGCCGGCTCTAATACAAACCGGCACTAATGTGCTGCACGTTTGACCCTTTTTCTACTAGTGTACTGAGGTATCTGCCAGATTTTGCACCAACATAGGTTTGATTGTACTTGAGTTTTCATTGTGTTTGGAGTAGCTGTAGTTTATTGTTTCTTCATGTAAGAGATACCTACCATATCATAAGATTCCTATTATTGAAAATAGGCACTTGTCAGAATCCAGAAGACAAAGCCTCTAGGTTATATATTTTTGGCAGACTTTTATGCGGAATTCTTCTGGAGTATCTGCATCGTATTGTATTCTCTTGGGATCATACGCTAACTATGATCCCGGGTGCATGTTGAGGAGTTGAAATTTAGAAGACTTAATTATGGGATAGTTACTCCGATTCCTAAAATGAATGATGCTGCAACTATCCACTACAAGGGAAAACCTTATACACAGAATCTTACCAGTATAGCGTGTTAAAATGAGGCGCTACTACTAGTTAGCAGTAGCGCGTTGGCTTAAAGGGTGCTACTGTTATCCACTTAGCAGTAGCGCAGCAGGAACAAAATGCGCTACTACTATAATTGCCACACCGTTCCCGACGTGTTAGGTATAGTAGTAGCGCCCTTCTACAAACCGCGCTACTACTACAAAATTAGTAGAAGTGCACTTTTAGGGTAGGGCGCTACTGCTAAGTTTGAACACACCACAGGACGGGCCCATCTTAGCAGTAGCGAGTTTGTGAGGGCGCCCTACTGCTACGGATTTTAGCAGCAGCGCGTTTTCGCTACCCACGCTACTGTTAAAGCTCTATTTTCACCTAACCCCCTGCGTGGGCTTCCCTCTCCTCTGCTTCCTCCCCCAATTCCCCACTCTCTCTTCTCCCCCTCGTCGCCTCCGCCGGAGCCCCTGCCCTCGCCCTCGCCGGAGGCCCTGCCCTCGCTCTCCGCCGGAGTCTGCCCTCGACGTCGTCGCGCGCATGTTCCTCCTCCTCCTCGACCTCGACCTTGCCGGAGCCCCTGCCCTCGCTCTCCGCCGCCGTCTCCCTCGACCCGCCTCGCCGCTGCCTCCCCCGACCCAGCCTCACCGCCGTCTCCCCCGACCCCGCCTCGCCGCGCCTCGGTGCCACCGTCTCCCCCGACCCCATCTCTCTCCCCGCCCTCTGTAAGCACTCTCCCCTTCCCTCTTCTCTGCTCTGTTAGTATGAACCCTAGCTATTTAGTGCTAGTTAGTATGAACCCTAGGCTATTTTTAGTGCTAGTTAGTTAATTACAATTAGTATTAACCCTATTTAATTAGGTAGTACGAACCCTAGTTAAAAAATGGATACTTATATGATAATTATGGTAGTAGTTCCTAGGTACTAATTAGTTAGTAAGAACTAGGTACTAATTAGGTACTAGTTTATTTTTATTTATAGTAAGTTTATTTTTAGTAAGACCTATTTTAATTAATAGAACTAGTTAGTAAGAACTTGTTGTTATTTTTTTAGTTAAAGCAATTTTTCCCGCATCGACGTGGACGATGCCTATCCCGCATCCTCGTCGACGAGTCGGCAGAGGACACCTACGTCACCAGATGGGCCATGTCCGGGACTGGGCTCCGCCGGGGTGGTACTGGGAGGCGCTACCTACCAGGGGGCGCAGGTTGGTGAGGAGCCAGCCTGTCGTTGACCCGAACCTTTTTTGGTGGCGGTCGCGTGGGCCAGTGACGGTCCAGAGGCTCGAGGACCCCGCGGAGGTGGTGCGTCACTTTGTCAGTGAGGAGGACGCGCACATCCGTCGCTACTTGTTTGCGTTGGAGCACAGGTTCTCCAATACCTGGCAGGTTCTCCAGGGATCTCACTGGAGCTATGATCCTGTGATGGTTCCTTCTCTGTGGGTGTCCATCGCCCGCGCCGATACCCGCTCTGTGCTCGGGTTTTAGTTGTATTAGTGATGTTATATGTATGATACTATTCGGGGTGTATTAGTGATAATATTCAACGATGTACGGACGCATGAGATGATTTACTTTTTCTTATTGAATGCATGCTAACTTGAGTCCTATAAGATATTTTGAAATGTATATCTTGTGTTGCTCAAATAGGATATGTGCTTGCCCAAGTGGCCGGTCATGTTTGCAGGTTACACCATGTTTTGCCGGAGTGTTGATTCATTTTCGTTCCAACAAATTTCAGGCGCTCGATATGTCCTATATTAGCAAAGGTCATGCCGGATTTTTCCGTGAATTTTGGCATGACTTGTGCCAAAATATGTAGGAAATATTGAGTGCCCCGGATTTGTGTGTTGAGTATCCTGGTAGTTGTCTTCGATCGACTTTCAATTAATGTTTCAACTATGAACATAGGAAATGTCTAACAACGAAAAGGATTTCGGTATTTGCAAATACTGCGAAGACGAGTGCGGCCTGTGTGACGGAATCTTCCTAGATGATGATAGGCGCTTCAGCATCAAGCTGGACGAGAACTTCGAAGTGGATAGTAAGTCACAACGACAAGTCTTTTTTCGTAATTAAGCATGACATCTGCTTCAACTTATAATTTATTTTTTTACTATTCTACTAGCGTATCCCCTAGCATGCAAGAATTTTTGTATTGGATAAGGTAGGTTTCAGTCGTAGTACGGAGGTAAAGAAAGTTTACTTGAAGACCGAGCCTGGTTATATTTTTCACGCAAAATTATACAACGCAGATGACTACACCTATTTTGGATGCAAAACATGATGAGCACTATGCAGGACTTATGCATTTGAGCCTGATATGGTTATCACCTTTGATATTCGTCCGGAAGATGATATTGAAGGTAATGCCGACATCTGGGTCGATGTGCAGACGCCTCCAATTATACCATTATGTGAGTTTCTCAACCATATTTATGTCTTTGATATTGTTTATTCAAAAATAGTTGACAACTAATTTCTATTGTCAGCTTATTTCTGTTTAAGCAAACATGTCCAGCGCTTGGTAGACAAGACCTACTACTGTCCCGGGGCTGAACTAAACTGCGATGAGCTAAGTCATTATGTTGCATGGCTTGCGGATCTTGTACTGTCAAGACAAATTTTCTTCCTGCACTTAGAAATGTTAGTACTGAAAACGTGCGACCAATAGTATTCGTAATCAACTACGGTCACATCTATTTAGGAAAGATGGTAAGTTTTTTACTATTTGTCCTCGGTGCATCTTTTTCATACATTATTTTTTAAGCTAAACTTCATTGCTAAGTATGTTACCATACGATGTTCTTCAACAGAGACTCCCGATGAATGTTGTGCCTCATGGGATCGAGACTAAAGGTACCATGAGTATTGTTAGCTTACGGCCAAGATATCCTACAATGCTTTTTAGTGCATTCAAGATTAGCGATGAACTCTTACAAGTACAAGACTGGACCAAATTTGTGATGGAGGAGCGCAAAGAAGTACTAGGGGGCAGCAATCAGAAGCGCCGCCCACGATTAGGAGACAGATGCATCTGCATGCTCCAACTTGATGAAGGAGGAGAGCTACACATGTTTTATGTTATTTTACCTGAGAGAGAGAGCAGCAGGAGTGATTAGCTAGCTAGAAATGAGTTTGAAGATGATGATGTGCTACACTATGACTGATGATTAAATAGCTAGTGTTGGTGGTAATGACTATGATGATTATTATTAGCTAGTGTTAGTGGTGATTAGATAGCTACCGCATCTAGTGTTGGTGGTGATTAGCTAGCTAGAATGAGTTTGAAGATGATTATGTGCTACACTATCACTAGTAGAAAAAGGGTCATACGTGAAGCCCAATAGTGCCAGTTTGAATTTCAGCCGGCACTAATGTGTACAATAGCACCGGTTCCTGGCGGCGATCAATAGCACCGGTTCGTGGCGAACCTTTAGTACCGGTTCATGCCACGAATCGGTACTAAAGGGGATGTGTCAGCCTGCGGTCAGGGTATGGCCCCACCGTCACCATTTAGTGCCGGTTTGTACCACGAACCGGTACTAATGAGGTTATGGCAAGCTGTTTTTAGTCCCACCTCGCTCCCCTAACAAGCCTTTTACCGCCTTAAATATGTTATTTCTCAAACTATCACAAGCACTTGGTCTTCATTGAAATCTATGTGTAGAATTTGTGGCCGCAATATGAGTCTTCATCGGTTTATAAATCGTTGATGACTCATATTGAGAATTCTGATTGTACACACAAAGATCATTGATGATCAAAGTATTTTTGATGTTATAAGATCATATTGACAGTTTAGACTCTAAAGAAATATAAGATCGTGATGTAAATGCTCTTATATTTTTTGCGTTTAGTATGCACCATTCAAAGCGACGCCGTCAACTTTCAACCATTTCTGCCTTCATTTGCTATTTTTCATGCATTCAATGATTTGTTTTGAGAACTAAATGACCTGAAAATTGAAAAGCACTACAAATGAACTTTGAAAAAGTTGAAACTTGGCATGGTATCATCATTTCACCTACATAGATTGTTCAAAAAAGTAGAGAGGGTTACGGCAAAAACTGGATGCACTTCGTTTACAAACTGGACAATCTCTTTCGAAGTATTCAGGTTTCTGACGAAATTAAACTCATCTGTTACAAAGGCATTTCATTTTTTTAAACTTATTACAACTCCAGACTTTTTGTGCATTCAGTATGCACCATTCAAAGCGACGCTATCAAATTTCAACCATTTCTGCCTTCATTTGCTATTTTTCATGCATTCAATGATTTGTTTTGAGAACTAAATGACCTGGAAATTGAAAAGCACTACAAATGAACTCTGAAAAAGTTGAAACTTGGCATGGTATCATCATTTCACCCACATAGATTGTTCAAAAAAGTAGAGAGGGTTACGGCAAAACTGGATGCACTTCGTTTACAAACTGGACAATCTCTTTTGAAGTATTCAGGTTTCTGACGAAATTAAACTCATCTGTTACAAAGGCATTTCATTTTTTAAAACTTATTACAACTCCAGACTTTTTGTGCATTCAGTATGCATCATTCAAAGCGGCGACATCAAATTTCAACCATTTCGCCTTCATTTGATATTTTCATGCATTTAATGATTTTTTGAGCTAAATGACACTAATTAAATTTTGTGCAGCAGCACACCACCTTTAGTACCGGTTGGTGGCTCCAACCGTACTAAAGGGTAAGCTGTTTTTAGTCCCACCTCGCCAAGAGAGAGGAGTAGGAGCAGTTTATAAGCCCAGGTGCAGAGACGATGAAGAAGAGGCTCAATGCTCACGTTGTTAGCTTCAAGCCTTTAGGAATATGGTAGATTGCAGAGCTACGCGTGAGTGCAGTTTACACTATTCCAAAAGGCTTGAAGCAAATTAACGAGCATTGCACCTCTTTTTATTTTAATAACTTATTACAACTCCGGACATCTTTTTATTTTTAATAACTTATTACAACTCTGGACTTCTTACATTATGGCAAAAGGAAGGAGGAGAAGAAGAAGGAGGAGGAGGAGAAGAAGAAGAAGAAGAAGAAGAAGAAGAAGAAGAAGAAGAGGAGGAAGAAGGAGAAGAGGAAGAAGAAGAAGAAGAAGAAGAAGAAGAAGAAGAAGAAGAAGAAGAAGAAGAAGAAGAAGAAGAAGAAGAAGAAGAAGAAGAAGAAGAAGAAGAAGAAGAAGAAGAGGAGGAGAAGAAGGAGGAGGAAGAAGAAGGAGAAGAAGAAGAATAAGAAGAGGAAGAAGAAGGAGAAGAAGAAGAAGAAGGAGAAGGAGAAGGAGAAGGAGAAGAAGAATAAGAAGAGGAAGAGGAAGAAGAAGAAGAAGGAGGAGAAGGAGAAGGAGAAGGAGAAGAAGAATAAGAAGAGGAAGAGGAAGAAGAAGAAGAAGGAGGAGAAGGAGAAGGAGAAGGAGAAGAAGAATAAGAAGAGGAAGAAGAAGAAGAAGAAGAAGAAGAAGAAGAAGAAGAAGAAAATAAACCAGAAAAGAAATAACTATATAAAAAAATAACTCAAAAATAAATAGAAGAAAATAAATAATGCAGAAAAGAAAAAACTAATATAAAGCAAAAATATTCACAAAGAAACTAAATACGACAAAAAACTACTCAGAAATAAATAGAAGAAAAAATAAAGCAGAAAAGAAATAACTATATAAAAAAATTACTCAAAAATAAATAGAAGAAAATAAATAATGCAGAAAAGAAAAAAACTAATATAAAGCAAAAATATTCACAAAGAAACTAAATACGGCAAAAAAACTACTCAGAAATAAATAGAAGAAAAAAAAGCAGAAAAGAAATAACTATATAAAAAAATTACTCAAAAATAAATAGAAGAAAATAAATAATGCAGAAAAGAAAAAAACTAATATAAAGCAAAAATATTCACAAAGAAACTAAATACGGCAAAAAAACTACTCAGAAATAAATAGAAGAAAAAAATAAAGCAGAAAATAAATAACTATATAAAAAAATTACTCAAAAATAAATAGAAGAAAATAAATAATGCGGAAAAGAAAAAAATTAAAAAAAAATGTTGGGGCGCTGCCGGTGAGCCTACCAGTCCTAGGGTGTGCAAATGCAGGCCCAGAAGGGCCAGGAGGCTCACCGGGCAGCGCGCCTTAGTTAGGCCCAGAAGCCTGCTATATAGAGGAGTTCGAAAGGGCAGCCGCGGCTGGGTTTATAAACCAGTGCGGCTGCCCTTCGCTTCAGCGAGTGGGACTAAACATAGCGCGCTGGTGGCAATAAGACGGTTTTCGCACGGTTTGTGGCACAAACCGGTACAAAAGGTTTTTAGTACCGGTTGGAGCCACCAACGGTACTAAAGACCTCGTTCCGCCGCTTAGGCTGGCCAAAATTGGCCTTTAGTACCGGTTCGTGGCTCCAACCGGTACTAAAGGCTCCCTATATATATGGCACTTACGAAAAATCGTTATCGCCGCCACTTCGTTCCACGTTCTCGCCGATCTCGCCGACGCGCGCGCCGCTCGCGTCGCCGCTCGCCGCTTCGCCGTCGCCGTCGTAAATGCGCGCCGCCGCGCCGTTATCGTCGCCGCCATCGCGTCGTCGTCGCTGCCCCGGCAGCCGTCGTCGCCGCCCGCCGCCCGCCGCAGCCGTCGTCGTCGCCGCTTCGCCGCGACGTCGCCGCTCCGCCGCCCGGTCGTCGTCGCTGCCCAGCGCCACCGTCAGACGCCCTATATACGCATACACGCATACGTATACACCCATACACACACACACACACACGCACACACACACACACGCATACACACAGACACGTACACACAAACACACACACACACACACGTATATACACACACACACACATATTTTTTTACTTATTTTCTATTTTCTATATATAATATGTTTAGATGAATTAGAACTATCTAGTTTATTTTTAGTAAATATAATGCTTTTAGTTGAACTAGTTGAATTAATATATAGATCAACTAGTTTATTTTTTGAAGATGCTTAATTAGTTGAATTTGTTGAATTAATATATAGAACTAGTTTATTTTAGAAGATGCTTAATTAGTTGAACTTGTTGAATTAATATATAGAACTAGTTTATTTTTAGTAAATGCTTAATTAGTTGAATTAGTTGAATTAATATAACTAGTTTATTTTTAGTAAATGCTTAGTTGAACTAGTTGAATTAATAGATTTTTCTGTTAATAGATTTTTTTCTGTTAATAGATTTTTTTCTGTTAATAGATTTTTTGGTGATATTATTATTGAATATGCATGTTTGGTGATATTATTGTTAATAGATTTTTTGGGTGATATTTAGATTGTGTAATTAATTTTGTTCATAGAATTTTAATGATTTTTTTGTTCATAGTATTTAGAAAAAGGAAAAAAGAAGAAGTAATTTATATATAGTTGAACTAGCTAGTTGATTTAATAAACTAATTTATTTTACTATATATAGAAGTAGTTTGTTTTTAGTAAGTACTACTTATTTATTTATAGTAAGTGCTTAGTAGTTGAACTAGACAGTTGACTAATAAAACTAAATTATGAACGTAGGCCGGAAAAGTCGTACTCATCGGACGACGATAACCGTCCGGGGGAGTGCGACTGGTGCCACGACGACCAAGGTATCTGCGACAGGTTCATTGAGCTAGACGAAGATCGGCGCTTCAGCATTAAGCTCGAGGAGACCTGCGATGTTCATACGACATAGCAGCGACAATAGTTTTTTTCGTAATTAAGCACGACTTCAACTATTTTAACGTGTATTTTTCATCTTTTCCAATTCGACTAGCTTATCCCATGCTTTGCAAGACGCTATCTCTTGGAGAGGATGGGTTTTGAAGACCATGAAAATTTGGAAACCAAAAAATTTATCATAAGTACCGAACATGGTGTGGATTTTCAAGTAAAGTTGTACAGTGCTCAGAGTGTAACCCATTTTGGTTGCAAAAATTGGGATGCATTTTGCAAGATGTATGGTCTTGATGAGGGTATGCTTGTCACCATGGATCTTGGTGATCCTACAATCGAGCAAGAGACACCTTCGATTTGGGTCTTTGTGGATACACCTCCAGTTCTTCCCTCATGTGAGCTAAACATAGTTATTAAGTAATTTATATTGTTTATTTCAAAATATAATGTTGACAACTTATCTCCATTGACAGCTTATTTTCATTCTTCAAAGAATGTGCGGAAGATGGTAGACAGAACGTACTACACTGAAGGCTCCGAATTAACTTATCAGGAGAAAACTCATCTGGTCGGATTTTGTACTGATCTTGAGAATTACAATATCTACAATCAAATTCCTCAACATTATGGTCAATACGTGCCACTAGTGCACGTGTTGAACTACGATAACTACCATGGAGATACCCTGGTAAGATTATTTTTTACTATTACAACATCCGTGCATCTTTTTGCACACTTCTAAAACTAGTACATCATTGCTAACTAAAAAGTTATTATTATGTTTTTCAACAGATAATCCCGAATGATTGTGTGCCTCATCTGATGTATACGCGTGGTAGCCTTCATGTTTTGAACATACGACCAGGTCGTCCCTACTGAATCTCAACTGTCCATACCGGGTTTCTAAAAGAAGTGGAGACATAACAATCAAAGAATGGAAAAATGTATGGATAGTCGTAAGGAGCTTCTTGGAAGCAATAAGCAGCGAAAGGAAAGAATTGGAGACAGGATGATTGCCATTCTTCATAATGGAGAGTCAGGGTCTATATTGTTTTATGCTATTTTACCTTAAGGGTGTTTAGGTCCTACCGACATCGATGATCATGTGCTAAGAAAAATTATGTAGGGTTGGGTTCGATGACTATATATGAGGATGATGATCGTATGACTTATTATTAATAACGAGTAGAAGTTGTATGATGATGCATGATTAGTAGGACTTGTTATTATATATATAGATGATGATGTAATGATGCAAAAGCATGCATGAGCATGTTATATCTGCGGGTGCAATGAACATAGCAGCAGCGTTGATAAACAAAGCATGCATGATGTATATATGATGCATAACGTGTACAATGTGTAGTATTGTAAAATACCAGCAAACGAAAAAGAATTAAAATGGAAACACAAAATTAAATGAAAAAGAAATCATAAAACTAAAAACCCACCAAACCTTATAGTACCGGTTGGTGTTACCAACCGGTACTAAAGGGCTCCAGGCCCCCGGAGCTGGCTCGTGCCACGTGGTTGCCCTTTAGCACTGGTTCGTGCTGAACCGGTACTAAAGGGGGGGGCCTTTAGTGACCACAAATTAGTGCCGGTTATGTAACCGGCACTATAGGGCCTTACGAACCGGTGCTAATGCCCGGTTCTGCACTAGTGTATGACTATATGGTGATTAAATAAATACTGTTGGTGGTAATGACTATGATGATGATTAAATAGCTTGTGTTGACGGATTAGATTCAAGTGGAGGCAACATGTGGTGCACATCAAAAGTACTACTAGTCCAAACTAGATCAAGTTTGGATTAATAGTATATTTTTGACATGCACCATATATTGCCTCCACTTGTACCTAATCCACCTTCATTTGACACACTGTTATGGACATAATGATATAAACCTTATAATTGGTATTGTACCAAAATTTGTATAACACGTATAAATACACTAAAAATAAAAAAATAAAACTAGTAGCACTGGATAGCAAACACGCTGTAACTAGCTAGATTAGCAACAGCGCGGGAGAGAAGAAGTGCTGCCGCTATGTGTCTTAGCAGTAGCGCCTGTCACACGCGCTACTGCTAAGTAATAGCTGTAGCGACTTAGTAGCGTGGCAGCACGCGCTACTAGTAGGCCTTAAACCCGCGCTACTATTAAGGTTTTTCCTAGTAGTGATCACTTGCCCCCGTTGGTCGAAGTATCTTAGCCGGTGCACTCCTCATATCCTTTTTTTGTACCTAAAGTATTCCCGGTTGATAATACAAACATGGTTTTATTCTTAAAAAACAATACAACCTAAATATGATTCTCCCTTAAAATAAATAAACAAAACTGTGATGTAAGAAACACAAGAGGTAATGACAAGATCATCCGATATGTACCCTAAAAAATCATCGAATATATGTGCGGCGAGTGTGTCGCTGGAATGTTCTTTCGATAGCACACCACTGGATAAAAAATACCATTTCCTCCTTAAATATTTCTTGATAGAGGGACTACTACTACAATTTTACCACCAGGTCGTTTTCCTTGGTCTTGCGTCTAGATTTCTATTTCGCGAAAAATAAAACAGTTTTCTTTTGGGGCACTTTCTTGCATCTGCGGAAAAAACAAAAACAAACCATTTTCAGCCGTGTGGCCGGTGCTTTTTTGGCCGAAATCACTATTCTGACCTTTTCAGCAATCTTTGCCACAAAGTGAACTCGACATGAAAGTATTTCACGATCTGACCCTTCTAGCAACGCCACAAACCGTGGCGTTTCTTCTCCATATAAAAACGCCGACCTAGCTAGCGTTTCAAATCCACATTCAAATGCCGAAGTCGCTAGCGTTTTCAATCCACATAGAAACGCCAAGCAACTAGGCGTTGTTGCCATGGCCAGAAACGCCATAGGCCTTTGGCGTTTAGGCCCTGGGTTTAGGAGCAGTTTTTTACTTTGGCGACGGGGCAGCGAGTGGGCTGGGTGCCAGCGCAGAAACGCCAAAGCCCTTGGCGTTGCTTACCTGGTCCGCAACGCGAGCGACCTCGGCGTTTCTCCTTTGGGCAGGAACGCTAACTAGCTCGGCGTTTCTCCTTTGGGCAGGAACGCTAGCTAGCTCGGCGTTTTTATTTGTGGAAGAAACGCCACGGTCTCTGGCGTTGCTAAAAAGGTCAGATCCTGAAATACTTTTATGTCGAGTTCACTTTGTGACAAAGTTTGTTGATAGGGTCAGAATAGTGATTTCGGCCTGCTTTTTTGCCTTTTTATTAGGGGTATGCGTCCTGGGCTCGCACAGCAGACACGGTCGACGCAGGGCCACGCGAGCCCACTGAGGCAGGAGGTCGGCACTACGAGACGGACGGGAGACTCGCGGTGGGTCAACCAGTCGTTCTCCTCCTCCTTGTCACCCGCCGCCGAAGTTGAAGAAGAAGTCCACTCCGCCGCCGTCCTCCACTCAACCCTCATCTCCATTCCCAGTTTCCACCCTGCTGACTTATCTCTTGGCCGCGCCAGGAGAGCGGAGCGAGCGCTAGCCGAGGTCATCGTCCGGAGGGCGGAGGTACGAAATCGCCTCCTGTTTCAGGCTGTTCCTCCTGCAACGCGGAGCTCTGATCCATCACTTATTGATGATCCACAGTTACTACGACTGAGGAACTTCATTGTATGCTGGCGTTTTCCAGTTCTCTACATTGTTTTTACTTTTTATTATGTTCATGTTCTATGACATTTTCTTTGTCTCCCTTTTTTCTTCTTCAGAGCTCCTCGGTTTCTACAAGTTCCCTGACGATGCGGTTCCTATCATCCGTGGATCTGGCTTGTCATCCACGGATGGCCATGGTTATCCTCCCCCTCCTCCTCCTGCTCCTGCCCCTCGTGCCTCTCGCCGCTGCCCAAGCTTGGCCATTTTGTGGCGGCAGCGGTGTCTACGATTCAGGTAGCACCTACGAAGCCAACCTCAGGCACCTCTCATCCACCCTCCCGAAGAAGGCAGCATCCAGCACCACCCTCTTCGCCACCGACACCCATGGCAATGTTCCGAATGTCATCTTCGCCCTCGCACTCTGCCGCGGGGACTCCAACGCCTCTGCCTGTGAGGGCTGTCTGGTTACCGCCTTCCAGGACGGACAGGACAACTGCCCCAACAGCAAGGACACCACCGTGTACTACTATAGTAATCCCTGCATGCTCAGGTTCTCCAACCAGAATTTTCTTGCCACCACCCACAATGACAATATATTCGTCAGTGCGAGCATGGAAATGCCGCTCAACATCTGGACAAGAGGTGACTCCTTCAAGCGCTTGTTGTTCACGCTTCTGAACAACACGGCTCAATCGGCCGCGAACAGCATGAGGAGGTTCACCACCTCACGCTTAGACGTCAACTCCTTCCCTACGCTCTACTGCCTTATGCAGTGCACTCCAGACCTGACCGCCGACGACTGCACCGCATGTTTGCAGCCTTACTTCCAGTATACAGTCAAATACATGGATGGTAAGGAAGGTGGTCGAGTACTGGGGACACGGTGTACCATGAGGTACGAGATATTCCCATTCTTCCAAGGGAAGCCCATCCTGCGTATTGTCAGCTTGGTATCTGAACTTCCGGCGATCAACAACACCTTGCCGCCAGTTACAGTGAACCCGCACCCGCAGCCACAACCGCAGTCACCGTTTGCGGCACCACCACCTCCGGAGGCGCAAGCGATCACCCAAGAACTTCATGGTATGTAAATTCTCATCCTTCCTGGCAGATCCTTGGTTGGACATGGCACCGCGCTTCAGTTACATTCATTAATTTAGGAAACATGTCGCACATCTTGTGTAATACAAATTTTTTAATGGAAAATTCTAGGAAAAGAACTTTCCATTTTTAAAAAAGAGTGAACTCCCTTGTCTTTCCGTTGAGTGACGGTGCATGCAGATCACGCTGGAAGGTACTTATAATTATATATTTATATGAAAACTATAGATGAATTCGTGTTCTTTTTAGGACGCAACTCACACCGGAAGGCGCTGCGGCTTATTGCTATTGCAGCTCCATTACTGTCAATATTTCTGTGCTTTATCTGTTGCATTGTATGGATGACAAGACGAAGAAAAGGTTTGTTGTTATCACGATTACAAACATTGCTCTAAAAAACTACTGCACATTTATGTAGTCGGCCTTAACGTTGTATATTTGTGTGTCCTCTCAATTTAGGAACTGATATCTTACACGATCAAGCTGCCACGACCATGAATAGGCTGGAAGAAGACGCATTTGTTTCGAGATTGGAAGACAAGAGTTCAGAGTTCACTCTCTTTGAATTTTCTGAGATATTGCATGCTACACACAACTTCTCCAAAGAAAACCTACTTGGGCAAGGTGGTTTTGGTCCTGTCTACAAGGTAAATGCATTGTCCTGAAAAGATTCAATCAATGTTCATTCTAAAATACTCCCTCCGTCCCATAATGTAAAACGTTTTTTGATACTACACTAGTGTCAAAAAACATCTTACATTATGGGACGGAGGGAGTATATATTAAATCACGATTGCCTAAAACATCCTTATATATTTAGTTATTTACAGTAACGTTGTTTACCGTCTATAATGAATCGTGCTATGATGTGCTTAGTTTTTTAAGCTACCTTGGAAAATAATCTATATACATTCCAATATCTACAATGGTAGTTATCATATAATTTATCTTGTAGTAACCAATGATATAAAAAAAGCGAAGCCACACGCTTTCCATTATATTATCGATGCCCTAGAATGAAAATAATAATAATGCAGACGGTTGCTTGATAAACATATAGTGTATATAGCCTAAAGTCCAGTGTTATTGTATCTCAACCAAATATGATTAGCACAAGTAACCTCATACGGGGCCTTAAACTAGAAAGAAAAAAATTAAGGAACTCTTGATAAACATGTTTATTTTGCCCTAAAATGCACTGAAATGGAATATTAAGACAATGTATTGGATATGTGATGTTATATATCCCAAAAGTCTTCCCATGGATGGCATGTGATTCATTTTCTGTAATTTCGATAAAATATAATGCCTCCGGTTTTGTACATACTTCCAGGGCTAATTACCAGATGGAGTGGAAATTGCAGTTAAAAGGCTTGCCTCACATTCAGGACAGGGTTTCACAGAATTCAAAAATGAAGTTGAACTTATTGCGAAACTACAGCACAATAATCTGGTCAAGCTCATAGGATGCTGCATTGAGGGAGAGGAAAAACTTTTGGTGTACGAATATTTGCCAAATAAGAGCTTGGACTTCTTTATCTTTGGTATGCACAATGTAGGTTAACCATTATTTTCGATCGTGTTTCAGCCATACTATAAAATGCACTCTCTAATGTGCAGATGTTAGCCGAACAACTTTAGTTGATTGGAATAAAAGATGTGTGATAATCGAAGGGATAGCCCAAGGTCTACTGTATCTCCACAAGCATTCTCGGTTGCGCATCATACACAGGGACCTTAAGGCCAGCAACATTCTCTTGGACCAGGGCATGAATCCCAAAATTTCTGATTTTGGGCTAGCAAAAATTTTCAGCTCCAATGATACTCAAGGAAGCACAAAGAGGGTGGTGGGAACATAGTAAGCATATGGCACGATTAATTAGAATACCATTAATCAGATGATTCATCAACCTTTAAAATTTAAAATAGTATTTTACTTATGCAACTCATTTCAGTGGTTATATGGCTCCGGAGTATGCATCTGAAGGCATTTACTCGATCAAATCTGATGTGTTCAGCTTTGGTGTGTTACTTCTCGAGATCCTTAGCGGACAAAGGAATTCTGGTTTCCATCAGCATGAAGACTTTCTTAACCTCCTTGGATATGTGAGCATTTTGCAAACTCTCACACAAATATGTACATTATTTGTAAGCCGAAGTAAGTTTTGACATGTATGTCATGATAAATTATCTGCAGTCATGGCAGCTCTGGGAAGGAGGAAGATGTCTTGAGCTTCTAGAAGCATCAATTGCTAAGGAGATCCATGCAGCGGAGGCTAGGAGGTACATTAACATTGCACTAATGTGCGTACAAGAGCACGCAGATGATCGACCGACAATGTCTAATGTTGTTGCGATGTTAAACAGCGAGAGTGTTATTCTTCCAGAGCCTAAACATCCAGCATACTTCAGCCTAAGGGTATCTAAGGTAGATGAATCGGGTAATAATGACGTAACCGTCTGCAGTAATAATGACTTAACCATCACTGAGCCAGATGGCAGATAGTTGATCACCTTGCTTCAGTTGTTAATGGAAGTGTTAGCAATCAGACAGCAGGCTGGCAAACCAAGTAAGCCTATCATATTTTGGTTATGAAGGATGGCGACCGGCGTATCTCTGTAGCCGTTGTTCGGTCCAGCGGGGAATGAAGCTCTGCCAGTATGCATAGGCTGTATTGATATGCAGGTTAATACTGTATGTAGCTTTTGTGCACCGGTGGCTGCTGCTGTAGACTTTGAAGGAAGACTTGAAATCCAAAGGATTTCAATCTGATAACAGATGTATTTTTCCACCGGTGGCTGCTGCTGTAGACTTTAAAAGAAGACTTGAAATCCAAAGGATTTTAAACTCACAGCAGATGCATTAACTGAATCCTGTTGGGTAAAGTATTTGTTGCATCTATACACGCCTTTCATGTTTTCCTGAAAGTTAATTCCATTTACTCCCTCCGTTCCTAAATATGAGTCTTTTCAGATATTCCACTATGGACTACATATGGAGCAAAATGAGCGAATCTACATTATAAAATATGTCTATATACATCCGTATGTAATTTGTAGTGGAATCGCTAAAAAGACTTATATTTAAAAACGGAGGGAGTATATGCCAGGCTAACTAGAATAATTGATATGCTTGTAGCAGTTCCATACTGTTACGAAAACAAGCATTTCCGTAGAGTTGTCATGGTAAGGCCAACATGAAGGAGTTTTTGCTTTTGGTGTTTAGCCTGCTAATGATGGATAAGTTCATTGACTGTATTACTCACTGCTAAGGACAGAAATTCTTGATTAAAACTTCAACGCAAAATTCATCTGGAAAGTTTATACCTTCAATGATTTAAGGCATGCTTCTAGTATTTAAAATTTCCTGTGTGTCTTCAACATTATCAAGAGTTATGGAATTGTGGAAGGCAGTTCGCCGAAGGCAGGTGCGGATGGGCGGGCCCATTCTTGATGCAAGCTGTTTTCCTTTTTGTTTTCTCTTCTGTTTTTTAGTAGTTTTTTTCCAAAAAAATTCTGCATTTTTTCTAGAGCCAGATATTTAAAACCCTATTAGAAAATAGAAACATATATTTTATAAGAGTTCAATGTATATTAAAAAATTTCACCATGCATTAAAAAACTCTTCGATGTGCATTTAAAAATGTTCCTTTTTGCAAAGTATTCAAAAAAGTTTGATGTATACAAAAAAATTGTCTGATATATATACAATAAAAATGTTCATCACATATCATAAAAAGGTTTACCGCATATTTAAAAAGGTCAGCATGTATTAAAAATGTGTTCAATGTGTATTAAAAATATGTTTGATATATACAACAAAACGTTCATCCTATATCTTAAAAAAGTTTGGTGTGTATATGTAAATGTTTGACATATATACCAAAATAAATATTGCGCATTAAAAAAATCCCTGTATATTAGAATAAATGTTCACAATAAAAATAAAACGTAAAAACAAAAGAAAAAATAAATCTGAAAAAATAAAGAAGTTGAGTACGAAAAAACCGAAACAGGAGAAAAAAAGAGAAAAAAAATGAAACAGAAAACAGACAACGAAAAGAAGGACACTTGGGCTGGCCCATTCGTGCCTGCCCTCAGCGAAGGCTCGACTATTTGTCGCCCGTGGGCGGGCGCTCTCCTCACTAACTCTGAGACCTTTTATTTTTAGCGAACCTAACTGCAAGACGTGGAATTCGTTAATTAGGGAGCAATCTTTGCAAAGTTGACTCCCACCTTCGCAGGTTGCCACAAATGATGTACTACATGTGCGTCATTTGTCGCAACCTAGAAGTTTTACTTTTCCCAAATGATAAGTGCCACACGTGTGGCACGAAGTAACATCGCCCTGGCCTTTTTTACATTAAAGTTGTCAAACGAAAAACAAACTCCAAACAAAGGAAACTTGTCATCCAAACAGAAAGTTTCATGCTTCACAACAAAAGTTGACATCCTTGGGTAACTAAATTTGCCATCAAAAAATGTCAGGGCGGAATTGCTTCGTGCCACACGTGTGGCACTTATCAGGGTCCTTAAATTTTTCATAGATTAATTTACTTAAAACATTTTTTTTCTTAAATCGCGGGTCCAAATCTCGAACAGGTTTCTTCAATGGATTCCTCGCGTCTAGATCTTTAAAAGTAGATCCCATGTTGATAGGTTTTGACGAACTTTTTTTCACGAAAAAACAAAACAGAGAGCATGCTTTTTTTCCTTTTCCAACAAGAGGCGTGACTGAGCCTCTCGTGGAAGCAAATACATGCCTCCACGACAAGTAAATTGGTGCCTCTAGCGAAAGAAAAAAAATACATATTTTTTCATTTCCCCCTCTTGTAGAAGTAAATCCGTGCCTCTCCTAAAAGAAATTCCATGCCTCTCACAAAAGTTTAAAAAAAAATCGTTTCCGAGAAGCACGGCCGTGCGTATACTGGAAGCAAACAAAAAACGTGTTTTTTCACGCAATTTTTTTATCGAGTTGTTTTTCCAAAGCTAAGAAAGACCGCTGGAAACCGAAAAGCCACAAAAACCATCTAAAAAGCCGAAAACACATGCAGAAAATTAAAACGAAACAAAATTCAGAGGGAGCGCACAGAGCGCGACACCTGGCGGCGGCTAAGAGCGCGCCAAGTGGTGCTCTAAGCCCACCCCAGGTGACCCTTGCGGGGCTCCCGAACGAGTACTCGCTCGCTAGTTGCTTCCGCGAGACCTAGCGTCTCCTCGCCTACGGGCCGCCGCAAGATGGGCTCGCCCACTAGGGAGGGAAATACCGGGAGCTCCCAATTAGCATTTGCTAAACGGCGCCCACTACGCCCATTACAGTCATCCGCGCAACCGGGCGCACACACTCCCTACTTCATTGGCCGGCCCATTTTTACCTTTTTATTTTTTTTCTGATAATTTCGTCACAAAGTGCGACTGGGTGATTCTTTTTTCCTTACTCAGTTCATGGATACCGGTTTTCGATCTTGTTTTTCCGGACTGGTTTCTGTTTTTTATTTTATTTTTTATTTTCTTCACATTTATTATGTTTTTTCCAAAAAACGATGAACTTTTATCAAAATTGATGTTTTTTTTGTGAACTGTTTTCAGAATTGATGATTTTTTTAGTATCATGAACTTTTTTAAAAATCAGTGAACTTTTTTAGAATTCGATGAACTGTTTTTCTTTTTAATTTTCTCCTTTTCTTTTCCTTTTCCCTAAATTCGTGGATGGTTATTGAAAATACATGGACTTTTTTCAAATCGATGGTCCTTTCTTTTTATATCAACTTTATGTTTTTTATATTAATGAACTTTTTCAGTATCGCTGATTTTTCAAAATTCTATAAAAACACTGAAATTTTCCAAATTGATGAATTTTTTTAATTTATGAACTTTTCTAAAATTGACGAACTTTTTTGGAAAATTGTTGAATTATTTTTGAACATCGATAAATTGTGTTCATGTTTTGCTAACTTTTTTGAAACTGATAAATTTTTTTGAAAATCGATGAACTCTTTCTGAGAACCGAAGATTGTTTTGAAAATAATTTATCCGATTTTCTCGTATTTTTTAAAAATCGACGAACTTTTTTGAGGTTTTGTGAACTTTTTGCAAATTGTGATTTTTTTGAAGTTGATGAATTTTCCAATATTCATGAACTAGTTTTTCAATACATGAACTTTGTTCTAATACACGGTTTTTTAAAAAATTTGTGAAATTTCAAATTAGGTTAACCATTGACTATGAAAAAAAAAGAAACGTTAATATCACGGAAAACGAAAAAAAGTTTGTGAACTAACAAATGTTCCAGCATATTTTTTTGAAAAAATCATTGAAATAAGAAAACATTAATCTAATTTCAAAAGAAGTTCATCAAATTAAAAGAAGTTCATTGATTGTGAAAAAAATTATATTTTTTGAAAAAAGTTAATCAAATTTGAAACATGTTCATCTCTTTTGCAAAAAATATTAATTGATTTTAGAAAAAGTGAATCAAATTTGAAAAACGTCATAAAATTTTAAAAAACTTCATAAACTTGAAAAGATTCATCAAATTTGAAAAAAGTTACATAGAATTGGAAAAATGGTCATCGGTTTTCTAAAAATAAATCAAAAAAGCAAAAAATCATTATTTTTTTACAAAATGATTTTTGAAACAGTAGCATGCATTAAAAAAGAAGAAAAAAGAAAAACCAAATAAAACCATTCGTAAACTGAATCGCGAAGCTGAAAAAACTGGTTTGGGAAGCTTCTGGGCTTTCCCGGACATTAAGAAAAGAACATAAAAGCAAAAAACAAAAAGTAACTTTCCACCACAGAGTTCAAACCATCGTGCCCACACCTTTTTTGATTTTTAAAAATAGAAAAAAAGGTAGAAATGGGCTGGCTCATAACTTAGACAGGGTGTGCGCCGATTTGTAGAAACAACTGGGTTGAAAAGTGTTTCATTTGTTGCGGTTCCAGCCATTTTACTTTTGTTGGGTCTTTTAAACATGGTTTTTTGGCCGGTTTAACTTTTCCTTTCTGATTTTATTTTATGTTTTCAGTTTCCAGCATGTATTTTCTTTCTTTTCTTCCAATTCTGTTTGTTCATCATGTATAAAAAAATTCATCGTGTATTTGAAAAAGAGTTTGTCACATAGTGTATTATGAAAAAGGGTTTGTCGCATATTTGAAAAATGTTTACTGTGTATTTTTTTTTCATTAAATACCTTAGAAGAGTTGATCGCATACTTCACAAATGTATCCAGCATGTATTTCAGAAATGTTCATTGTGTAACAAAAGATGTTTACGATGCATATAGAAATTGTTGGACTAAACCAGTATTCATCATGATCGTGAACAAATGTAATCATGTCTTAAAAATAGTTCATCGTGTATCTAAAAATTGTTCATTGAGTATTTGAAAATTACTACTTTTGAAATTATGTTTTAATACCACAACCATTTTTGAAATGTACAGTCACGATTTTTAATTACACACTGAACTTTTTTAAATACAAGATGAAAAACTATTGATATGTGATGAATATTTTTAAAGTATAGGATAACCAGTTTTCGAATACACCATAAACATTTTTAGTTACACTATGAAATTTTCAAAATAAATTTATTCTCATATGCATGAAAATTTATTTTAACATGCAATAAAATTCTTTTATTGAGTCATGTGAACATTTCTGTCATGTGCATGACATTTTAATGTGGTATATATATTTATTGTTTTTTATATACAAAACAAAAGTTATGTATTGGTAGAACAAATTCTTGGGACAGATGAACATTTGTTTAGATATAATGTAACATTTTTATATGATTTTTTGCTTCCAGAAATGTTGTGAAAGACTGGTTTCTGCCATTTTGTTTTTGGACTCCAGGTGTGGCAGTTATAATTTTATCTAAATTTCATTTCTACCAAAAGGTCACACGCACATATGACTTTTTTTTTCTAGACTCACGTAAATGAGATAGCCAAGAGAGCACACTACATTAGAATGGCTACACTAGCTCAACGCTCAGGACCCAACTACGTGCAAGTGGATGAGGTGCAGTATTCTTGGGCCGGCCCGAGGTGGGCAATGGTATGCTACAACTCGCTTTAGGTGAGTTATATACGTTGCCGTCACATAACATCTTGGTAGCTGACAAGGTTTGTTTGTTCAAATCGAGACCTCCCTTTTCTTGGAGGAGAAACCAAGGCGCATCATGGGGCTTGCTGAAAATTTTCCGAACCAATCACTATGCGACCGCAAGTGCGCGTGGTTTGCAAAATTGTGGGCCAGTTCCCTAAGGGATGCCCTCCATCTACAAGATAGGCATCATCCCATTTTCTTTACTAAAACCTTTGCTATTTTGTTAATTTTCTTGGCGAACCACTTTGCTATTGGAGGGACGTCATGTGATAGATTGTGATGGTCCATCAACCCCTCATAATAGGGGTCATGCACATGCACATGCATGGGTCAAACCCCTGGTGTCTACCCGCTGATCCCAAAAAGAGGGTGCTAAAAGGCTAGAACACAGTCTGCGACTGTGGGCCACCGAGAGAGTAGTGCGGATGGCGCATCATATAGGTCAACTCCGACCAATTGTTGATCGTCCACATCTACGGCCATGGGCTACCCCCTCATGACCTTCGTCGATTCTTGTGAGTGCATGATCTTTGCCACATGCTTGGTAATAGGTATTAATAGAAATCATGCTAACATGATGATGGATGCTCTCTAGATTGAGTCACTCACAATCAAATCGATTTTTTTCTTTGCAATGTATGTCTTTACCCCATAGCAGTCTCCAAAACAATTTAGACTAGTAGAAAACCACCCATTAGACCCGGTTCATAAGGGCCTTTATTCCCAGTTCATGAACCGGGACTAATGGGTCGTTACTAATGCCTCCACCCATTAGTCCCGGTTCAAACACGAACCGGGACCAATGTGCCTCCACGTAGCCTGCGCGCGCCGAGCTCATCGGGGCCTTTTGTCCCGGTTGGTGGCTCCAACCGGGACCAAAAGTCAATTTTTTTTACAAAAGTGGCTGCTTTAGGGGTTTTGGGGGTTATTTTTAGGTTGTTAATATAGCTAGCTAATAGAGAGAAGTGTCCTCTCTTATCTTCGTCCTTGGTTTATCAACGTTGCTGCTATGTTCATTGCACCCGCAGATATAACATGCTCATGCATGCTTTGCATCATACATCATCATCATATATATAATAACAAGTCCTACTAATCATACATCATCATACAACTTCTACTCGTTATTAATAATAAGTCATACGATCATCATCCTCATAGTCATCGAACCCAACCCTACATAATTGTTCTTAGCACATGATCATCGATGTCGTAGGACCTAAACACCCTTAAGGTAAAATAGCATAAAACAATATAGACCCCGACTCTCCATTATGAAGAATGGCGATCATCCTGTCTCCAATTCTTGCCCTTCGCTGCTTATTGCTTCCAAGAAGCTCCTTACGACTGTCCATACATTTTTTCCATTCTTTGATTGTTATGCCTCCACTTCTTTTAGAAACCCGGTATGGACAGTTGAGATTAAAGAGGACGACCTGGTCGTATGTTCAAAACATGAAGGCTACCATGCGTATACATCGATGAGGCACACAATCATTCGGGATTATCTGTTGAAAAACATAGTAATAACTTCGTAGTTAGCAATGATGTACTAGTTTTAGAAGTGTGCAAAAGATGCACGGATGTTGTAATAGTAAAAATAATCTTACCGGGTATCTCCATGGTAGTTATCAGAGTTCAACACGTGCACTAGTGGCACGTATTGACCATAATGTTGAGGAGTTTGATTGTAGATATTGTAGTTCTCAAGATCAGTACAAAATCCGACCGGATGATTTTTCTCCGATAAGTTAATTCGAGCCTTCGTGTAGTAATGCGTTACATCTACCATCTTCCGCACATTCTTTGAAGAATGAAAATAAGCTGTCAATGGAGATAAGTTGTCAACTATATATTTTGAAATAAACAATATAAATTACTTAATAACTATGTTTAGCTCACATGAGGGAAGAACTGGAGGTGTATCCACAAGGACCCAAATCGAAGGTGTCTCTTGCTCGATTGTAGGATCACCAAGATCCATGGTGACAAGCATACCCTCATCAAGACCATACATCTTGAAAAATGCATCCCAATTTTTGCAACCAAAATGGGTTACACTCTGAGTATTATACAGCTTTACTTGAAAATCCACACCATGATGGGTACTTAGGATAATTTTTTTGGTTTCGAAACTTTCATGGTCTTCAAAACCCATCCTCTCCAAGACATAGCGTCTTGCAAAGCATGGGATAAGCTAGTCGAATTGGAAAAGATGAAAAATACACATTAAAATAGTTGAAGTCGTGCTTAATTACGAAAAAAACTATTGTCGTGCTATGCATCGTATGAACATCGCAGGTCTCCTCGAGCTTAATCTGTGAAGCACCGATCTTCGCCCGACTCAATGAACTCGTCGCAGATACCTCGGTCGTCGTGGCACCAGTCTCACTCCCCCGGGCGGTTTTCATCGTCCGATGAGTACGACATTTCCGGCCTATGTTCATAATTCAAATATTAAACTAGATCATTATTATTAATCACAGGTTGACTATCGATGATCGATGTACGTAGCACACGGGAGTGAAGGAGAACTTATCCAATATGAGCATTCAATAAGCAAAACCAAATCATAAAATAAGCAAAACCAAATCATAAAATAAAGTATAGTATTCAAATTAGCATGCATTCAATAATTATAAGCAAAAGTACATCATCTCTTGGTGTCCGTACATCGTCGAATATTATCACTAATACAACTAGAACCTTAGCGCCCGACGGGTATCGACGCGGGCGGTGGACACCCAAAGATAAGGAACCATCATAGGATCATAGCTCCAGTGAGATCCCTGAAGAACCTGCCAGGTATTGTCGAACCTTCCCTCCAATGCAACCATGTAGCGACGGACGTGCTCGTCCTCCTCGCTGACACGGTGACGTACCACCTCCGTGGTGTCCGGATGCCTCACTACCGTCACTGGCCCACGCGACCGCCACCAAACAAGGCTCGGGTCAACAACGGGCTGCCTCCTCACCAACCTACGTCCCCCGGAAGGTAGCACCTCCCAATACCAACCCGGCGGAGCCTAGTCCCGAACATGGCCCTGATCAAGCAGGCCTCCACCGCCGAGTCGACGACGACGAGGATGCAGGATACGCATCGCCGACGTCGACGCGGGAACTACTTTCTATATATAGTTAAATAAAAGTAGTTTTATTAATTAAATCAACTATCTAGTTCAACTACTAAGCACTTACTATAAATAAATAAGTAGTACTTACTAAAAACAAACTACTTCTATATATAGTAAAATAAATGAGTTTATTAAATCAACTAGCTAGTTCAACTATATATAAACTACTTCTTATTTTTTTCCTTTCTCTAAATACTATGAACAAAAAAATCATTAAAATTCTATGAACAAAATTAATTACACAATCTAAATATCACCAAAAAATCTATTAACAATAATATCACCAAACATGCATATTCAATAATAATATCACCAAAAAATCTATTAACAGAAAAAAATCTAACATAATATGAACAAATTAATTACTACACATATCTAATCTAACAAAAAATCTAATTAATCTAACAAAAAATCTAACATAATATGAACAAATTAATTACTACACATGTAATCTAACAAAACAATCTAATCTAACAAAAAATCTAATTAAATCTACTATCTAGTTCAACTACTAAGCACTTACTATAAATAAATAAGTAGTACTTACTAAAAACAAACTACTTCATTATATAGTAAAATAAATTAGTTTATTAAATCAACTAGCTAGTTCAACTATATATAAACTACTTCTTCCTTTTTCCTTTTTCTAAATACTATGAACAAAAATTCATTAAAATTCTATGAACAAAATTAATTACACAATCTAAATATCACCAAAAATCTATTAACAATAATATCACCAAACATGCATATTCAATAATATCACCAAAAAATCTATTAACAGAAAAAAATCTAACATAATATGAACAAATTAATTATTACACATATCTAATCTAACAAAAAAATCTAACATAATATGAACAAATTAATTACCACACATGTAATCTAACAAAAAAAAATCTAATCTAACAAAAAAAAAATCTATGAACTACATATCTAAATTACTACACATCTAACCTAACAAAAAAAAATCTATGAACTACAAAAAGAATCTAAAAAAATCTAACAAAAATAAAAAAACGCTCATGTCGGCGTCGAGGCGGCACGGGGCAGGGGGGCGACGACGGCTCGGGCGGTGCAGGGCAGGGGCGACGAGGACAGCGGGCTCGGGCGGCGACGGGACGGCGAGCTCGGGGCGGGCGGCGGTTGGCGATTTACGTCGAGGCGGCATGTCTTGTGATGACGGGCGAGCGGGACGCGGGCGGGATGAAGCGGCGACGACGGCGCTTGTGGCGACGGCGGCGGGCTCGGGCGGCGACGGGACGGCGGGCTCGGCGGCAAGGGGGCTCGGCGGCGGCGGCGACGAGGAGCAGAGGCGCGGGCGAAAGAGATGGGTTTTGGCGAAAAGCGCTAAGTCCAAGATATATAGCAAAGGCATTGGTTGGTGGCTCCAACGGGACTAATCTTTTTAGTCGGTTTGTGCCCAACAACCGACCAAAGGCCTCTTTTCAAAGAGCCCAAAGGGCGGAAGCGAAGATTTGGTCGGTTGGTGGCTCCAACGGGACTAAAGATGAGATTCGTCCCGGTTGGTCCAACCAACCGGGACCAAAGAGTGGCATTGGTACCGGTTGGCGCCATGAACCGTACCAATGGACCCGTGTAACTACTTTTTATTTTCGCAGCTATTTTTGTTGATTCTTCTTGCAGCTGTTTTTTAGTCCCACTCGCCAAGCGAGAGGCACTCGCAGCTGTTTATAAACCCCGGATGCAGAGCGATGACGAAGAGGCTCAATGCTCAAGACGTTAGTTAGCTTCAAGCCTTGAGGAACACGGTAGACTGCTGCAGAGCTATGCGGCGGTGGACACTATTCCAAAAGGCTTGAAGCAAATTAACGAAACATTGCGCCTCTTTTTATTTTTAATGACTTATTACAACTCAGAAATAAAAAGAAAAAAATAAATGTAGCAGAAAAGAAAAAACTATATAAAAACCACTCAGAAATAAATAGAAGAAAAAATAATTTTGATTAACTTTACTAAAAAATAGCATAGATCAGATCTGTTCTGACCGTTGCAGCCGGCGATGGTGGTCATCTCTTCCATCAGAGGTGGTCGGCCTGAGGCTGGGTGTTCGGATCTAGGGATCCGTCATCTCGCCCCAGCTGCGAGTCGGGAGACGAGTTGCGGTGAAAACCGAAATGACGGCGGGCGATGGCGGCGTTCCATGTCGTTACCATGATGAAGGCATCATCGTGTGACTACCGTTGACCCACTCATATTGCTCCGGGGAAACCCTAGGATCTCGTGTTTCAGACCGGACGATGGCGGCATCGCGGTGTTGTTTCTCTCTTGGGAGCATTGTTTTGTGGAGCAGCGCCGGAAGTCGAGGAAGGAGGTGGAGCGGCCGTCTTGCACGGAGCTTCGGTGGAGCTGTCAAGTCATGCCCGGACGACAGTGCTATGCTTGGTCATGCTCGGTCGGAGGTGCTACGCACGACGGATGCACTAAGGGCTTCAAGCCGTGTGTAATTTGGTGGTACTTGGCAGCATGGCGCCGAGGTGTATCGATGGCGACCGTGGACGTGTTCAGCTGTTTGCGCGGGACTAAAGATGAGCATTCGTCCGGTTGGTCCAACCAACCGGGACCAAAGAGTGGCATTGGTACGGTTGGTGCCTTGAACCGGAACCAATGGACCCGTGTAACTACTTTTTTTTATTTTCTGCAGCTATTTTTTTTGTTGATTCTTCCTGCAGCTGTTTTTTAGTCCCACCTCGCCAAGCGAGAGGCACTCGCAACTGTATATAAGCCCTGAGTGCAGAGACGATGACGAAGAGGCTCAATGCTCTTGCACGTTGGTTAGCTTCAAGCCTTGAGGAATACGGTAGATCGCTGCGAGCTATGTGCGGTCACGGTGGACACTATTCCAAAAGGCTTGAAGCAAATTAACGAAAGCATTTGCCTCTTTTTTATTTTTAATGACTTATTACAACTCAGAAATAAAAAGAAAAAAATAAATGTAGCAGAAAAGAAAAAAACTATATAAAAAACCACTCAGAAATAAATAGAAGAAAAAATAATTTTGATTAACTTTACTAAAAAAATAGCATAGATCAGATCTGTTCTGACCGTTGCAGCCGGCGATGGTGGTCATCTCTTCCATCAGAGGTGGTCGGCCTGAGGCTGGGTGTTCGGATCTAGGGATCCGTCATCTGGCCCCAGCTGCGAGTCGGGGAGACGTAGTTGCCGGTGAAAACTGAGCTGACGGCGGGCGATGGCGGCGTTCCATGTCGTTACCATGATGAAGGCATCATCGTGTGACTACCGTTGACCCACTCATATTGCTCCGGGGAAACCCTAGGATCTGGTGTTTCAGACCGGACGATGGCGGCACTGCGGTGTTGTTTCTCTCTTGGGAGCATTGTTTTGTGGAGCAGCGCTCGAAGTCAGAGGAAGGAGGTGGAGCGGCTTCGTCTTGCACGGAGCTTCGGTGGAGCTGTCAAGTCATGCCTGGACGACAGGTGCTATGCTTGGTCATGCCTGGTCGGAGGTGCTACGCACGACAGATGCACTAAGGGCTTCAAGCGTGTAATTTGGTGGTACTTGGCAGCATGGCGCCGAGGTGTATCGATTGCGACCGTGGCGTGTTCAGCTGTTTGCGCGGGACTAAAGATGAGCATTCGTCCGGTTGGTCCAACCAACCGGGACCAAAGAGTGGCATTGGTACGGTTGGTGCCATGAACCGTACCAATGGACCCGTGTAACTACTTTTTTATTTTCTCGCAGCTATTTTTGTTGATTCTTCCTGCAGCTGTTTTTTAGTCCCACTCGCCAAGCGAGAGGCACTCGCAGCTGTTTATAAGCCCCGAGTGCAGAGAGACGATGACGAAGAGGCTCAATGCTCCTCAAGACGTTGGTTAGCTTCAAGCCTTAAGGAATACGGTAGACGCACGAGCTATGTGCGGTCAGATTGACACTATTCGAAAGGCTTGAAGCAAATTAACGAAACATTGCGCCTCTTTTTATTTTTAATGACTTATTACAACTCAGAAATAAAAAGAAAAAAAATAAATGTAGCAGAAAAGAAGAAAAACTATATAAAAACCACTCAGAAATAAAAAGAAGAAAAATAATTTTGATTAACTTTACTAAAAAATAGCATAGATGCTTATTTTTAATGACTTATTACAACTGAGAAATAAAAACAAAAGAATAAATATAACAAAAAAGAAAAAAAATATAGAAAACTACTCAGAAATGAATAGAAGCAAAAAATAGTTGTGATTAACTGTAATAAAAAAGGAGCATATATGCTTATTTTTAATGGCTTATTACAACTCAGAAATAAAAAGAAAAATAAATAAATATAGCAGAAAAAGAAAAAAAACTATATAAAAAACTACTCAGAAATGAGCAGAGATGCGCTTATAGAGGAAATTCAACTTAAATTCATAACGAATTTCAAGAGAAATCCGTATGAATTTATGCTAAATTCCCTATATAAGGGCATCTATTTTCATTTTCAGAGGAGCTCAATAAGGTAGAGAGGGAGGGGCTTATAAACCGGTCCGATTCCCCTTCGGTTGGCGAGGTGGGACTAAACTCTGGTCGCAACGAGGACCAACCCTTTGGTCCCAGTTCAAGCCACCAACCGGGACCAATGGTGTTGGGCCAGGAGCGAGGCCAATTGGTCCCGGTTCGTCCCACCAACCGGGGCCAATAGGTCCAGACGGACCGAGACCAATGGCCCACGTGGCCCGGCCGGCCCCCTGGGCTCACGAACCGGGTCCGATGCCCTCATTGGTCCCGGTTCTGGATTGAACCGGGACTAATGGGCTGGACTGGCCTGGACCATTGGCCCTTTTTCTACTAGTGTTAGTCTGCAAGATGACATAAATTTCTGGATAGTAGGGTTAGTGAAGACCTCCGAGTCATTGGCATAAATTGATACTCGTAGCATTAGATCTCTTCTTTCTACTGGTGCAAGAATCCTTCTTTCCGTCGAAAACATATTTTAGAGCACCTGCACCCATGTCCCTCTTATCTAGCCATCCATTCTCCGCATCAAGATTCGTGCAAGTAAATTTCTCTCTTTTGTTTCTCTCATATAGAACATGTCTTGAAGTTCAAAACATTTGCAGAACATCAAATCTTTCTAACTAGAATCTAGGATAAAACTTCTAAACTTTTTGGGTCCAACATAAATATACAAAATAAGATTTTTTATTAAAAAAAAAAATCTTATTTCTAGTATTTATTTTGGACCAAAAATTCTGAAAGTTTTATCCCACATTCTAGTTAGAAAGTTTTTCTGTGCTGCAAAGTTTGAATTTCAAGGCATGTTTTATATGAGAGAAACAAAAAAGAGAAAATTTCATGCAGAAAGTTAATTGTGTCGCATAGATCTTAAAGCGATATTGGAGAGCCAGGATAATAGTGGCTGGGTGCAGGTGCTAAAAAAAAAAAAATCTGATTTCTTCTTTCCGTGGCAAGGTGGAACAACTTCTGTAATGGGCTAGTCGCCAAAAATGAAAAGTAGCGGTGATAGAGGATCTCCTTGGCGAGGTCCTCTAGCATGGAAGAGCGGCTGGTCCAATGTTTTGTTAAGGACCCTAGAAGATGCCATTCCCAATGAAAGGCGGACCTATTATTATTTTCATTCTTGGCCAAAGCTTTCGAACCAATTTGTTGGGGATACATTTTTTTTCATGATAGATAACCTTAATCGATCAATGTACATTACATGTAGTATTTCTTACTTCTATGCTAACCATTTATAAATTTCAGCTAAGCTCAAAGCATGGTTTTTTTGATTCGCAAAAAAAAAAAAAAACCCTCGAAACTTGATCTCACTATGCAAGCTAGCTAGCTTTCGTGGTTGATCTATCTTGTTTTTTTGTATATTAAACTGCACGCGTACGTGCACACATAATAATTATATTAAGTATATTTGTATCCAAATATTGTAGGCCCCGGGCAACTAATTTCTAGCTAATCAACTCCCAGGTAGCTGGTGTGGTAGGTCTCGCGAATCATGCTGGATATCGATGTCATTGCAACCACACACACGTACACATATAGATTGTGCCTCGCACTGGAGCTGGTCTGCTCATGCTCATTTGTTATAGATAAAGAGAGATTTCGTCGATCTTATTTCGTTTGTTTTTTCAGAAGACATCAAAATCCCCAGTCAAGACATAGCTAGCTTGTCTTTTCAAATTCTGTTAAGGGCTTTAATTATTTTTCTGTATGCGCTGGCGGCATCATCCTTCTGTCCTTAATCCTGCACTTTGCTGTTCCTGGCTGTTACTTCATGCATGTGTGCTGGTGTGCATATTTATATGGCGCTGCTTGGTGAGTTAATGGAAAATGAGGAGGGCACATACAAATCCAGCAAAGAGAGTCACAAAATGTTTGCTCAATCGAGTGATCCATTCATCAACCAGTAAGAGATAGAAATACAGAATACTACATCTTTATTCCATCAAGATAATTAAGGGATACAAAGTGTTTCGCTAAATGATCCTACATATAATCAGCAAATTGGTTGAAGGAACTAGCTGATCTCCTAGCTAGCTAGCTGGGTATTCTACAATGTTTCACCCCTTGGAAGCATCATACATGCATGGCCGGCTAGGAGGATGAGAAAAATAACCTTGCGATTCAGCTAGGCTAGCTGGGAACTGTGCATGCATCATCATCAGTGAGCGGGGGAGAAAGCGAGGGCGAAGAGCAGAAGCAGCATGAGCACGGGGATCCAGACGAAGAGCGCCGGTGGAGAAGGCGGCAGCGCCGGCAGGACGAGAGGGTAGCAGAGGAGGACGGCGACCACCGCAACCAGCAGCAGCACCGTCGCGGAGTCCATCACCGGCCTAGCTAGCTCCCTGCCACTCTCCGAGCTAGCTCTTGTTATGCCAATGGCATTGTCTCCCACTCTCTTTCAGCTGGAAGCACACGAAGCTGGCTCTAACATATATCCTCGGCTTGGCTTGTCAAGTCGTGCTTAGATACATCTGTGGAGAATCCAAGGCATGTACGACCATGGTACAACTAACAATACTCTATATACCAATATAAGCCAGACCCACCCTGTCATATTTGGGACAGATCGATCCGTAGTGCTAATAATGGTTAATGACCAGGCTGCAGGATTGGATTATTTGGATAAGTTTGTGTATGCGGCCGGGAAGCTTTGCAACAGTTGATAACAATTGCAAGATGAGAAAATTACGATGTTAGGAAATTATGCTAAAGCTCAAGCCAGGTTGAATACATTTTTTTTCTTCGAAAAGGAGGATAGCCCCGGCCTCTGTATGGATTGATGCACACAGCCATAGCCGTGGTGGCTACTCCTCTAGATCATTCTAGAAGCGTGGCGCTTAATAATTAGCACACCCACCAAGCTTGTTGGGAACCTGGTGGATATATAATATACCAGGAGAAAGTAGCTAGTTGTTTGTTTTAGCTGCCCAAGTGACTGTACCACACAGCTTAATTATGTCCCTCTGTTCTGGATTTGTATCCAGATTCAGGTCACCTCAGGTGCTAGTCTCTAGTGCCAGCTGAAATACACTAGTTAAGGAAGATTGATTAGCTAGAGCCCCCAACTGGTTGATTTTTAATTAAAAGGCATCGATCCACGGAGCTCTCAAATCGGGCAAACGCAGGTGAGTGTGTGTCCTCTGGTGTCGTTAAGGATAGATTAACACTGGGTGCAATGTACCTGGTTCATGTGCCAGTGTATAGCTTTATTCTCTGATGGTAGCTTTCCGTCTCTTGCGTTGTCATTCTCCTGATATTTAAATTAAGTCTATTTCCTGCGAAAAGATAAGGTAGATCCTAGAAACGATCGGACAGATTAAAAAAAAATGCACGGAATTTAAAAAATATTCTCAAATTTGAAAAAATTCAGGAACTAAAAAATGTTATTAAATTTCAAAATTTCTTCAAAAATCTTGGATAAAAATTTATGAAGTAAAAATGTTTTAAATTTTTTAAAGTGCTCAAAAATTTCAAAGGAAGTTCACAATTTTAGAAAATGTCGATTAAGTAAAAAACTTGAATTTGCAAAAAACAAATCCCCTTTTTTCATGATTTTGTTAAAAAATGGAAACGAAAAGGACCCCCCGCGCCCACACAAAAAACTGAATGAACAACCGGCAAAAAACACAAAAGAAAAAAAATATCAAGTATGATACTATCTAGGGACACAACCTTACTCTACGCATAGGCCTGGGGTAGTGACCAAACGATCATGCCCCGTCCCTGCCAGCCGTTAATGAGTCAGCCTGTGTTTCTTTTGCCGGTTTTACCGGGTTTTCATTTTCTGTATTTCTTTCATCCTTTTTAATTTTATTATTCCATATTTTGAAATTCATGAATATTTTAAATTTAGGTATATTTTTAAAAACTTCGGAACATTTTTTGGTATTTACAAAAATTATTTAAATTATTTAATATGTTTTTTGAACTTTTTTTGAAATTCACAAACATTAATCTTGTGAACATTATTTTAATCTATGAACATTTTAAAATGTTACGAACAATTTTTAAATTCTTGAATACATCTAACATTCTTCAACATTTTTATAAATTTCTGATTTTTTTATATTTGCGTTTATTTTTCCAATTCATGAACATTGTTTTAAAATCATGAGCTCTTTTAAATTGATGAATGAAAATTTCAAAATATCAGAAACCGGCAACTGAGATGGGAGGTCACATTTTTCCTTGGGGAAATGTGACCTCCAAGGAGTGGCGGTGGCATTTTCCCTGCACCCAACACGTAACATGCTAAACAATAACCGATGCAGCAACCTCTATGGGCTGGCCCATTTAGCAGGCTCACTCGCTCCTATTGTCTTCTTTTTGTTTGCTACGGTGAAACAAACGGACTTCTATGATCTATCTACAAGTTTGGGAGAAATAACCGGCTCAAAAACATGCATCTATCTATAGGTTCAAAAATGTCCACAGGTATAAACAAGTTCACAAGTTTGACAGCAATATTCACAAATTCATCCGTGAATTTTGAAAAATTTCACCAATTTGAAAAAAATCATGTATGTGAAAAAAGTTTATGAATTTAGGAAAAGTTCACAAATTAAAAAAACTTAGAGAACTCGGAAAAAATTCACAAATTTGAAAAATGTTCACAGATTCCAAAAAAGTTTAAGAATGTGAAAAAAGTGCGAGAATTTTTTTCTTTGAGAATTTGAAAAAAAAACTTCATGAATTTGAAAAAGATTGAGCATTTGAGAAAAGAGAAATAATAATATAAAGTGACAAACAAAATCCGGTTCAGGAAACCAAAAAAAGAAAAGGGAAGACATTCATAACTTTTTCTGAGGCAATCTCGCTTGGCACCCTGTTTTAATAGTATAGTTCTTTATTCTATAAATTATGTTCTCTAATTCTGTAGGTCATTCTTAGTCAATTTATACTTTCTTCTTTCGTCTCCTGCAACACTTCGCTTTCTCCTATTTCTTGGCTTTCGAGACCTATTGCACTTCATTGTGAACCTTGTCATTTTGTTATCAACATTTTTTCCCGCGGTGATAGTTTGCAACTTTCTGTACTGAAAACCCTCTAATTGCTGCATACTGTTGTAGAAACTAAGCGCATGAACATGAGTTTCAAATGTCATGTTTATTGCTGGCAGTAGTTCCCCTCATCTTCTTGGCTTACTGTCAATGCCTTTCCAATACTTTCATTCTGCAGGAATATGACTATATCCTCTTGAGTTAGCTTTTCTTCCAAGTTATTCATGGTAGAGCCATCCACATCTGGTTCCTCTGTTGATATTTGCAGAACCACCCACATCTTGTACCTCCGTACCAGAGTCTGATAGTGAAGGAAATATGCCCTAGAGGCAATAATAAAGTTATTATTTATTTCCTTATTTCATGATAAATGTTTATTATTCATGCTAGAATTGTATTAACCGGAAACATGATACATGTGTGAATACATAGACAAACATAACGTCACTAGTATGCCTCTACTTGACTAGCTCATTAATCAAAGATGGTTATGTTTCCTAGCCATAGACATGTGTTGTCATTTGATTAACGGGATCACATCATTAGAAGAATGATGTGATTGACATGACCCATTCCGTTAGCCTAGCACTTGATCGTTTAGTATGTTGCTATTGCTTTCTTCATAACTTATACATGTTCTGTAACTATGAGATTATGCAACTCCGTTTACGGAGGAACACTTTGGTGCTACCAAACGTCCACAACGAATCGGGTGATTATGAAGGAGTACTACAGGTGTCTCCAATGGTACATGTTGGGTTGGCATATTTCGAGATTAGGTTTTGTCACTCCGATTGTCGGAGAGGTATCTCTGGGCCCTCTCGGTAATGCACATCACTATAAGCCTTGCAAGCAATGTAGCTAATGAGTTAGTTACGGAATGATCCATTACGTAACAAGTAAAGAGACTTGCCGGTAACGAGATTGAACTAAGTATTGGATACCGACGATCAAATCTCGGGCAAGTAACATACCGATGACAAAGGGAACAACGTATGTTGTTATGCGGTTTGACCGATAAAGATCTTCGTAGAATATGTAGGAACCAATATGGGCATCCAGGTTCCGCTATTGGTTATTGACCGAGAATATTTCTAGGTCATGTCTACATAGTTCTCGAACCCGTAGGGTCTGCATGCTTAACGTTACGATGACAGTTTTATTATGAGTTTATAAGTTTTGATGTACCGAAGTTTGTTCGGAGTCCCGGATGTGATCACGGACATCACGAGGAGTCTCGGAATGGTCGAGACATAAATATTGATATATTGGACGGCTATATTCGGACACCGGAAGTGTTCCGGACGTTTTCGGAGAAAACCGGAGTGCCGGAGGGTTACCGGAACCCCCCCGGGAGAGTAATGGGCCTTATGGGCCTTAGTGGAAAAGAGAGGGCAGCCAAGCATGGGGCATGCCCCTCCCCTCTGGTCCGAATTGGACTAGGAGGGGGGCGCCCCCCCTCTTTCCTTCTCCCTCTCCCCCTTCCTTTCCCCTCCTAGTAGGAGTAGGAAAGGGGGAGTCCTACTCCTACTAGGAGAAGGATTCCTCCTCCTTGGTGCGCCCTCTAAAGGCCGGCCGGCCTCCCCCTTGCTCCTTTATATACGGGGGCAGCGGGGCACCCCATAGACACACAAGTTGATCTACGGATCGTTCCTTAGCCATGTGCGGTGCCCCCCTCCACCATATTACACCTCGGTCATATCGTCGCGGAGTTTAGGCGAAGCCCTGCGCCCGTAGAACATCATCATCGTCACCACGCCGTCGTGCTGACGGAACTCATCCCCTAAGCTTTGCTGGTTCGGAGCCCGGGGATCGTCATCGAGCTGAATGTGTGCTGAACTCGGAGGTGCCGAATGTTCGCTACTTGGATCGGTCGGATCGTGAAGACGTACGACTACATCAACCGCGTTGTCATAACGCTTCCGCTTACGGTCTACGAGGGTACATGGACGAACACTCTTCCCTCTCGTTGCTATGCCATCACCATGATCTTGCGTGTGCGTAGGAATTTTTTTGAAATTACTACGTTTCCCAACAGTGGCATCGGAGCCAGGTTTTATGCGTTGATGTTATATGCACGAGTAGAACACAAGTGAGTTGTGGGCGATACAAGTCATACTCCTTACCAGCATGTCATACATTGGTTCAGCGGTATTGTGAGATGAAGCGGCCCAGACTGACATTACGCGTATGCTTACGCGAGACTGGTTTCACCGTTACGAGCACTCGTGCTTAAAGGTGGCTGGCGGGTGTCTGTCTCTCTCACTTTAGCTGAGTCGAGTGTGGCTACGCCCGGTCCTTGCGAAGGTTAAAACCGCACCAACTTGATGAACTATCGTTGTGGTTTTGATGCGTAGGTAAGAACGGTTCTTGCTAAGCCCGTAGCAGCCACGTAAAATTTGCAACAACAAAGTAGAGGACGTCTAACTTGTTTTTGCAGGGCATGTTGTGATGTGATATGGTCAAGACGTGATGCTATATTTTATTGTATGAGATGATCATGTTTTGTAACTGAAGTTATCGGCAACTGGTAGGAGCCATATGGTTGTTGCTTTATTGTATGAAATGCAAACGCCCTGTAATTGCTTTACTTTATCACTAAGCGGTAGCGATAGTCGTAGAAGCAATAGATGGCGTAAACGACAACGATGCTACGATGGAGATCAAGGTGTCGCGCCGGTGACGATGGTGATCAAGACGGTGCTTCGGAGATGGAGATCACAAGGACAAGATGATGATGGCAATATCATATCACTTTATATTGATTGCATGTGATGTTTATCCTTTATGCATCTTATCTTGCTTTGATTGACGGTAGCATTTTAAGATGATCTCTCACTAAATTATCAAGAAGTGTTCTCCCTGATTATGCACCGTTGCGAAAGTTCTTCGTGCTAAGACACCACGTGATGATCGGGTGTGATAGGCTCTACGTTCAAATATAACGGGTGCAAAACAGTTGCACACGCGGAATACTCAGGTTAAACTTGACGAGCCTAGCATATACAGATATGGCCTCGGAACACGGAGACCGAAAGGTCGAACGTGAATCATATAGTAGATAGGATCAATATAGTGATGTTCACCATTGAAACTACTCCATCTCACGTGATGATCGGACATGGTTTAGTTGATTTGGATCACGTAATCACTTAGATGACTAGAGAGATGTCTGTCTAAGTGGGAGTTCTTAAATAATATGATTAAATTGAACTTAAATTTATCATGAACTTAGTACCTGATAGTATTTTGCTTGTCTATGTTTGTTGTAGATAGATGGCTCGTGCTGTTGTTCCGTTGAATTTTAATGCGTTCCTTGAGAAAGCAAAGTTGAAAGATGATGGTAGCAATTACACGGACTGGTTCCAGAACTCGAGGATTATCCTCATTGCTGCACGAAGAATTACGCCCCTGGAAGCACCGCTGGGTGCGAAGGCCTGCTGCTGATGCAACCGACGACGTTAAGAATGATTTGGCGAGCAAAGCTGATGACTACTCGATAGTTCAGTGTGCCATGCTTTACGGCTTAGAACCGGGTCTTCAACGGCATTTTTAACGTCATGGAGCATATGAGATGTTCTAGGAGTTGAAGTTAATATTTCAAGCAAATGCCTGGATTGAGAGATATGAAGTCTCCAATAAGTTCTATAGCTGCAAGATGGAGGAGAATAGTTCTCTCAGTGAACACATACTCAAAATGTCTGGGTATAATAATCACTTGATTCAACTAGGAGTTAATCTTCCTGATGATAGTATCATTGACAAAATTCTTCAATCACTTGCACCAAGCTACAAGAGCTTTGTGATGAACTATAATATGCAAGGGATGGACAAGACTATTCCCAAGCTCTTCGCAATGCTAAAAGCCGCGGAGGTAGAAATCAAGAAGGAGCATCAAGTGTTGATGGTTAACAAGACCACCAGTTTCAAGAAAAAGGGCAAAGGGAAGAAGAAGGGGAACTTCAAGAAGAACAGCAAACAAGTTGCTGCTCAAGAGAAGAAACCCAAGTCTGGACCTAAGCACGAGATCGAGTGCTTCTCGCAAGCGATCGACACCGGAAGCGGAACTGCCCCAAGTATTTGGCGGATAAGAAGGATGGCAAAGTGAACAAAGGTATATGTGATATACATGTTATTGATGTGTACCTTACCAATGCTCGCAGATAGTACTGGTATTTGATCTCGGTTCATTGCTAATATTTGCAACTCAAACAGGACTACGGATTAGCGAAGATTGGCTAAGGACGAGGTGACGATGCACGTGGGAAATGGTTCCAAAGTCGATGTGATCGCGGTCGGAACGCTACCTCTACATCTACCATCGGGATTAGTTTTAGACCTAAATAATTGTTATTTGGTGCCAGCGTTGAGCATGAACATTATATCTAGATCTTGTTTGATGCGAGACGGTTATTCATTTAAATCAGAGAATAATGGTTGTTCTATTTATATGAGTAATATCTTTTATGGTCATGCACCCTTGAAGAGTGGTCTATTTTTATTGAATCTCGATAGTAGTGATACACATATTCATAGTGTTGAAACCAAAAGATGTAGAGTTGATAATGATAGTGCAACTTATTTGTGGCACTGCCGTTTAGGTCGTATAGATATAAAGCGCATGAAGAAACTCCATACTGATGGGCTTTTGGAATCACTTGATTATGAATCACTTGGTACTTGCGAACCGTGCCTCATGGGCAAGATGACTAAAACGCCATTCTCCGGAACTATGGAGCGAGCAACTGATTTGTTGGAAATCATACATACTGATGTTTGTGGTCCAATGAATGTTGAAGCTCGCAGCGGGTATCGTTATTTTCTCACCTTCACAGATGATTTGAGCAGATATGGGTATATCTACTTAATGAAACACAAGTCTGAAACATTTGAAAAGTTCAAAGAATTTCAGAGTGAAGTGGAAAATCATCGTAACAAGAAAATAAAGTTTCTACGATCTGATCGTGGAGGAGAATATTTGAGTTACGAGTTTGGTTTACATTTGAAACAATGCGGAATAGTTGCGCAACTCACGCCACCTGGAACACCACAACGAAATGGTGTGTACGAACGTCGTAATCGTACTTTACTAGATATGGTGTGATCTATGATGTCTCTTACTGATTTACCGCTATCGTTCTAGGGTTATGCTTTAGAGACAGTTGCATTCACGTTGAATAGGGCACCATCAAAATCCGTTGAGACGACGCCTTATGAACTGTGGTTTGGAAAGAAACCAAAGTTGTTGTTTCTTAAAGTTTGGGGCTGCAATGCTTATGTGAAGAAACTTCAACCAGATAAGCTCGAACCTAAATCGAAGAAATGTGTCTTCATAGGATACCCAAAGGAAACTATTGGGTACACCTTCTATCACAGATCCGAGGGCAAGATTTTCGTTGCTAAAATCGGATCCTTTCTAGAGAAGGAGTTTCTCTCGAAAGAAGTGAGTGGGAGGAAAGTAGAACTTGATGAGGTAACTGTAGCTGCTCCCTTATTGGAAAGTAGTTCATCACAAGAACCGGTTCCTGTGACAACTACACCAATTAGTGAGGAAGCTAATGATATTGATCATGAAACTTCAGATCAAGTTTCTATCGAACCTCGTAGGTCTACCAGAGTAAGATCCGCACTAGAGTGGTACGGTAATCCTATTCTGGAAGTCATGTTACTTGACCATGATGAACCTACGAACTATGAGGAAGCGATGATGAGCCTAGATTCCGCAAAATGGCTAGAGGCCATGAAATCTGAGATGGGATCCATGTATGAGAACAAAGTATGGACTTTGGTTGACTTGCCCGATGATCGGCAAGCCATTGAGAATAAATGGATCTTTAAGAAGAAGACTGACGCTGATGGTAATATAACTATCTATAAAGCTCGACTTGTTGCGAAAGGTTTTCGACAAGTTCAAGGGGTTGACTACGATGAGACTTTCTCACCCGTAGCAATGCTTAAGTCTATCCGAATCATGTTAGCTATTGCTGCATTTTATGATTATGAAATTTGGCAAATGGATGTCAAAACTGCATTCTTGAATGGATTTCTAGAAGGAGAGTTGTATATGATGCAACCAGAAGGTTTTGTTGATCCAAAAGGTGCTAACAAAGTGTGCAAGCTCCAGCGATCCATTTATGGACTGGTGCAAGCATCTCGAGTTGGAATAAACGCTTTGATAGTGTGATCAAAGCATATGGTTTTATCTGAGACTTTTGGAGAAGCTGTATTTACAAGAAAGTGAGTGGGAGCTCAGAGCATTTCGATATTATATGTAGATGACATATTATTAATTGGAAATGATATAGAATTTCTGGATAGCATAAAGGGATACTTGAATAAAAGTTTTTCAATGAAAGACCTCGGTGAAGCTGCTTACATATTGGGCATCAAGATTTATAGAGATAGATCAAGACGCTTAATAGGAATTTCACAAAGCACATAACTTGATAAAATTTTGAAAAAGTTCAAAATGGATCAGGCAAAGAAAGGGTTCTTGCCCGTGCTACAAGGTGTGAAGTCCTGACCACTGCAGAAGATAGAGAGAAAATGAAAGATGTTCCCTATGCTTCAGCCATAGGCTCTATCATGTATGCAATGCTGTGTACCAGACCTGACGTATGCTTAGCAATAAGTTTGGCAGAAGGTACCAAAGTAATCCAGAGTGCATCATCGACAGCGGTCAAGAACATCCTGAAATACCCGAAAAGTACTAAGGATATGTTTCTCGATATGGAGGTGACAAAGAGCTAATCGTAAATGGTTACGTCGATGCAAGCTTTGACACTCGATCCGACGATTCTAAATCGCAAACCGGATCGTATTTTTATTAAACGGTGGAGCTGTAAGTTGGTGCAGTTCTAAACAAAGCGCCGTGGTGGGATCTACATGTGAAGCGGAGTACATAGCTGCTTCGGAAGCAGCAAATGAAGGAGTCTGGATGAAGGAGTTCATTTCTGATCTAGGTGTCATACCTAGTGCATATCGGGACCAATGAAGATCTTCTGTGACAATACTGGTGCAATTGCCTTAGCAAAGGAATCCAGATTTCACAAGAGGACCAAGCACATCAAGAGACGCTTCAATTCCATCCGGGACCAAGTCCAAGTGGGAGACATAGAGATTTGCAAGATATATACGGATCTGAATGTTGCAGACCCGTTGACTAAGCCTCTCTCACGAGCAAAACATGATCAGCACCAAGACTCCATGGGTGTTAGAATCATTACTATGTAATCTAGATTATTGACTCTAGTGCAAGTGGGAGACTGAAGGAAATATGCCCTAGAGGCAATAATAAAGTTATTATTTATTTCCTTATTTCATGATAAATGTTTATTATTCATGCTAGAGTTGTATTAACCGGAAACATGATACATGTGTGAATACATAGACAAACATAATGTCACTAGTATGCCTCTACTTGACTAGCTCATTAATCAAAGATGGTTATGTTTCCTAGCCATAGACATGTGTTGTCATTTGATTAATGGGATCACATCATTAGGAGAATGATGTGATTGACATGACCCATTCCGTTAGCCTAGCACTTGATCGTTTAGTATGTTGCTATTGCTTTCTTCATAACTTATACGTGTTCCTGTAACTATGAGATTATGCAACTCCCGTTTACCGGAGGAACACTTTGGGTGCTACCAAACGTCACAACGTAACTGGGTGATTATAAAGGAGTACTACAGGTGTCTCAAATGATACATGTTGGGTTGGCGTATTTCGAGATTAGGTTTTGTCACTCCGATTGTCGGAGAGGTATCTCTGGGCCCTCTCGATAATGCACATCACTATAAGCCTTGCAAGCAATGTAGCTAATGAGTTAGTTACGGAATGATGCATTACGTAACGAGTAAAGAGACTTGCCGGTAACGAGATTGAACTAGGTATTGGATACCGACGATCAAATCTCGGGCAAGTAACATACCGATGACAAAGGGAACAACATATGTTGTTATGCGGTTTGACCGATAAAGATCTTCGTAGAATATGTAGGAACCAATATGGGCATCTAGGTTCCTCTATTGATTATTGACCGAGAATAGTTCTAGGTCATGTCTACATAGTTCTCGAACCCGTAGGGTCTGCACGCTTAACATTACGATGACAGTTTTATTATGAGTTTATAAGTTTTGATGTACCGAAGTTTGTTCAGAGTCCCGGATGTGAGCACGGACATGACGAGGAGTCTTGGAATGGTCGAGACATAAGGATTGATATATTGGACGGCTATATTCGGACACCAGAAGTGTTCCAGACGTTTTCGGAGAAAACCGGAGTGCCGGAGGGTTACCGGAACCCCCCCGGGAGAGTAATGGGCCTTATGGGCCTTAGTGGAGAAGAGAGAGGGGCAGCCAGCATGGGCCGCGCGCCCCCTTCCCCTCTGGTCCGAATTGGACTAGGAGGGGGGGCGGTACCCCCCCTCTTTCCTTCTCCTCTCCCCCTTCCTTTCCCCTCCTAGTAGGAGTAGGAAAGGGGGGGGGGTTCTACTCCTACTAGGAGAAGGATTCCTCCTCCTTGGCGCGCCCTCTAAATGCCGGCCGGCCTCCCCCCTTGTTCCTTTATATACGGGAGCAGGTGGCACCCCATAGACACACAAGTTGATCTACGGATCGTTCCTTAGCCGTGTGCGGTGCCCCCCCACCATATTACACCTCGGTCATATCGTCGCGGAGTTTAGGCGAAGCCCTGCGCCGGTAGAACATCATCATCGTCACCACGCCGTCGTGCTGACGGAACTCATCCCCGAAGCTTTCTAGATCGGAGCCCGGGGATCGTCATCGAGCTGAACGTGTGCTGAACTCGGAGGTGCCGTACGTTCGGTACTTGGATCGGTCGGATCGTGAAGACGTACGACTACATCAACCGCATTGTCATAACGCTTCCGCTTACGGTCTACGAGGGTACGTGGACGAACACTCTCCCCTCTCGTTGCTATGCCATCACCATGATCTTGCGTGTGCGTAGGATTTTTTTTGAAATTACTACGTTTCCCAACAGTTAGTACCATAGTAGTGTTGTGTTCTTCATAAAAATTCTCATAATCAAGAATATCTTTTGCTTCAGTTTCATAATTGGATTCATGAGTACCACTTGTGCCATCAGTATTAATTGCTTTTGCATAGTCAGGACCTTGTAATCTTTGTTTTTGATAGTTTCAAATTTCTTCACTTTGAGTACTTGTAGTAAGATTTTCTTGCTGCCTAAGTAAATCAAAATTATTCCAACATAGTTTTATTTGGTTCAAGTCTTAACTTTATATTGTATCTCCATCTACAATTAGTTTTAGTATTCCATTTTCTTCATTTGTGATCTCTTTGTTGATATTTGCAGAACCATCCACATCTTGTTCCTCTCTACGAGAGTCTGTTTGTACCACAATATTGTTGTGTTCTACATAAAAATTCTCTGAATTAGGAATATCCTTTTGCTTTAGTTCCATATTTTGATTCATCGGTACAACTTGTGCCATCAGTATCTATTATTTTTGCATAGTCAAGACCTTGCAATGTTTGTTGTTGACAGTGTGAAATTTCTTCTCTTTGAGTAATTGCAGTAATATTTTCTTGCTACCTAATTGAATGAAAATTGTTCCAACTTAGTTCTATTTAGTGCATGCTACTTCTGAGTTGCATTGGGATTTCCCTGAAGAGGAGAGGATGATGCAACATGTCGATAGCAGTACCTGCACAAAAAATAACAAATACTTGCACCCAACACGAACAAGGTGTTATCAACTCCTCGGTGGTTAATTGCAAGAAGTAAATCTCGTAGTGATACATAGATAATTAAAACACAAAATAAAATAAAGTAAAGAAAAATTGCAGCAAGGTATTTTTGATTTTAATATGTGATAAAAGTAGACCCCGAGGCCATACTTTTCACTAAAGGCTTCGATCTTGAAAATAGCATACGACGGGTAAACAAATTAATGTTGGGAAATTGATAGAAAAGGGAATAATCATAGAGATATCCGAGGCAATGATCATATACATATGCATCATGTCTGAGACAAGTAGACCGACTCCTTCCTGCATCTAGTACTATTACTCCACACATCGGCCGCTATCCAGCATGCATCTAGAGTATTAAGTTCCTAAAGACCGGAGTAACGCCTTAAGTAACATGACATGATGTAGACAAAGTAAACTCACATATGAATAAACCCTATCCTTAATGGCAATAATACAAATACGTGTCCAACAAGCAATTCAAATCTATAATAATCATGCATAAAAGAGTTCACAGAAGACTCACACAATATTCATGGATATTCTAATCACAAACTCACAATTCATCGATCCCAACAAACACACCGCAAAGAGGGATTACATCTAATAGATCTCCAAGAACATCGAGTAGAACATTGTATTCAAGATCAAATAGAGAGAAGAAGCGATCTAGCAACTAAGTATGGACCTGTAGGTCTACAAGGATCGTGACGATATCCAGGCAATGATCATTATATGGGCATCACGTCCAAGATTAGTAGACAGACTCCTACCTGCATCTACTACTATTACTCCACACATCGACCGCTATCCAGCATGCATCTAGTGTATTAAGTTCATGGAGAAACAGAGTAATGCAATAAGAACGATGACATGATGTAGACAACATCTATTTGTGTAGAAAGAGACCCCATCTTGTTATACTTAATAGCAACGATACATACGTGTCGGTTTCCCTTCTGTCACTAGGTCAAGCACCGTAAGATCGAACCCATCACAAAGCACCTCTTCCAATGGCAAGAAAAATTGATCTAGTTGGCCTAACGAAACCAAAGAGTCAAAGAAGAAATACGAGGCTAAAAATAATCAAGTATATAAGAGATCAAAAGACTCAAATAACTTTCATGGATAAAAACATAGATCTGATCATAAACTCAAAGTTCATCGGATCCCAACAAACACACCACAAAAAAGAGTTACATCAAATATATCTCCAAGAGACCATTGTATTGAGAATCAAGTGAGAGAGAGGAAGCCATCTAGCTACTAACTACGGACCCGTAGGTCTACAATGAACTACTCACGCATCATCGGAGAGGCACCACTGAGGATGATGAACCCCTCCGTGATGGTGTCTAGATTGGATCTGGTGGTTCTATAACTTGCGGTGGCTGGAAATGATTTTCGCTGACTCTCCTAGGGTTTCTGGAATATTGGGGTATTTATAGAGCAAAGAGGCGGTGCGTGAGGCTTCCAAGGTGAGCACAACCCATCAGGGTGTGCCCTGGTATCTTGTGCTCACCTCGGGCCCCCTCTTCGGTACTTCTTTGGCCCACTGGATGTCTTTTGGTCCCACAAAATCCATAAAAAGTTTCACGGCGTTTGGACTTTGTTTGGTATTGATTTCCTGCGATGTAAAAACAAGCAGAAAACAGCAACTGGCACTTGGCACTATGTGAATAGGTTAGTCCCGAAAAATGATATAAAGTTGCTATAAAATGATATTAAAACATCCAAGAATGATAATATAATAGCATGGAACAATCAAAAATTATATATATGTTGGAGACGTATCAGCATCCCCAAGCTTAATTCCTGCTCGTCCTCGAGTGGGTAAATGATAAGAACAGAAATTTTGATGTGGAATGCTGCCTAACATGTTCATCATATATTCTTTTCTTTGTAACATGGACATTTGGACTTTTATATGGTTCAAAGCAATAGTCTAATTTTGACATGAAGACTTTAATACTCAAGCATATCAACAAGCAACCATGTCTTTCAAAATATCAACACTAAAGCAAGTTATCCCTAGCCCATTATGCTCAATCATTGATCCATTCATGAAACACACTCGCATATTAGCTACACCCAATGCTCAAGTACGATCATAGTGCCCCTTAGTTGGTGCTTTATAAGAGAAGATGGAGACTCAAGTAAAATAAAAATTGCATAAAGTAAATAGAAAGGCCCTTCGTAGAGGGAAGTAGGGATTTGTAGAGGTGCCAGAGCTCAAAGCAAAAAAGATAGAGATAAAACATTTTGGGTGGCATGCCTTTCCTTTCAACGAAAACGATCGAGTAGTTCCCAATACTTTCCATGCTAGATATATCATAGGCGGTTCCCAAACAGAAAGTAAAGTTGATTCCTTTTTCCACCATACTTTCACTTTCCATGGCTAACCATATCCATGGGTGCCTTCCATACCAACACTTTCCAAGGAATTTATTATTTCACAACATAATGTAAATTCATTTTTTATTTCAGGACTGGGCATCCCTAATAACTTTGTCGTACTCTCGTGCAATGACAAGTGAATAAACACTCATCTTGAGAATAACATATCTAGCATGGAAATATATCAGCCACCCCCTACCGTTTCATGAGTGCTACGAGCACACAAAAGAGAAATTTATTTTGAAAATTAGAGATGGCACATACAATTTTGCTTAGAATGGCAAAAGAATACCGCATATAGGTAGGTATAGTGGACTCATGTGGCAAAAACTGGTTTAAAGGATTTTGGATGCACAAGTAGTGATCATACTTAGTGCAAATGAAGGCTAGCAAACGATTGGGAAGCATCCAACCAAGAAATGAAAAATCTCAGAAGCGAGCATTAAGCATAACTAACACCGAATAATGCACCACAAGTAGGATGTAATTTCATTGCATAACTATTGACTTTCATGCTTGCATAGGGAATCACAAACCTTAACACCAATATTCTTACTAAAGCATAATTAATCATCAACATGACTCACATATCACTATCATCATATCTCCAAACTATTACAAAGAATCAAGTTTATTTTGTCCAATGATCATCATGAAAGTTTTTATTATATCCCTCTAGAATATCTATCATTTTGGGACTAATTTCATATGGTGCTTTTGATAGCTCAAACAAATCTAAGTGAAGAACATGAGCATGAAAATTCCTTCTCTCAAAGTTATTTAAGTGAAGCAAGAGAAAATTTCTTGAAAAATTTACTAACTCTCAAATAAATCTAAGTGAAGCATGATAGCATTTCTTCAAAAATAGTAAAGCACACCGTGATCAAAAAGATATAAGTGAAGCACTAGAGCAATTCCATAGCTCATAAAGATTTAAGTGAAGCATAGAGATCAATTCTAACAAGTCATAGCATAATTTTGGCTCCCTCAACTAGGTGTGTCCATCAAGGATAGATGACTTAAAACACAAAGCAAAACAAGCAAAGACTCATATCATACAAAACAAGACGCTCCAAGCAAAACTCATAATATGTGACAAATAAAAATATAGTTTCAAGTCAAATACCGATGGCTGTTAGAAGAACGTGGGGATGCCACTCGGGGGCATCCCCAAGCTTAGTTTCTTGATACTTCTTGAATATTATCTTGGGGTGCCTCGAGCATCCCCAAGCTTAGCCTTTTGCTAATCCTTATTCCTTCACCCATCACGATCTCACCCAAAATTTGAAAACTTCAACCACACAAAACTCAACAAAACCTTCGTGAGATCCGTTAGTATAAGAAAGCAAATCACTACTTTAAATACTATTGCAAACTCATTCATATTTTGTTATTGTATTATACATACTGTATTATAACTTTTCCATGGCAAAAACTCTTCAAGGGAAACCATAGAATCATCAAAACAACCACCTAACACAACGAAAATAGAATCTGTCAAAAATAGAACAGTCTATAGTAATCAGGAAACTTCGTATACTTCTATAACTCCAAAAATTCTGAAAAATTAGGACAACGTGGGAAATTTTTGTATCAATCTTGTGTAAAAGATTCAGAGCAAAATCATGTTTTTGTGATTTATGAAAATTATTTTTCTGAGTGCAAAAGTTTCTATTTTTCAACAAGATCAAATCAACTATCTCCCAAATTATCCTAAAGGCTTTGCTTGGCACAAACACTAATTTAAACCATAAAAACACATCTAAACAGAGGCATAATTGGGTATTTTATTGAAAACAGCAAGAAAACCAAAAAGCAAAAAGATACAAGTTGGGTTGCCTCCCAACGAGTGCTATCGTTTTACGCCCCTAGCTAGGCATAAAGCAAAGGATCTAAGTGTTGTCATCTTTGTTTCTAGATCCATTGGAGATGTTTTTGTCGGGTGGTTTTGCAAAGAGAACATAAAACACCTCATCCATAGAGACACTAGCACTATCAAGTTGTTTATCATCGTATCCCCTTTGACTTCCGGCAACAATCCAAGAATAATGTTGGTTAACATCATTGAAAACTTGTTGGATTATATCTAAAACAGGGTCTTGCTTTTTAAGGTTCTCATCAAAGATTTGATTATTCCCAAGCAAATGTCTTAACGCATAATCACTATTATAAAGAATTTCATCAATCACGGGTTTTTCACGATTCATACCATAAAAATCAAAGATTTCCCTAGCTTCCCATATTATGTAGTCAAATTCATTCATGAGAACAAGAGTGGCTAACTTTTTAGCTTTAGGATTCTTTATAACGGGTAACTCATAGAACAATCTTTGCAAGATAGGATGGGTACGGATGAATCTATTTTCAAGTTTCAGAACTAGTGCTGAAATAGCTTCTGCATAAGATTTTGTTCTTTTAAGTATAGGGGCATCATCAAGAGTTAAATTTCTGACACAATTGAAAAATTCCTGGAATGTTCTTTTCCCATAATATTCCCTTGCCCCAAAACAAAAGTTTTAGCATCCAGATTGCCAGATCGTCCAATTTGAGGAGTTAGGCCATCATCTGTTTCTGCCATGCCAAAGTCACTCATGGTGACAAGTTCAAGAAAATAAGAGATCTGACGAGAAATGGCGAACAAAAAAGAGGGCAAATAAGACGACTTGTGAAGTAGGGGAGAGGAAAATGAAAGGCAAATGGCAAATAATGTAAATTGCAAGTCGATGAGATTTGTGATTAGGAACCTGGTAGATGTTGATGATGTCTCCTCGGCAACGGCGCCAGAAATTCCTTTTGATATTTGCTTGAACTACGTCGGTATTTTCCCAAAGAGGAAGGGATGATGCAGCACAACAGCGGTAGGTATTTCCCTCAATGAAGAGACCAAGGTTATCGAACCAGTAGGAGAACCACGCAACACCATGTAAATAGCTCCTGCACACAAAGAACAAATACTTGCAACCCGACGTGTTAAAGGGGTTGTCAATCCCTTTCGGCAACGGCGCCATAAATTGGCACGTGGGTGGGAGAAAGTTGTAATAGATTGAATAAATAGACCGCGAATAAAATAAAGTGCAGAAAAGTATTTTCGTATTTTCAGATTAGTAGATCTGAAAAAAAAGAAAAAAAAAGATCTTGAAGGCAAATATGATAAAGAAGAGACCCGGGGGTCGTAGATTTCACTAGTGGCTTCTCTCGAGAAAAATAGCATACGGTGGGTAAACAAATTACTGTTGGGCAATCGATAGAACTACAAATAATCATGATGATATCCAGGCAATGATCATTATATAGGCATCACGTCCAAGATTAGTAGAACGATTCCTGCCTGCATCTACTACTATTACTCCACATATCGACTGCTATCCAGCACGCATCTAGTGTATTAAGTTCATGGAGAAACGGAGTAATGCAATAAGAATGATAAAATCATGTAGACAAGATCTATTTATGTAGAAATAGACCCCATCTTGTTATCGTTAATAGCAACGATACATACCTATCGGTTCCTCTTCTGTCACTGCGATCAAGCACCGTAAGATCGAACCCATAACAAATCACCTCTTCCCATGGCAAGAAAAATCGATCTAGTTGTCCTAACTAAACAAAAGATTCGGAGAAGAAATATGAGGCTATAAGTAATCATGCATATAAGAGATCAAAATACTCAAATAACTTTTATGGATAAAAACATAGATCCGATCATAAACTCAAAGTTCAACGGATCCCAACAAACACACCGCAAAAAGAGTTACATCAAATAGATCTCCAAGTGACAATTGTATTGAGAACCAGAGAGAGAGAGAGAGAGAGAGAGAGAGAGAGAGAGAGAGAGAGAGAGAGAGAGAGAGAGAGAGGATGCCATCTAGCTACTAAGTGCGGACCCGTTGGTCTACAATGAACTATTGGCACATCATTGGAGAGGCACCAATGAGGATGATGAACCCCTCCGTGATGGTGTTTAGATTGGATCTGGTGGTTCTGGAACTTCGGCGTCTGGAATTGATTTTCGTCGACTCCCCTAGGGTTTCTGGAATATTGGGGTATTTATAGAGCAAAGAGGCAGTGCAGGAGAAAACCGAGGTGGGCACAACCCACCTGGGCATGCCTGGGCCTCCAGGCATGCCCATGTGTCTTGTGCTCACCTCCGGCCCCCTCTTTGGTACTTCTTTGGCCCAATGGATGTCTTCTGGTCCAAAAAAGTCCACAAAAAGTTTGGCTGCGTTTGGACTCTGTTTGGTATTGATTTCCTGCAATGTAAAAAACAAGCAGAAAACAATGACTTGCACTTGGCACTATGTCAATAGGTTAGTACCCAAAAATGATATAAAGTAAAATCATGGTAAAACATCCAAAAATGATAATATAACAGCATGGAACAATAAAAAATTATAGATACGTTGGAGACGTATCATAGGTCTACAATGAACTACTCACGCATCATCGGAGAGGCACCAATGAGGATGATGAACCCCTCCATGATGGTGTCTAGATTGGATCTGGTGGTTCTGGAACTTGCGGCTGCTGGAATTGATTTTCGTCGTCTCTCCTAAGGTTTCTGGAATATTGGGGTATTTATAGAGCAAAGAGGTGGTGCGGCAGGCTACCAAGGTGGTCACAACCCATTAGGGTGTGCCTGGGACACTAGGTGCACCCTGGTGTCTTGTGCTCACCTCAGGACCCCTCTTCGGTACTTCTTTCGCCCACTGGATGTCTTCTGGTCCAAAAAAAATCAACAAAATTTTTCGCTGTGTTTGGACTCCGTTTGATGTTGATTTACTACGATGTACAAAACAAGCAAAAAACAACAACTGACAGTTGGCACTAGGTCAATAGGTTAGTCCTAAAAAATGATATAAAGTTGTCATAAAATGATATTAAAACATCCAAGAATGATAATATAGAATGGAACAATCAAAAAATTTAGATACATTGGAGACTTATCATATCACGCTCCACAATATCTCAACAATTCCGCCACTAGACGCAAACGTGTTTGTTTTTGCACAAAATCAAACCAACAATCATCCACATCATCCCAAAGGCTTTACTTGGCACAAACACTAATTTAAAACACAAAAAACACAACCATAATAGTAGCATAATTGTGTGCACACACAAAAAAGATAACTATTGGGTTGTTTCCAACAAGCTCTTTCTTTATAGCCATTAAGATAGGCTTTGACATTTTAATAATGCTCACATTAAAGATGAGAATTGAAGCACAAAGAGAGCATCATAATACATGTGACAAACACATTTAAATCCAACACGATTCCTATGCATAGGCATTTTATATGCAAACAAATTATTAGGACAAGAAATATCTAGCATATGCAATGGAGTGGAATAATACGTTGACAATTTCAACATAACGTGAGGTAATTTAGTAACACGAAAATGTCCACAACCATATTTTTCTCTCTCATAATAATTACATGTACGATCATAATCAAATTAAAAAATATAGCTATCATATGAAATTTTCTCTCCATGATTCGCATGCATAAAATTCTTGTAGTCTTCCAACATAGTGGGATTAAAATCAACTAAAGTCATGACCTCTACAAACCCACTTTTATAAAAAATTCATAAGATTGAACAGTCTCCAAATATGTGGGATTATTTTTACCTAGAGTTGACACTCTTGCAAACCCACTTTCAATATTATTGCAAACATATTCATCAGGAGGCTTAAATAAATTTTCATGATCATAAGAATCATTATCACCCAATCATGATTATTGCAATAAGTAGTGGACATAATAAAATTATCGTCCCCAAGCTTGTAGCTTTGCATATCATTAGCACAATTGACATTAATAGAGTTTATAATAACATCATTGCAATCATGATTTTTATTCAGGGAGCTACCATGAATCACCTTATAAATTTCTTCTTCTAACACTGTTAGACTGTATATCTATACGTGGACCCTTTGTACACATATCTAATTGTATTGTACCCTTTGGTACTCCTATATAATGAGATAGCCACACCCCGTTTAGGGTGTCGAGCAGTTTCCGAAACTCTATGTTTTACATGGTATCAGTTTAGGGTTTTGATGCCTTCCGCTGCCCCTCACGCTGCCGCCGCCTCAGCCCCTGCCACCGCCGACTCCTCGGATGCTGCCATCGCTGACGCCACGTCGGCCCAAGCGCTCGCTTCCTCGTCGCCCTGCATGGCCTCCCGCCCCCTAGCTATGGTCTGGCGGCAGCCGCCCGCGGCCTTCCCGATCGGGTCTAGCGGGACGGGCGACCTACCCCCGACGATCCCATCTGGTGGGTCCTCCTCGGCCGTCGCCCCTAGGCCGCCGGGGTTCCGCGGCCCTGCACCTACGTATGGCACTCCTACCTCACCCCTTGGCGCTGCGCCTCCGTCGTCGCTCTATGGAGCCCCTTGGTTCGACGCCCCTGCCTCAACCCTCGGCGTCGCGCCTTCGTCATCGTCCGCCTGGCCGCTGCCCTACGGCGTGTCGCTGGCGCCTAGCTATGCTGGGGCGTCACATCCCCAGCCCTACGGGGTGCAGCCACCAGCGCTGCTTCACGGGGCTGCGCCCTCTATGCCCCTCGGAGCTCCGTCTGGATCGGGCATTGGCTCTGCCCCTGCAGGCGCCTACTCCGCATCGCCATACACTGGTGCACAACTGGCGCTCGCCCCCAACCCAGAGACAGACCCGATGATGGGCTGCTACGCGCCACCGGCACAGCCTCTGCGGATCACATGACCGCACCAACGCCGTTTTACTTCTCACACCTCCTTCCGGTGAAGCTTACGCCGGATAATTATTTGTCCTGGCGGGATCAGGTGCTACCTCTCCTTCGAAGTCGCTACCTGGAGGGGTATGCCGATGGCTCCATCCCGTGCCCGCCGCCGTATCATCCGGCGTACCATGTGTGGGTGGCTCAGGATCAGGCGATTCTCTCCGCTATCCAGTCATCACTCACTCCGAGCCTGTCGTCGCTGGTCATCTTCGCCGCGACGTCCCGAGATGCTTGGTCGGCACTTCACAGCAGCTTTGCCTCGCAGTCTACGGCGCGTGCTCATGCCATACGCACCGAGTTCGGGGAGACTAAACTTGATGGTCTCTCTATCACCGAGTACTTTAACAAGATGTCGGGTCTCGCGGACACATTGGCCTCGATTGGTCAGCCTCTTGGAGATGAGGAATTCAGCACCCACGTGCTCAATGGTCTTGATGATGATTATGACAATCTCGTCAAGAATATTCATGGTCGTGAGGCGCCACTTCCGCCACGAGAGCTATATGCACGTCTTCTTGGTCGTGAGCAGCACATCAAAGCGCGTCGTGCCTCCCCGAGCTTCATATCTGCCAATGCCGCGACCCGCGGTAAGCCGCAGAAGCCGTCACCATCACCTGGCGGGAAACCGGCAGCCTCGTCCTCACAGGCCCGTGCTGCCCCGCCCTCCATCACCGGCGGCACTCGTCCGGTGGCTTGCTGCCCTTGCTGCGGTGCTCAGTAGGCTTGCCAGCTGTGTGGCCTTGAGCGTCACATCGCCTCCCGGTGCCGTCGATGCTACAAGCAAGATTTCCTCGGCCTGGGTAATAATGGCAAGGGGAATGAAAAACAGGCTGCTGCGGTGACGAGTCATGATCATGGGCGCACCCCGTCCTACTTCATCGATCCTACGTGGTATATGGACACGGGGGCCACGAACCACCTTACCAACGAGATGGCCAAGCTTTCCACCAAGGAACCATATCGCGGTCATGATCAGGTGCACACAGCCAATGGAGCAGGTATGCACATCTCCCATATTGGTCAGGCCTCACTCCTCACACATAACTTTCGCAAACTGCATCTTTCTAATGTTCTTCGTGTTCCCACTGCTACACGTAGTTTGTTGTCTATTCCTCAACTTACTCGTGATAATAATGTCCTTGCTGAGTTTCACCCTTTTTGTTTCTTTATCAAGGATCGGGACACGAGGGCCGTTCTTCTTAGTGGTCATCTTCGCCATGGTTTATATGCACTTGACATGCCGCCTACATCTCCTATGCAGTCCTCTCCTCAGGCGTTCAGCGGCGTTCGTGTGTCGTCTACACATTGGCATGCACGCCTGGGGCACCTTGCTGCTCCTATAGTTCGTCATGTGCTACATCGTCATGAACTACCAGTTGTGTCCAATAAAACTACTGAAACAATTTGTGATGCCTGTTAGCAGGGCAAGAGTCACCAACTTCCGTTTTCAGAGTCTAGTCGTGTTGTGAACCATCCTCTTGAGCTTGTGTTTTCTGATGTATGGGGTCATGCCCAAACATCCGTTAGTGGCCATAATTATTATGTCATCTTCATTGATGCTTATAGCTGGTTTACTTGGCTTTATCTTATTAAGAGAAAGTCTGATGTGTTCGATGTTTTTATTCAGTTTCAAGCACATGTTGAGCGTCTCCTTAAGCAGAAAATTATTCATGTCCAATCCGACTGGGGGGGGGGGTGAATATCACAACCTCAACACTTTTTTAACAAGCTTGGGATCTCGCACCGTGTGTCTTGTCCTCATACACATCAGCAGAATGGCACCGCCGAACATAAGCATCGTCATCTTGTAGAAACTGGCCTTACTTTGCTAGCTCATGCCTCCGTCCCGTTTCGGTTTTGGATTGATGCCTTCTCCACCGCTTGTTTCTTGATAAACAGGCTACCCTCATGACTTCTGAATATGAAAACTCCTCTAGAACTCTTGCTCAACAAAATCCCAGATTACACTTTCCTCAAAGTGTTTGGGTGTGCATGTTGGCCCCATTTGCGTCCATACAACAAACATAAGTTAGAGTCTCGGTCTAAAAAGTGTGCTTTTCTTGGGTATAGTTCCCTTCACAAAGGGTAGAAATGCCTACACGTTCCCACCAATCGCGTCTACATTTCTCGTGACGTCGTCTTTGATGAGAATGTTTTCCCTTTTCATGCACTTCCGAATAACTCTGAAACTCCTATGCCACCTGTCCACTCTTCCGTACCTGTGCCTGATCAATTTGTGGATGTTGCAAATGCTCCTGTGTTGCTTCCTAATCATGCTGCAGGTATTGGATATGGTGCTCGTCTTGAGCTACTTGATGAACAGGTGCCAGATAATGATGATCCGGAGCGGGACGTGGATCTGCATGGGACATGCATATTGGGTGCAGCCGCCCCGCGGGTGCCACCCTCGCCCTCACCCGACCCGCGGTCGCCGCCTCACCCGCCTCGCGGGTGCCGTCCTCGCCCTCCTCGCGGGCGTCGCTCGCGCCTAGCCTGGCTGGGCCGTCTGCCGCGACCCCTAGCCCAGCTGCTGGGCCTTCTGCGCCGACTGGGCTAGCCTCACCCGGCCCAACGCCGGATCTGGCTCGGCCGGCCACGCCTGGCCCGACGCCGCTGCTCCCTCTGGAGCCAGGCGGCCCTGACGCTGGATTGGGCGCTAGCTCGCCGGCTGATGCCTCGCCTCTGTAGTCACCTGTGCCGAGCCCAACCACGTCGCCACAGCCGGCTGCCGTTGTTCTTCGTCCTCGCATGCGCAGTCAGACAGGGGTTTTCAGCCTAAGAAACGCACTAACGGGACTGTCGCGTGGCTTGCCGCTTGCATGGCTCATATTGCTGTAGATCCCACTGCTGAGCCTCGCCATTTTCAAGCTGCACTGGGTATACCTCATTGGCGGGCTGCGATGGAACAGGAGTTTCAGGCTCTACTTCAGAATAACACTTGGCATCTTGTTCCCCCGACGTCTGGTGTTAATATTATTGATTCCAAGTGGGTTTTTAAAGTCAAGAGACATGCTGATGGTTCTATTGAGCGCTACAAAGCACGGCTTGTTGCTAAGGGTTTCAAACAGAGGTATGGTCTTGACTATGAACACACATTCAGTCCAGTTATTAAGCCTACTACCATTCGTTTGCTGCTGTCTCTGGCTGTTACCCGAGGATGGTTTCTTTGTCAGCTTGATGTGCAGAATGCTTTTCTGCATGGCATTCTGGAGGAAGAAGTTTATATGCGTCAGCCACCAGGGTTTGTGGATCCTGCACGTCCTCATCATCTTTGTCGTCTTGATAAGGCGCTATCACTAGTGCAGAACCGGGCATTAGCACCGGTTCGTAAGGCCCTATAGTGCCGGTTACATAACCGACACTAATTAGTGGTCACTAAAGGCCCCCTTTAGCATCGGCTCAAGACGAACCGGTGCTAAAGGGCTACCACGTGGCACGAGCCAGCTCGGGACTGAGCCCTTTAGTACCGGTTTGTAATACCAACCGTACTATAAGGTTTGGAGGGTTTTAGTTTTATGATTTCTTTTCATTTAATTTTGTTTTTCCATTTTAATTCTTTTTCGTTTGCTGGTATTTTACGATACTACACATTGTACACGTTATGCATATATATATATATATATATATATATATATATATATATATATATATATATAAAATTTCTAGTAGAACCAATCATGCATATATATATCACATCAATGTCTCACAAATTAAACCACCATATTAATTAATTCACACATACACACATGTACAGATATATACAATTTCTCCTACATATGAATGTTGCCTTCTGAGCCAGTCTAATTGGTGCCTTCGGAGCACGATGACAATTGAAAGTGGTTTTCATTGGGGCGTAGCGGTAATAGAATTCTCCATTCGGATTTATGACCTGGTCGAGCAAAAATCCCGCTATTTCCTCTTGAATTGCTTCTACGCGCTCCGTTTCTATGAGCTTCTCCCGCACCTCTTTGAACTGTTAAGAAGGAGATCAATATGAATGTGTATTAGTTGTGTGACTAGCTAGATATCGATAATGGTGTAAAATTGTGAATAGTGTTTCGACAAGCGTACCCATTGCTGTCTTTGAGATCTGCTCCTTTCGGACGCCATCATGCTAATATTCTCGCAAACGCAGAATGCACACAGATCAGTCCCTCGCTACCGCTTTGTGGCCTTTACGAGAATGGAATTTGATCAGATAAAAATTAATCAAGCATGATAATTAAAGAGATGGCAGCTAGCTAGCTAGCTAGTACTACTTAATTACTTACCTTGGGTGAAACCATTGAAGCTTTTGTTTCCATTCACCTTCCGTGACGCTGATGAATCTTGCCCAAGCCCTGCCCGCCGACAAAGAAAATGAATAAAGGGTTATTAAATAGTTCATATCATGAAATGACGAACTATATAAATAGGCCGAGATATATAGTTAATAATGATTGAAATTACTCGTTGACTATCCCATACAAGATGTTAAAGTCAGTTTTTTTAGACTAGTGAGTCCATTACTTCAACTGTTCGGCCAACTTTAATGATACACAAGACCCAGTGAAATCTGCATATGCACACACGCTACATGTCTTAATTAAGCGGGCATATGTTAGCAAAAACATGTATAGCTATAGCTAGTAGGCAAAAACAGAGAATTTGTAGTACAAGACAAGGTGACTCACCCAAAGTGGTAAGGAAGTAGTATATCTTCATTGTATTTGAGGCACTTCAAGAACTCTAGCATGCTGCTTTCTACTTCCTTTGCATGACGTTCATTTATCTTCCATGTGAATTCATTAACGGTGTTTGGGTCAATGAACCCAATGCCATAGCGCCCACCTTTTCTCATTTCATATATCTTCATCCTGCATAATACCACGTAAAAGAATATATATAGTGAGGATAATTAAGGTAATGATTGATCTCAAAAGGATCACTACAGCTAGCTTGAGACTTAAATTATAGAAAGAAATCACTTACGCATAATAGCAATCGATTTATAGATTTGTCGAGTGCTTCCTTATTGTATAACTGAAACAGTTCTAAATACTCAACGGACCCAGCTTTCTCATGGTAGTAATGGTCCTCCTTGACATTCACCATGAGGGACACTTGATCTGAAATCTTGGTAATGTTCATGTACCATTGATGCAATTCATACATTCTCGTTGGGAGGTTCTTGACCTTGTCTGGCGCGACCAAAGGTTGGCCCCGGACATATTGCCGCTTTTACTTCATCCTCTCTAAGCAAAGGCATGGGCTCGATCTCGAGGAGTTGTCCAATGTGATGTTGAGAACTTCAGCCTGCATTATATGCTCCTCCGTTATTACCACATTGCCCACCTCGAACATGCACTGCTTGCCCACAATAATATTGGGGCGCCAGTCGCCACCGTTGTTGGCACAACAAGCGAGGGACCGATTGCGCTACTGTTCTCCCAATTGGGAATGGTTTTCCGCATTTTTGGCAGCTGCTTCTTGTTTGCTCGATCCCGATGTAGACGTGCTCGCCTCCCTTTGTAGACGTGCTCGATTTAACTTCCTGATGTGGCGCTCATAGTCTGTGTCAACAGGCTTGGAAGCTGGTGGTTGAACATACGAATGAAGTGGTCAATCGTTTCCTCAGGAACTTTCTCCCTTGGCGGCGGTGGCGGTTTCGGTGCAAAATGGGCTTCCACCTCGGCCTTCAATATGGCTGTGATTTCCTCCTCGGACTTGTCATAAGACCTCTGCGGAAGAGGCTTCAGGCTTGGACCATATTTATATCGCTTGCCTCCGCCTGTACTTCCTGTACTACCTCGACCAGACGGCCACGCACTGTGAGCTGCGGGGTGTCTCTGCGATTGCCGAGGCGGCGGAGATGGCTGACGGACTGAGTTGGACGAGGAGGAGGGCTGAGGTTGTGCCGGACTTGGAGGAGGAGTGGACGTCTGACGCCGTGGCGGACTTGGAGGAGGAGGATTGTCCTGACACTTTGCCGGACTTGGAGGAGGAGGATTGTCCTAACACTTTGCCGGACTTGGAGGAGCGGGAGTCTGCTGACTCGGTGGCGGACTTCGATGAGGACTCGGGTGACGCGGTGTGGGTGGCCTTGGAAAGATGATGCAATCCTTTTTCAATAGGATGATACGATGTTTGGCCTCTCCGAGAAAGTGCTCGCCGTCACCTCCAAAGAATGTCAAGTCAGAGTCGAATATGGGTCCAGCACTCATCAACCATGACACGAGCATAGCCCGTTGGAATCGGGTTGCAATGGAAGGTTGCCTCGGGGATTTGTGAAAGCACAGCCGCCCCGCCACCTTCATGGATATGTTCTTCATTTTGTAGTGTAGCTCGCAGTTAGTGTTCTCCGTGATGTCATCCACGGGGTATCTACCCAGCATTGGGTCATCCGGGACGGAACCCACGCTGCTTCTCGGCATGTGTCGTGGAATTGTCACGGCAGATGTCCTTAGTGTCAGGACTTAGTCGCGAGGCCAACGCATCTATATGGTAGCTTGAGAGGGGTTGAGCGGAATCGAGAGACGCAACACAAGACAGGGATTTAGACAGCTTCGGGCCCAGGGAAACATCATCCGGTAATAGCCCTACATGCTGTTTGAGGCTAGGTCTCATTATCTTCACGAGGGAGTCGCCGTAAACCGGCTCTCCTCTTTGTGTCTAGCCCTAGAGATTATTGCTTCTTGCTTGTAGCTTCTTACTTGTCCCTCTTTGGGGAGCCCTGCCCCTCCTTATATATGTTGAAGGGGCGGTTTACATGTGGAGTCCTATTAGGATTAGGACTAGTCTATCTCTAATACAAACCGGATACAAGTCCTAGTCTTAACTCCTTGTAAGGCAAATATTCCTTTCCTCTTAAACCAGCCCACAATGGTTGAACCGCCCTTCATGAACCGCCAGACAGGCCACCGGGTCTTGTTGCTCCTCCGCCCGCCGCCAGATACTAATGAGCTATAAACCGTCAGTGCATGCAGGTCGCCGGTGAATCGCCAAGTCCGGCCGGTTTATCCTTCCGGCCGGTTTACGCCGCGGGGCATATCCCCGACATTAGCCCCCAAGTTTAGCTTGGATTTATCCATGGTAAACTTATGCTGCAAATAAACACCAGAACAAATTTGTCAGATTGTGCTCCGGGTTAAGAATTCTTGTAGACCGGCACCTGATCGTCCTTAAGTTCTTGTCATTTCCTCCTTCTAGAAAATCCGGGTCAATAACCATCTTCATACTCAAATTGCTGATGTTGGCTTCTTATAGAAAAAATATTGTGAAGAATAATCCACTTGAATCGGCTTCCAAAGCGCCGGTTTAAGAAATATTAGTCTTGAAATACTCATCTGATATTCAGCCGGCTTGGAGATGCAGAACTTGCCAGTTTATCATTGCCAAAAACTGTCGGGTTATAAAAACTGATAATTCCAGGTCATGATTGTTGTAGACACCGGTTCATGATTGTTGCCAACACCGGTTTATGATTATTGATGACACCGGGTTGTAGCCACTGGGTTATAATGATTGGTGACGTCGGGTCAATCTAGTTTGCTCAAACAGAAAATTTGAAAATATTTCCTTGATAATAATATAATACCTGTAGCCCCCAAGTCTTGAGTAGAACAAAGTGATGGCTTAAGACTTGCTTAAATATAAATACTGTCACTTATCGAAGAAATCCATGTTGTTCATCCCAGTCACTAGCAAAAACTGAATACTCCATATTATGTAGCCCCCAAGTGCCGGGTTGTCCTGCTTGCAGTAACCTGGGACTTGTAATTTCCTGATGCTCATAAAAACTTGAATTGTTGACATGAGCAATTGGTAGCCCCCAAAGGCCAGCTCATTATAATGTGAAGAGCCGGGTCTTCAATAATATGAGCAAAAAATGACTTTGCATTAGCCCCCAAGTGTCATGGTGCATGCTTGCAGCGACATGAGACTTGCATATTTGATATAATCTCAACTTTGAATAATGTAGCCCCCAAGTGCGGGTTGTATGCGCTGCAAAGAACTCGGGACTATTCCTTCAATTGTAGAATAAAAGCCATATCCATTGATAACATAATATCCATTGCGCTAAAGCGACTTTGAAAACCTCAATCATAATATTAATACCCATAATAAAAATCCAGCCATGTTGGCTATTCAAGATAATATAATCCGATATGAAACCTTATTCATCCAATATCATAATGAAAATTCAGCCAAGTTTGGCTATTTGAATAATATAACCCAATCATTTATAAGCGCATGATTCCAATGGCGCAATCCAAATATATACCGGCGCCGTATAGTCCAAAGCCAGGCCGGTTTAATAAACACTGGATAATTTCCCATCATATACTGGCGACTTATCGTCTTAAAGCCAGGCTGGTTTAATAAACACCGGATAATTTATAATCATGCTTTATTCAACCTGTTTCTGTGACATTGAATCACATCATTGGTTTACCAACTTTTTGTAGTAAGGGTGATAATCCCAATCTTGAGTACTGATAACTCCTTCCATATTGTGCCGGTTTATGATAAAATCGTACCGGGTTGTGATAGACACCGGATTATCCATATATAATACTGGCGACTCGTAGTCAAACCAGACCGGGCTGATAGTCTCCAGATTATAACTTGATTGTGTACTGACAACTTGTAGTTGAAAGCCGAGCCGGGTTAACAAACACCGGTTTACTCCATAATAGGATGGTAACAAAAAATCAAACCGGGCAGATAGCCTCCGGATTAAAGGGGAATCAAATCCATCGGCTGAACCGGAAAAAAGGTGTTTGTTGACATAAAAGAAATCCAACAAAAACAAAGATCAAACAAGCCATGAAAATAACATGGAAGCAAAGGCAATGATAAAAAACCGTTTGCAAAAATATGCTATACTGAGCTGATCAGATGGCATTACCATGGTCGGACAGGACCAAGGCCTCCAACAGGAGCGACAATGATGCAAGTCAGCCAGGTCCCCAAATGATTCGTGGCATATATGCCGACCAAGAGGCGTGGCAATGGTTCGGGTTCGACCAAAGCCCCCAAGTGATCTCGTGGCCCTTAGGCCGACCAAGAGGCGTGACTGGTTCAGACGTGACCATGTCCCCAAATGATCTGGTGGCTGTCGCCTATCGAGGTGTTCGTTGGTTCGGACACGACCAAGGCCCCAAATGATATATCAAAAATAAATTTCAAGGGGTAAACCGGAGGCCGCTTTAAAAACAGAACCGCTCCATGTAACCACGCATGATGTAAAAAAGAACAGAGACCCCGCTTTATGAAGCAGAAACCCCCATGTGATCAATATGTTAGGCCAATAAGGCAGGATATCCATGTTTGAACCGCGCATCATGGCAGCAGGTCCTCTTCGGTAATTTTTAACTCTTTTGCAAGAGATAAATTCTTCTTGAACCGGGATCTTGAACCGGATATTGAGAGCTTCAAAGCTTTGTGGGAGACATCTTTCCCTTGAACCGGATTTTAAACCGGAATCTTCATTTTCAGCCGGAAATTTCGACGGCCTTTAGACTCGAACTTATAGAAGTTAATTCCTTTTTGAACCGGAAATTCTTAAACCGGATTTGAGAGCTTCAGTGAGACTGGCTTCCCTTGAGCCGGATTTTAAACTGGAATCTTTTCTGATGACCCAGAACTTCTTCATTGAGCCGGGATTTTGTAATTGTCATATACTTTATAAGCCGGAAATTTTCTGACGGTCTTCAAATAACAGTAGCCTCCGGGACCGGGTTATCTTTCCCTCCATTGTCCTGGGGTTTTTAAATTTGCTGAAACTGGCAAGACTTGTTGCGTCATATCATCGTAGCCCCCGAGTCTCAAGGTGACTCGAGGAGTTGGCTTGAAACTCTCCATATTTGACCGTGATATAAACCGGCATAACTTGTATATCATTGGTGTTGATAGCACGATATGAATCCACAGAAGGTTGAGGTGACTGCGGTGGGTTATAAATGATCCCATATGAGCCGTGTCAGCAACTCGGCCAATGGTTCCTTCCAACTGGCGATTTGAAGTTAACCAAACTGTAGTGGCGGCGACTTGTGCACCTGCCCATTGAACCATCCAGTGCAAACGGCGGTTGATAATAATTTGCCTCCAATTTGAAAGAAAGCCGGGCTACCCAAGCTGTGACTTGCTCATACTTCAATAAACAGCCCATGCAGATAGGTGCGGCCCGGTATGTTGATGTAGACCAGGCCGTGAGAAATGGACGGAAAAGATGACCTCAGCATCATAGGCGGCTCAAACAGATGAACCGGCCGCGACATTGTAAACCGGTGCGGACGGGGAAGATCGGCACCGGTGTCGTAAACCGGCGCAGGCGAGTCAACCACATCGTTTTGATGTAGTGAATAATTGTCCTGCATTAACAATATTGTAGACCAAGGCAAAGGTAAACTGCTCTTTTGACAAAATAATATGTGTCAATAAAATATTTTTAAAATGGATATCACCTGATGTGTTAGGCCAGAAATAATCCGTCATGAAGTTGATGATCCCTAGATGAAACTGAAATCACCCACGGGTGAGTCGGCCGCGGGAGCAGACAGATGAATCAACCGCACCGTTTGTAAACCGGTGCGGACGGGCGAGTCGTCCTCCTTGTTGTAAGCTGGTGCGGACGCGAGAGACGGCCACGGCGTTGTAAACCGGCGCGGACACGTGAACCGGCCGCGAGGGCAGAGGGGCGAGTCGTCCGTGGCGTTGTAAGGCAGCGCGGACGGATGAGTCAATCACAAGGACGGTTCCGGTGAGTTGAAGTAGTCCGGGCCGCAAGGGTGGCGGCTTGCGCGTCCATTTACTGGGTAATGAGGCACGACGAACACCGGGTGCAATGTTGCAAGTACGTGCTCCGTACCCATGGTATAAACCACAATTGCCCTGCGTACAAAACATATAACAGGGCGGAGTAGTTGTTTGTCGGAGGAAATCAACATGTACCTAACAATATATGTAAGATAAATATCACCTGATTTTAGGCGACAGATGATCTCCATATGGCATCCGTAGGTAACCAAGAACTTTTGTGTTGATCCTTTCAAAGGCCTTGCGAGAGTTCGCCGTAGTTTGTATAATCTCCACTGCGTGCAAATTGTAGTATACTCTTTGGCTGGTTCAGAGGTGTGAAGGCCGTAGATGAAGTCGCTTTGGCCGGGGTGGCTCAATGGCAACTCGCAACACTTGGAGGCCGGCGGTTTGGGAGGCTTGGGAGCCAGCGGCTCAAAGCAGCAGCGGCGGCACCCTCGGGTCGATGACGGTGGTGGAAGATGACCCAGTGCAGTGGCGATTTAGAAGTGCAGCAGCGGCGACGGCCGGACCCAATCCGGAGGCGCGGCGATATCTTGATGCAGCTCGTGGAGCCGAGGCCGACTCCGTGCGACCGATGTCCTCCGGGTCGTGCTTGGTTTAACCCATCAGTTTGACTAGTGCGTGGAGGTGCAGCTGTAGCGCTCGTAGAAGGAGCAGCAAACGGCGAGGCATGCAGGCGAACAGTAGCTTGGCCGTCTCGAGGCAGCAGCACAGCCATGGAGCAGCGACGATCGAGGTGTGGGCGGAGGCAGACGAGGCACGTCGGAGGCAGCCCCGGCTAATGGTGGAGGCGGTGATTTGGCGCGGGCGAATCAGATGTCCGATCGGCCGGCTCACAGGCAGAAGCTTGAGCATCGTAGGCCAGGTACGAATCTGCGGCCACGTCCCTATCTTTCTCCGGGTCGTACTTTGACTCGGCAACCCCACACCCTTTTCTTTCTTTTTTCTTTTTTTTTTCGTGTGCAGCGCTGTTGATTGGACGTCTCTGCTCATATTTCCTCGTACAGCCTGCCTCCATGTATGTATAGCTATCCGAGATAGCAATTCTGAAAATTAAACTAGCACTCAACCCACGTGAGCAGCATAGATCCTGTTTTGTCCTTTGTACGATAACATGCAGCAGTAGTTGGTACGATTGATGGACGTTCTATGACTTGGATGTCGCCGTAACGACAAAACACCTCGGGACTGGGTGCGTCGGAAATACGTGCATGCGCGCTTTTCTGATCGATGGCCCAGCGATTTGATACATGGCATACGCCCTTGCATGATGATGCAACGGAGATTGGCTTTCTTTTAGTCTTGGCGGATCACATCTCCAGAGAAAAGCAACTGTGCTATGGCAGATCACGCAATTGTGGCGGCGGACCGATCGCATCCTTCGCCAACTCCTTTTAATCTCAACTGATGAACCGAGAGACGATGAACCGGGAGAAGACGTGATTTCCTTTTCTCGGTCAACTGTGAGCTACTCGATCCCTTGAAGCGATCCCTTCAAGAACTCAACACCATCGTGCGCAGGCCCCACGGTGGGCGCCAACTGTCGTGGAATTGTCACGGCAGATGTTCTTAGTGTCAGGACTTAGTCGCGAGGCCAACGCATCTATATGGTAGCTTGAGAGGGGTTGAGCGGAATCGAGAGACGCAACACAAGACAGGGATTTAGACAGCTTCGGGCCCCAGGAAACATCATCCAGTAATAGCCCTACATGCTGTTTGAGGCTAGGTCTCATTATCATCATGAGGGAGTCGCCGTAAACCGGCTCTCCTCTTTGTGTCTAGCCCTAGAGATTATTGCTTCTTGCTTGTAGCTTCTAACTTGTCCCTCTTTGGGGAGCCCTGCCCCTTCTTATATATGTTGAAGGGGCGGTTTACATGTGGAGTCCTATTAGGATTAGGACTAGTCTATCTCTAATACAAACCGGATACAAGTCCTAGTCTTAACTCCTTGTAAGGCAAATATTCCTTTCCTCTTAAACCGCCCACAATGGTTGAACTGCCTTCATGAACCGCCAGACAGGCCACGGGTCTTGTTGCTCCTCCGCCCGCCGCCGGATTACCAATGAGCTATAAACCGTCTGGTCTGTGCAGGTCGCCGGTGAATCGCCAAGTCCGGCCGGTTTATCCTTCCGGCCGGTTTACGCCGCGGGGCATATCCCCGACAGCATGGATGGGCTGGTGCTATCCAATGCTGGATCATCCGCCAGCTGCTGCAGCTGCTGAGACCCCCTTTGATGGGTAAGTGAGTCGATCTGCTCCTGCTGCCGCTGGAATTTGACTACCAATTCCGCTTGACTTGCTTCTAGGCCTTGAAGGCGTTCATAGTCCCGCTTCCTCTGCTCCTCCTCCATCTTCCTCTTCTTCTCCTCCGCAATCTTCTTTCTCGCACGGGAACTGTAGTCGGTGTTCCAGTCTGAAAACCCCTCATACCACGGAATAACGCCCTTGCCTCGTGTTCTTCCCGGTGTTCGTGGATTTCCAGGGCACACGAAGCTCGTCGTTCTCTGTTGGGCTGGAACACCCCGCTCGTGCCTCTTCTATTGCAACAAGTATCGCATCGTCGGCTCCCTTCAGACTTGCCCTCGCCGAAACATCTCCTGCCTCCCGTCCAACTCCCCCATGCGATAGAACTAAGTCCCGACCTGGCGGGCCAGCTCTTAGTAGCCGGAGTGACACCTGCATCCTCCATCTCTTTCTCAGACTTATCCCACTTAGGCATTGCCACCGCATAGCCACCTGGCCCCAACTTATGGAACTTATCCTTTTTTTCGGCATTCCTCTTGTTTATTCTCGACCGTTCCTTAGCTAATTCCGAATCCTTGAATTTCACGAAATCGGGCCAATGATCACGTTGGTTCTCCAGTGTTCCCTTGAATACTGGAGTCTTCCTTCCTCCGCTGACGTACTTTTTCCATTCACCATTCTTGTAGTTCTTGAATGCAGTCGCCATCATCTTAAGAGCAGCCTCTTTGACTTTCTCGCACATCCGCTTCGTGAAATGATCCGTAGGGTGAAATGTTCCATGAGAGTATCCCAAAGCAGATCTTTTGATTCTTGTCGACATAAGTAACATCTGGACGTGGCTTTCTTTGGCGCTCTCCATTCTTGAAGTTTGATCGAGTTGGTCCTTCACAAGAACTCCAAGACCGACGAATCTAACTTGTCCGCAATCTTCTTAGGCGCTATTGGTTTGCCAGTAGGGCCGCATGCCTCGATATTGTACTTTACGCCCGGCTTCAACTTTTTGTTCGGGCCTCGTTTCGTCCTTTTTTCTGAAGATTTGCTCGATCCGGATGGCTGAAAGAACAAAGATCGATTCGTTAATATATCTTCAAGTCATTTAAAACATGTGATGATCACCAGATGCCTGCTTATATAAATATATATACCTCGTCGGTGTTTGTTGTTTCAGGATCATGTTCTTCATCATCGTCATAATCATTCATGACTTCGTCGTGATCGAATATCATATCACCCTCTCCGGTGTTGTTTAGAAATTCGGAGCCGTCATAATCTTCTTCATTTTGATTATCATTCTGGCCTGCGTATCATAACATGGTCATTTCTCCCTCTCGTCGGTATTGTCCGCCATAGCTTTTGTTTAACTAATCCAAAAGAAATATAAAACAATTTAGTATTCAAATCTCGAATAATAGATATAATCTCAATACATCGTCCAGAATAATAGATATAATCTCAATACATCGCCCGAATAATAGATATAATCTCAATACATCGCCCGAATAATAGATATAATCTCAATACATTGTCTCGAATAATATATAATATTGAATAGTACATCACTGGCTATTAGCTAATAAAGATGGAATACTACAGAAGAATCTAGGACACTCATGTTCCTCCGGCGCAGGCGGTGGACACCCAAAGAGAAGGAACCTCACAGATCATAGCTGAAGTGAGATCCTCAAGATCTTGCACGTATTGGAGAACTTGCCGCCTCTAACGCAACCATGTAGCGATGGACGTGCTCGTCCTCCTCCTCGACACGGCGACGTACCACCTCCGCGCGGCCGGTCCCTCCGCACCAAACTCGCCCACGCTAACGCCACCAAACGAGATCGTGGTCGACGATCGACCATGGCCGGGTTCTCGTCAAGCGGCGCGCCTCCAAGCAGCACCTCCAGTGCCAGCCGGCGGAGCCAGTCCGGACATGGGTCGGCTGGACGTTGTCGCGGACGGGTCGACGACGAGGATGCGGGCCTGGCATCGTCGAGAACAAATACTAGCTATATGCCCGCAAAAAGTAACATTTTTTTAATGATTGGATTTTGATAACTAAAATTTCTAACATTTCTATATATATAACTAACATTTCTATAACATTTCTAACAATGCTATATATAACTAACATTTCTATAACATTTCTAATATTTTAGAACTAAAAACAGAAAAAAATTATAACATTTCTATAAATATAACTAACATTTTATAACTATTTCTATAACTAAAAACAGAAAAATTTCTAACAATTCTAACTTTTTATAACTATATATTTCTATAACTAAAAACAGAAAAATTTCGACAATTTCAAACATTTCTAACAAATCTAACAATTCTAACATTTCTAACTATTTCTAAAAACAGAAAAATGTCTAACAATGTATGTGTGTGTAAAAGGCTCACCGCCGGCTAAGCGAGAGCGGCGACGGGGCGGCGACGGGACGGCGACAGGCGCGGCGAGGACGATGACGGGACGGGACGACGGCGGGCAGGCGGCGACGGCGGGCGGCGACAAGCGGCGACGGGCGGCGACGACGGGACGGGCGGCGACGACGGGGACGCGGCGGCGAGGCGGCGGCGGCGACGGGACGGCGGCGGCGGCGGTGCAGAGGAGAAGAAGCAGAGGAGATGAGAAGCGACTAAATTTTGAAGTGTTTAGTTATATAGAATGCACCTTTAGTACCGTTGGAGCCACCAACCGTACTAAGGTCTGTTTTGGCCAGGCCAAGCGGCGGAAGCGACCCCTTTAGTACCGGTGGTGGCATAAACCGGTACTAAAGGCCCCTTTAGTACGGTTTCAGCCACGACCGGTATTAAACGGGTGCGCATGCGCAGTGCGGTCGGAAGTTTAGTCACACTCGCTAGTCGAGGGCTACAGACCGGTTTATAAGCCCAAGGCGGTAGCTCTCTCGAGCTCCTTTCCTAATCAGGCCCACTGGGCCTACCTGTCCTCCTCGCCTTGTGGGGCCATGGGCCTTCAAGGGCCTGCATCCTGGCCCAACGAAAGGTTGTGTCGCTAGTCGATGCATGCCGCTTTGGCCCGGTTAGCGGCTTTTTTTAATTTTTTTTGCTTAATTTTTTGTTTTATTTATTTTTGAGTTGTTTTTGCTGTATTTAGAGTTTCTTTGTGAATATTTTTGCTTTAGGTACAAAAATTACAAACTTTCTGTTAGTGCGGTAGATTTCAAATTTGAATAGTTTAAATTTTGAATTATTTGAAATTTGTGTGAATCACTAGTTTGTGAATAACTTAACTTTGAAAAAAGTTTTTTCAGTGATTCTTTTTTCTTATGTTCAATATTAGTGGGTTTTATCATTATATTCAATTTAGTGTTATTTAAAAAATGAAATGCCTTTGTAACAGTTCAGTTTTCGTCGGAAACCCTGATACTTCGAAAGAGATTGTCCATTTTGTACACGAAGTGCATCCAGTTTTTGTCGTAACCCTCTCTACTTTCTTTCACATGCTATTTATATGAAATTATGATACCATGCCAACTTTCAACCTTTTCTGAGTTCATTTGAATTGCTTTTCAATTTCAGGGTCATTTAGCTGGAAAAAAAATCAGTAAATGCATGAAAAGAATTTGTTTGCACATAAAATTTCTTCGCATTTCAAATGCCAAAACACATAACTACCCTAACTATTACAGACATTCCCTCCGGGTGTGAAACACGAAGAAAGTGATGATAGTGAAGCCGATCACATCCCAGATCTTTGGGTGTGAAACTTTTCTTCGCGTGTGTCCCTTTGCGCCGAACCATGGAAAATCTTCATCATTTAACGGGATGCTCGGGTCAATATTCACCGTGAATGGAGCAATTTCATCAAACTTTTCATAATCTTTGACTTGTTTGTCTTGTCATCCACTCCCACGATGTTTCTCTTCCCGTAAAGAACTATGTGCCGCTTTGGCTCATCGTGACGATGCATTCGCTTCCTTATTTTTTCTTTTTCTTGGCTTGGTAGACATGTCCTTCACATAGAAAACCTGTGCCACATCATTGGCTAGGACGAATGGTTCGTCTGCACACGCAAGATTGTTGAGATCCTTGTTGTCATTCCGCATCGCGGGTCTTCCGTTACCCGCCTCGTGTCATATTGACCCATTTGCACCAAAACAAAGGGACCTTTAAACCACGCCGATAGTCAAGTTTCCATATGTCCTGTATATAACCATAATATGTTTCCTTTCCGCCTTGGTTTACGCATCAAAGTGGACACCACTGTTTTGGTTGGTGCTCTTCTTATCTTGGGCAATCGTGTAAAATGTATTATCATGTATCTCGCACTTTGAAAGTCATTATATTCAAGATGGTAGCGGGACAGCAAGTACAGGTCATCTTCAATAGAGGTGGCATGCATGGTGCGGTTCGCAACCAGTTGGCTAAACTCCTGGTTTGTTCACGTGTAATCCACTCATCGAGACCGCCCGGTGTTTGGAGCGTAGCAAATTCTTGTGTTCATCCATATATGGAGCCACCAAGGTGGAATTCAGAGAACTGTAGTGTGCTTGGTGAGAGAATGTCCGTCCATACATATTATTTGTTCCCCTCCTAGCGTGTTTTTCCATCCAGTCTACCCTTATGCCGCGATTCAGAACACCAATCGGCTTAAGGTCGAATAAAGTCAATACAAAACTCAATGACCTTCTCATTTTGATGGCCCTTGGAGATGCTTCCTTCGGCCTAGCACGGTTATGAACATATTTCTTTAAGACTCCCATGAACCTTTCAAAGGGGAACATATTGTGTAGAAATACAGGACCCAAAACGTTAATCTCTTCAAGATAGGTGAACTAGGACGTGCGCCATGATGTTGAAGAAGGATGGTGGGAACACCAACTCAAAATCGACAAGACATTGCACCAAATCATTCTCAGAACCTTGGTATGATTTCTGGATCGACACCTTCGAGAGATTGCATTGAGAAATGCACATAGCTTCACAATGGCTAATCGAACGTTTTCGGTAGAAGCCCCTCAATGCAACCGGAAGCGATTGCGTCATAATCACGTGGCAGTCATGAGACTTTAGGTTCGGAACTTTTCTCCGCCATGTTTATTATTCCCTTTATATTCGACGAAGCCGACGGTACCTTAATATCGAAAGCAGGCATTCAAAGAAGATTTCCTTCTCTTCTTTGGTAAGAGCGTAGCTTGCATGACCCTGATGTATGCCATCTTCTCCGTGCATACGTTGCTGGTCCTCCCGTGCCTCATGTGTATCTTTTGTCTTCCCATACACGCCCAAGAAGCCAAGCAGGGTCACGCAAAGATTCTTCGTGACGTGCATCACGTCGATTGCGGAGCGGACCTCTAGGTCTTTCCAATATGGCAGGTCCCAAAATATAGATTTCTTCTTCCACATGGGTGCGCGTCCGTCGCGCCCTTCGAACAGGTTGTCCGCCAGGAACCTTTCCAAATATCACCTTCAAATCCTTGACCATATCATGTACATCAGCACCAGTACGATGGCGAGGCTTCGTCCGGTGATCCGCCTCACCTTTGAAATGCTTGCCTTTCTTTCTTACGGGATGCCTGCTCGGAAGAAATTGACGATGTCCCAGGTACACATTCTTCTTACAACTATTCAAATATATACTGTCGGTATCATCCAAACAGTGCGTGCATCCGCGGTATCCCTTGTTTGTCTGTCCTGAAAGGTTACTGAGAGCAGGCCAATCATTGATGGTCACGAACAGCAACGCCTTGAGGTCAAATTCTTCCCCCATGTGCTCATCCCACGCACGTACACCTGTTCCATTCCACAGCTGTAAGAGTTCTTCAACTAATGGCCTTAGGTACACATCAATGTCGTTGCCGGGTTGCTTAGGGCCTTGGATGAGCATGAAGGAAATATGCCCTAGAGGCAATAATATAGTTATTATTTATTTCCTTAATTCATGATAAATGTTTATCATTCATGCTAGAATTGTATTAACCGGAAACATGATACATGTGTGAATGCATAGACAAACAATATGTCACTAGTATGCCTCTACTAGACTAGCTTGTTAATCAAAGATGGTTATGTTTCCTGACCATAAACAAAGAGTTGTTATTTGATTAACAAGGTCATATCATTAGTAGAATGATCTGATTGACATGACCCATTCCATTAGCTTAGCACACGATCGTTTAGTATGTTGCTACTGCTTTTATCCATGACTTATACATGTTCTGTAACTATGAGATTATGCAACTCCCATTTACGGAGGAACACTTTGGTGCTACCAAACGTCACAACGAATCGGGTGATTATAAAGGAGTACTACAGTGTCTCCAAAGGCAGATGTTGGGTTGGCATATTTCGAGATTAGGTTTTGTCACTTCGATTGTCGGAGAGGTATCTGGGCCCTCTCGGTAATACACATCACTAAAGCCTTGCAAGCATTACAACTAATAAGTTAGCTGTGAGATGATGTATTACGGAACGAGTAAAGAGACTTGCGTAACGAGATTGAACTAGGTATTGGATACCGACGATCGAATCTCGGGCAAGTAACATACCGATGACAAAGGAACAACGATGTTGTTATGCGGTCCGACCGATAAAGATCTTCGAGAATATGTAGGAACCAATATGGGCATCCAGGTCCCGCTATTGGTTATTGACCGAGACGTGTCTCGGTCATGTCTACATTGTTCTCGAACCGTAGGGTCCGCACGCTTAAGGTTTCGATGACAGTTATTATGAGTTTGTGTATTTTGATGTACCGAAGAAGTTCGGAGTCCCGGATGTGATCACGGACATGACGAGGAGTCTCGAAATGGTCGAGACATAAAGATTAATATATTGGAAGCCTATATTTGGAGTTCGGAATGGTTCCGGGTGAAAACGGGAATTTACCGGAGTACCGGGAGGTTACCGGAACCCCCCGGGAACTAAATGGGCCTTAGTGGGCCTCGAGGGAGAAGAGGAGGGGCCGGCCAGGGCAGGCCGCGCCCCCCCCCCCTAGTCCGAATAGGACAAGGAGGGGGGGCGGCGCCCCCCCTTTCCTCTTCCCCCTCCCCCAATCCTACTCCAACTAGGAAAGGGGGGGGAGTCCTACTCCCGGTGGGAGTAGGACTCCTCCGGCGCGCCTCCCTTGGGCCGGCCGCACCTCCCCCCTCCCTCCTTTATATACGGGGGCAGGGGGGCACCCTAGAACACACAAGTTTGATCTACGGATCGTTTCTTAGCCGTGTGCGGTGCCCCCCTCCACCATATTCCACCTCCGTCATATCGTCGTGAAGCTTAGGCGAAGCCCTGCGCCGGTAGAACATCAAGATCGTCACCACACCGTCGTGCTGACGGAACTCTCCCTCGACACTCGGCTGGATTGGAGTACGAGGGACGTCATCGAGCTGTACGTGTGTCAAGAACTCGGGGGCGCCGGAGTAACGGCGCCGGGATCGGTCGGATCGCGAGGAGAACGTACGACTACTTCCTCTACGTTGTGATCGCTTCCGCTTCAGGTCTACGAGGGTATGTAGACAACACTCTCCCCTCTCGTTGCTATGCATCACCATGATCTTGCGTGTGTGTAGGAAATTTTTTGAAATTACTACGTTCCCCTACAGTGGCATCCGAGCCTAGGTTTTTTTATGGTTTGATGTTTTGCACGAGTAGAACACAAGTGAGTTGTGGGCGATACAAGTCATACTACCTACCAGCATGTCATACTTTGGTTCAGCGGTATTGTGAGATGAAGCGGCCTGACCGACATTACGTGACGCTTACGCGAGACTGGTTTCACCGCCACGAGCACTCGTTGCTTAAAGGTGACCTGGTGGGTGTCTGTCTCTCTCACTTTAGTTGAACGAGTGTGGCTACGCCCGGTCCTTGAGAAGGTTAAACGGAGTCTATTTGACGAAGTATCGTTGTGGTTTTGATGCGAGGTGAGACTAGTTCTTGCTTAAGCCCGTAGCAGCCACGTAAAATTTGCAACAACAAAGTAGAGGACGCCTAACTTGTTTTTGCAGGGCATGTTGTGATGTGATATGGTCAAGACGTGATGCTATATTTTATTGTATGAGATGATCATGTTTTGTAACCGGTTATCGGCAATCGGCTGGAGCCATATGGTTGTCGCTTTATTGTATGCAATGCAATCGCATTCTGTAATGCTTTACTTTATCACTAAGCAGTAGCGATAGTCGTAGAAGCATAAGATTGGCGAGACGACAACGATGCTACGATGGAGATCAAGGTGTCGCTACCGGTGGCGATGGTGATCATGGTGGTGCTGCGGAGATGAAGATCACGAAGCACAAGATGATGATGACCATATCATATCACTTATATTGATTTGCATGTGATGTTTATCCTTTATGCATCTTATCTTGCTTTGATTGACGGTAGCATTATAAGATGATCTCTCACTAAATTATCAAGAAGTGTTCTCCCGAGTATGCACCGTTGCCAAAGTTCGTCGTGCCTGGACACCACGTGATGATCGGGTGTGATAAGCTCACGTCCATCTACAACGGGTGGAAGCCAGTTTTGCACACGCAGAATACTCGGGTTATACTTGACGAGCCTAGCATATGCAGATATGGCCTCGAACACGGAGACCGAAAGGTCGGCGTGAATCATATAGTAGATATGATCAACATAAGATGTTCACCATTGAAAACTACTCCATTTCACGTGATGATCAGTTATAGTTTAGTTGATTTGGATCACGTGATCACTTAGATGACTAGAGAGATGTCTTTCTAAGTGGGAGTTCTTAAGTAATATGATTAATTGAACTTAAATTTATCATGAACTTAGTACTGATAGTATCTTGCTTGTTTATGTTTGATTGTAGATAGATGGCTCGTCTTTGTTGTTCCGTTGAATTTTAATGCGTTCCTTGAGAAAGCAAAGTTGAAAGATGATGGTAGCAATTACACGGACTGGGTCCGTAACTCGAGGATTATCCTCATTGCTGCCTGAAGAGTTACTGGATGCACCGCTGGGTGCGTGCCTGCTTCTTTGGAGCAACACCGGATGTTGTGAACGTCCGCGAGCAAAGCTAATGACTACTCTATAGTTCATGTGCCATGCTTTACGGCTTAGAACCGGGACTTCAACGACGTTTTGAACGTCATGGAGCATATGAGATGTTCCAGAGTTGAAGTTAATATTCCAAAGAATGCCCGGATTGAGAGATATGAAGTCTCCAATAAGTTCTATAGCTGCAAGATGGAGGAGAATAGTTACGTTAGTGAGCACATACTCGAATGTCGGGTACTACAATCACTTGACGCAATTGGGAGTTAATCTTCCGGATGATTGTGTCATTGATGAATTCTTCAATCACGCCACCAAGCTACAAAGGCTTCGTGATGAACTATAATATGCAAGGGTTAGTGAAGACTATACCGAGCTCTTCGCAATGCTAAAGGCTGGAGGTAGAAATCAAGAAGGAGCATCAAGTGTTGATGGTCAATAAGACCACTAGTTTCAAGAAGAAAGGCAAAGGGAAGAAGAAGGAACTTCAAGAAGAACAGCAAGCAAGTTGCTGCTCAGAGAAGAAACCCAAGTCTGGACCTAAGCCTGAAACCGAGTGCTTCTATCGCAAGCGGATCGGTCCTTTGGAAGCGGAACTGCCCCAAGTATTTGGCGGATAAGAAGGATGGCAAGGTGAACAAAGGTATATGTGATATACATGTTATTGATGTGTACCTTACTAGAGCTCGCAGTAGCTGGTATTTGATACTGGTTCAGTTGCTAATATTTGCAACTCAAAGCAGGGACTACGGATTGCTTAACACGGCAAAGGACGAGGTGACGATCGGCGTGGGAAATGGTTCCAAAGTCGATGTGATCGCGGTCGCACGCTACCTCTACATCTACCTTGGGATTAGTTTTAGACCTAAATAATTGTTATTTGGTGCTGCGTTGAGCATGAACATTATATCTGGATCTTGTTTGATGCGAGACGGTTATTCATTTAAATCGAGAGAATAATGGTTGTTCTATTTATATGAGTAATATCTTTTATGGTCATGCACCCTTGAGGAGTGGTCTATTTTTGTTGAATCTCGATAGTAGTGATACACATATTCATAATTTTGAAACCAAAAGATGCAGAGTTGATAATGATAGTGCAACTTATTTGTGGCACTGCCGTTTAGGTCATATCGGTGTAAAGCGCATGAAGAAACTCCATACTGATGGACTTTTGGAGTCACTTGATTATGAATCACTTGGCACTTGCGAACCGTGCCTTATGGGCAAGATGACTAAAACCCCGTTCTCCGGTACTATGGAGAGAGCAACAGATTTGTTGGAAATCATACATATAGATGTATGTGGTCCAATGAATGTTGAGGCTCGTGGCGGATATCGTTATTTTCTCACCTTCACAGATGACTTAAGCAGATATGGGTATATCTACTTAATGAAACATAAGTCTGAAACATTTGAAAAGTTCAAAGAATTTCAGAGTGAAGTTGAAAATCATCGTAACAAGAAAATTAAATTTCTACGATCTGATCGTGGAGGTGAATATTTGAGTTACGAGTTTGGTCTACATTTGAAACAATGCGGAATAGTTTCAGCAACTCACGCCACCGGAACACCACAGCGTAATGGTGTGTCCGAACGTCGAATCGTACTTTACTAGATATGGTACGATCTATGATGTCTCTTACAGATTTACCGCTATCGTTTTGGGGTTATGCTCTAGAGACGGCCGCATTCACACTGAATAGAACACCGTCAAAATCCGTTGAGACGACACCTTATGAACTGTGGTTTGGCAAGAAACCAAAGTTGTCGTTTCTTAAAGTTTGGGGATGCGATGCTTATGTGAAAAAGCTTCAACCTGATAAGCTCGAACCCAAATCGGTGAAATGTGTCTTCATAGGATACCCAAAGGAGACAGTTGGGTACACCTTCTATCACAGATCCGAAGGCAAGACATTCGTTGCTAAGAATGGATCCTTTCTAGAGAAGGAGTTTCTCTCGAAAGAAGTGAGTGGGAGGAAAGTAGAACTTGATGAGGTAATTGTACCTTCTCCCTTACTTGAAAGTAGTTTGTCGCAGAAACCGGTTTCTGAGACATCTACACCAAGTAGTGAGGAAGTTGATGATGTTGATCATGAAACTTCAGATCAAGTTACTACGTAACCACCGTAGATCAACCAGAGTAAGATCCGCACTGAGTGGTACGGTAATCCTGTTCGAAATCATGCTACTAGATCATGATGAACCTACGAACTATGAAGAAGCGATGGTGAGCCCAGATTCCGCAAAATGGCTTGAGGCCATGAAATCTGAGATGGGATCCATGTATGAAAACAAAGTATGGACTTTGGTTGACTTGCCCGAGGGTAGGCAAGCAATAGAAAACAAGTGGATCTTCAAGAAGAAGACTGAAGCTGACGGTAATGTTACTGTCTACAATGCTCGACTTGTCGCAAAGGGTTTTCGACAAGTTCAAGGGATTGACTACGATGAGACCTTCTCACCGTAGCGATGCTTAAGTCTGTCCGAATCATGTTAGCAATTGCCGCATTTTATGATTATGAAATTTGGCAAATGGATGTAAAGACTGCATTCTGAATGGATTTACGGAAGAAGAGTTGTATATGATGCAACCGAAGGTTTTATCGATCCAAAGGGAGCTAACAAAGTATGCAAGCTCCAGCGATCCATCTATGGACTGGTGCAAGCATCTCGGAGTTGGAATAAACGCTTTGATAGTGTAATGAAAGCATTTGGGTTTATACAGACTTTTGGAGAAGCCTGTATTTACAAGAAAGTGAGTGGGAGCTCTGTAGCATTTCTGATATTATATGTAGATGACATATTGCTGATCGGAAATGATATAGAATTTCTGGATAGCATAAAGGGATACTTGAATAAGAGTTTTTCAATGAAAGACCTCGGTGAAGCTGCATACATATTGGGCATTAAGATCTATAGAGATAGATCAAGACTCTTAATTGGACTTTCACAAAGCACATACCTTGACAAAATTTTGAAGAAGTTCAAAATGGATCAAGCAAAGAAAGGGTTCTTGCCTGTGTTACAAGGTGTGAAGTTGAGTAAGACTCAATGCCCGACCACTGCAGAAGATAGAGAGAAAATGAAAGATGTTCCTATGCTTCAGCCATAGGCTCTATCATGTATGCAATGCTGTGTACTGACTGATGTGTGCCTTGCTATAAGTTTAGCAGGAGGTACCAAAGTAATCCGAGTGGATCATGGACAGCGGTCAAGAACATCTGAAATACCGAAAAGGACTAAGGATATGTTTCTCGATATGGAGGTGACAAAGAGCTCATCGAACGGTTACGTTGATGCAAGCTTTGACACTCGATCCGGACGATTCTAAATCGCAGACCGGATACGATTTACACTAAACGGAGGAGCTGTCGGTTGGTGCAGTTCTAAACAAAGCGTCGTGGCGGGATCTACATGTGAAGCGAGTACATAGCAGCTTCGGAAGCAGCTAATGAAGGAGTGCGGATGAAGGAGTTCATATCCGATCTAGGTGTCATACCTAGTGCATCGGGTCCAATGAAAATCTTCGTGACAATCTATCGAGCAATTGCCTTAGCGAAGGAATCCAGATTTCACAAGAGGACCAAGCACATCAAGAGACGCTTCAATTCCATCCGGGACTTAGTCCGGTGGGAGACATAGAGATTTGCAAGATACATACGGATCTGAATGTAGCAGACCGTTGACTAAGCCTCTTCCACGAGCAAAACATGATCAACACCAAGACTCCATGGGTGTTAGAATCATTACTATGTAATCTAGATTATTGACTCTAGTGCAAGTGGGAGATGAAGGAAATATGCCCTAGAGGCAATAATATAGTTATTATTTATTTCCTTAATTCATGATAAATGTTTATCATTCATGCTAGAATTGTATTAACCGAAACATGATACATGTGTGAATGCATAGACAAACAATATGTCACTAGTATGCCTCTACTAGACTAGCTTGTTAATCAAAGATGGTTATGTTTCCGACCATAAACAAAGAGTTGTTATTTGATTAACAAGGTCACATCATTAGTAGAATGATCGATTGACATGACCCATTCCATTAGCTTAGCACACGATCGCTTAGTATGTTGCTACTGCTTTTATCCATGACTTATACATGTTCCTGTAACTATGAGATTATGCAACTCCGTTTACGGAGGAACACTTTGGTGCTACCAAACGTCACAACGAATCGGGTGATTATAAAGGAGTACTACAGGTGTCTCCAAAGGCAAATGTTGGGTTGGCATATTTGAGATTAGGTTTTGTCACCGATTGTCGGAGAGGTATCTCTGGGCCCTCTCGGTAATACACATCACTGAAGCCTTGCAAGCATTACAACTAATAAGTTAGCTGTGAGATGATGTATTACGGAACGAGTAAAGAGACTTGCCGGTAACGAGATTGAACTAGGTATTGGATACCGACGATCGAATCTCGGGCAAGTAACATACCGATGACAAAGGGAACAACGTATGTTGTTATGCGGTCTGACCGATAAAGATCTTCGTAGAATATGTAGGAACCAATATGGGCATCCAGGTCCCGCTATTGGTTATTGACCGGAGACGTGTCTCGGTCATGTCTGCATTGTTCTCGAACCGTAGGGTCCGCACGCTTAAGGTTTCGATGACAGTTATTATGAGTTTGTGTATTTTGATGTACCGAAGAAGTTCGGAGTCCCGGATGTGATCACGGACATGACGAGGAGTCTCGAAATGGTCGAGACATAAAGATTGATATATTGGAAGCCTATATTTGGAGTTTGAATGGTTCGGGTGAAAACGGAATTTATCGGAGTACCGGAGGTTACCGAACCCCGGGAACTAAATGGGCCTTAGTGGGCCTCGAGGGAGAAGAGGAGGGGCGGCCAGGGCAGACCGCGCCCTCCCCTAGTCCGAATAGGACAGGAGGAGGCGGCGCCCCTTTCCTCTCCCCCCCCCAATCCTACTCCAACTAGGAAGGGGGAGTCCTACTCGGTGGGAGTAGGACTCCTCAGCAGCGCCTCCCTTGGGCCGGCCGCACCTCCCCTCCCTCCTTTATATACGGGGCAGGGGGCACCCTAGAACACACAAGTTTGATCTACGGATCGTTCCTTAGCCGCAGCGGTGCCCCCTCCACCATATTCCACCTCGGTCATATCGTCGCAAGCTTAGGCGAAGCCTCGCGCCGATAGAACATCAAGATCATCACCACGCCGTCAGGTCTTGACGGAACTCTCCTCGACACTCGGCTGGATCGAGTCTGAGGGACGCCATCGAGCTGTACGTGTGTCAAGAACTCGGGGCGCCGAGTAACGGCGCGGGATCGGTCGGATCGCGAGGAGAACGTACGACTACTTCCTCTACGTTGTGATCGCTTCCGCTTCAGGTCTACGAGGGTACGTAGACAACACTCTCCCCTCTCGTTGCTATGCATCACCATGATCTTGCGTGTGCGTAGGAAATTTTTTGAAATTACTACGTTCCCCTACAGAGCACTGGCATCATAATGAACTTCCGCTTCATGCACAACCAAGGAGGAAGGTTATACAAACATAGAGTCACAGGCCAGGTGCTATGGTTGCTGCTCTGCTCCCCAAAAGGATTAATGCCATCTGCGCTTAGACCAAACCATACGCTCCTTGCGTCATCTGCAAACTCCTTCCCGTACTTTCTTTCGATTTTTCTCCACTGCGACCCGTCAGCGGGTACTCTCAACTTTCCGTCTTTCTTATGGTCTTCTCTGTGCCATCTCATCGCCTTGGCATGCTCTTTGTTTTGGAACAAACGTTTCAACCGTGGTATTATAGGAGAATACCACATCACCTTGGCAGGAATCTTCTTCCTGGGGCGCTCGCCCTCGACATCACCAGGCTCATCGCGGCTGATCTTATAGCGCAATGCACCACATACCGGGCAAGCGTTCAAATCCTCGTACTCACCGCGGTACAGGATGCAATCATTAGGGCATGCATGTATCTTTTGCACCTCTAACCCTAAAGGGCAGACAGCCTTCTTTGCTTCGTACGTACTCTCGGGAAATTCGTTGTCCTTTGGAAGCATATCCTTTATCATTACCAGCAACTTTCCAAATCCCTTGTCAGATACACCATTCTCTGCCTTCCATTGCAGCAATTCCAGTGTGGTGCCCAGCTTTTTCTTGTCACCTACGCAATTCGGGTACAACAATTTTTGTGATCCTCTAACATGCGCTGCAACTTCTTCTTCTCCAAATCACTTGCGAGATTTCTCTTTGCATCGGCAATGGCCCGACCTAGATCATCAACGGGCTCATCGATGCCTCTTCTTCAGCTTCTTCCCGCATTGCCGGCTCAGCTTCTTCCCGCATTACCAGGTCAGCTTCTTCCCCCATTGTTGTATCATCGTATTCAGGGAACCCATGGCGGGATAGCTGTCGTCGTCCTCTTGTTCTTCATTGTCTTCCATCATAACCCCTCTTTCTCCGTGCTTGGTCCAAACATTATAGTGGGGCATGAAACCGGACTCAAACAGGTGGACGTGAATGGTAATTGTGACCATTCTTACAGACACCACATGGACAAGGCATAAAACCATCCGCCCGCTTGTTTGCCTCAGCCGCAAGCAGAAAAGTATGCACGCCCTCAACGAACTGGGGTGAGCATCGGTCATCGTACATCCATTGCCGGCTCATCTTCATTACACAACACCGAATAGACCAAATTAATACAAGTTCATACATAAAGTTCATACAACACTTAAATGCAACAAACAAATAACTCTCTAGCTAAAGCATTTAAATGCAACAACAAATGCAATCAAGATCGCAACTAAGGTAACAATTGATCCAATAGCATAATGATACCAAGCCTCACTATCGATGGCATATTTTCTAATCTTTCTATTCTTCAAGCGCATTTTCTCCATCTTGATCTTGTGATCATCGAGGACATCGGCAACATGCAACTCCAATTCCATCTTCTCCCCCTCAATTCTTTTCAATTTTTCTTTCAAGTACTCGTTTTCTCTTTCAACTAAATTTAACCTCTCGACAATAGGGTCGGTTGGAATTTCCGGTTCACATACCTCCTAGATAAAAATATCTATGTCAACTTGATGGGCATAATTTGTCATAAACACGAAATGCAACTAATAGTTTTAAAATAGAATATACCACATCCGAATCATAACAAGGACGAGGGCCGACGGGGACGGATATCAAAACCATGGCACTATGTATAACAAACAACGTACGGGTAAGATAATTATTACATGATTAACTATATATCCAAATCACACAAACATCAATTTTTATATAAAATTACATGAACAAGAGGCTCACCACAAGGTGGTGCCGTGACGGGAGACAAGTCGAGGCGTCGGACGGTGGTTCTGACGGAGATTTAGAAGGCACTAAGTAAACCACACCTACATATGCAAACTAAGTGTTATTTTTGACCTCAAATTGCATATAAATCAAATACTAGCACATATATATATTTCCTCCCAAATTACTAAACTCACAAATTAGTAACTATATAAAGCATTGCAAGAGCTAATCTAGCAATGAGAGATGAAAGGACAAAGTTGCTAACCTTTGTCATCATTTGAATGGATGGGGGCCTTCAAATCTTGACAAATTTTGGGCAAATTTTGTGGTGAGCTCAAGGGGAAGAGGAGGAACAGAGAGGAGAGGAGAGGGGAAAGGGGGAAGAACAGAGCAAGCTGGACGAAGGGTTTATATGCAGGAGGACCTATAGTACCGGTTCGTGGCACGAACCGGTACTAAATCTTGGAGGGGCCCAGACTGACAACATCCTGCCACCACCCTCATTAGTACCGGTTCGTGGCACGAACCGGTGCCAAAGGTTAGCCACGAACTGGTACTAATGGGAGCGGCCCGGCTAGCCGTTGGAACCGGCACTAATGTATACATTAGTGCCGGCTCTAATACAAACCGGCACTAATGTGCTGCACATTTGACCCTTTTTCTACTAGTGTATATGGACTTAAACAGGCTCCCCGTGCGTGGCATGCACGCCTCGGCTCTGTTCTTCGGGCTCTTGGTTTTCTTCCCTCCACTGCTGACACATCCTTGTTCCTTCTTCAGCGTCCTGAGGTTATGATGTATCTCCTGGTTTATGTTGATGACATCATCCTCATCAGTTCCTCTGCTGTTGCTGCGGATCGTCTTGTGGCTGCTTTGAGTGGGGATTTTGTTGTCAAGGACTTAGGTGCTCTGCATTTTTTCCTTGGTCTGGAGGTCTCACGATCTTCTGCTGGGTTGACTCTTACTCAGAAGAAGTATTCTATGGATCTATTGCGTTTTGCTGGCATGCTAAAAAGTAAACATGCGATCACTCTGATGTCTACTACTGATCGGTTGTCTGCCCTGGATGTAGATCTTCTTTCACCTGATGATGCTACTGAGTATCGTAGTCTTGTTGGTGGTCTGCAGTATCTTACTATCACCAGACCAGATGTCTCTTATGCGATCAACCGTGTCATCGCCAAGATCTTCATGCGCCCGGGGCGTCTCATTGGTCGGTGTGAAACGATTCGCGCTATATCTCATTTCACTGCCTCTTATGGTTTACTTCTCCAGCCTGCGCCATCTTATGAGATCTCATCCTTTTCAGATGCAGATTTGGCCGGGTGTCCTGATGACAGGCGATCCACGGGGGGATATGCAGTGTTCCTTGGTCCTAATTTGATCGCCTGGAATGCTCGTAAGCAGGCTACTGTTTCTCGCAGCAGTACTGAAGCTGAGTACAAAGCAGTTGCTGATGCAACTACTGAGATCATATGGGTTCAGTCCTTGTTAAGAGAATTGAGAGTTCCTCCTGCTCGTTCTCCAGTGCTTTGGTGTGACAACATTGGTGCTACCTATCTCTCATCTAATCCGGTGTTTCATGCTCGAACAAAACACATTGAGGTAGACTATCATTTTGTTCGAGAACGTGTTGCACAGAAGCTCCTCAGTATCAAGTTCATCTCATCAAAAGATCAACTTGCTGACATCTTCACGAAGCCTCTTCCACAACCACAATTTGTAGGCTGTAGGCGCAATCTTAACTTACTTTGTACTTCAGGCTATAGTTAAGATTGAGGGAGGGTGTTAGACTGTATATCTATACGTGGACCCTTTGTACACATATGTAATTGTATTGTACCCTTTGGTACTCCTATATAATGAGATAGCCACACCCCATTTAGGGTGTCGAGCAGTTTCCCAAACTGTATGTTTTACAAACACTTCATCACAAATTTTAGGTTCACGATCTTCAAGCAAAACTTCATAGAGATAATCAAGTGCACTCAACCTACTAGCAATTGGTTCAACATAATTGGATCTTTTGACAAGATTAGAGTGGATGAGGATCCATAGAGATAATCAAGAAAAACTCCATAGATATTTTCCTAGTTCTTTTTCTAGTTTTTGGTGTGTTGACATGAAGGCAGAAAGCAACCAAACAAGCAAGCAAGCAAACAAAAAGGCAAACATGAAAAAGGAAAATAGAAAATATTTTCGTGTTTTTGTAAAAACGTTTTAGAAGTGGGGGAGATGAAAATAAGAGGAAAATGACAAATAATGTAAATTCAAGGAAATGAAAGTTTATGCGTAGGTACTTGATAGATGTTGGTGATGTCTCCCCGGCAACGGTGCCAGAAGTTCTTCCTGCTACCTGTGAGCTGCGTTGGGATTTCCCCAAAGAGGAGAGGATGATGCAGTACAGTGCATATAAGTATTTCCCTCAGTTAAGAACCAAGGTTGGGGAACGTTGCAGAAAATTAAAATTTTTCCTACGGCTTCACCAAGATCCATCTATGAGTTCATCTAAGCAACGAGTAAGGGGAGAGAGTTTGCATCTACATACCACTTGTAGATCGCGTGCGGAAGCTTGCAAGGTGATGATGGAGTCGTACTCGAACGTGATTCAGATCACCGATGCCAAGTGCTGAACGGACAGCACCTCCGCGTTCAACACACGTGCGGGACGAGCGGCGTCTCCTCCTTCTTGATCCAGCAAGGGGAAGGAGAGGTTGAGGAAGACAGCTCCACCGCGACCTGACGACGGCGTGGTGATGGTGGAGAAGCGATCTCGGCAGGGCTTCGCCGAGCTCTTACGGAGGAGATGTGTTGGGGAGGGGAAGGGCTGCGCCTTGGGAGTTGGTACAGCAGCCCCCTCCCCCCCCTTTATATAGGCCCTCAGGTGGCGGCCCTGGAGATCCAATCTCTGGGGGGCGGCCAAGGGGTGGAGTGCCCCCAAGCGGTGGGCGCCCCACCCCTAGGGTTTCAACCCTAGGCGCGGGGGTGGGCCTAGGGGCGCACCAGCCCCTGTGGGCTGGTTCCTTCCCCTTTGGCCCATGGGGCCCTCGGGATAGGTGGCCCCACCGGTGGACCCCAGGACCCTTCGGTGGTCCCGCTATTTTACCGAAACCCCGAAACTTTCCCGATGGCGAAACACCACTTCCTATATATTATTCTTTACCTCCGGACCCTTCCGAACTCCTCGTGACGTCAGGGATCTCATCAGGGACTCGAACAACATTCGGTGGTCACATACTTGACTTCCTACTAACCCTAAGCGCCACCGAACCTTAAGTGTGTAGACCCTACGGGTTCGGAGACACGCAGACATGACCGAGACGACTCTCGGGCAATAACCAACAGCGGGTCGGATATCCATGTTGGCTCCTACATGCTCCTCGATGATTTCATCGGTTGAACCACGATGTCGAGGATTCGATCAAACCTCGTATACAATTCCCTTTGTCAATCGGTGCGTTACTTGCCCGAGACTCGATCGTCGGTATCTCAATACCTTGTTCGGTCTCGTTACGGCAAGTCACTTTACTCGCATCCGAATGCATGATCCCGTGGCCAACACCTTGGTCACATTGAGCTCATTATGATGATGCATTACCGAGTGGGCCCAGAGATACCTCTCCGTCATACGGAGTGACAAATCCCGATCTCGATCCGTGTCAACCCAACAGATACTTTCGGAGATACCGTAATGCACCTTTATAGTCACCCGATTCGTTGTGACGTTTGATACACCCAAGGCACTCCTACGGTAACCGGAGTTACACGATCTCATGGTCGAAGGAAGAGATACTTGACATTGGCAAAGCTTCTAGCAAACGAACTATACGATCTTTTATGCTATGCTTATGATTGGGTCTTGTCCATCACATCATTCTCCTAATGATGTGATCCGTTATCAACGACATCTAATGTCCATAGTCAGAAACCATGACTATCTATTGATCACAACGAGCTAGTCAACTAGAGGCTCACTAGGGACTCATTGGGTCTAAGTGTTCACGTGTATTACGATTTCGGATAATGCGGTTATAGCATGAACAAATGACAATTATCATGAACATTGAAATATAATAATCCTTTTATTATTGCCTCTAGGGCATATTTCCAACAGTCTCCCACTTGCACTAGAGTCACCAATCTAGTTACATTGTGATGAATCGAACACCCATAGAGTTACGGTGTTGATCATGTTTTGCACGCGAGAGAGGTTTAGTCAACGGATCTGCGACATTCGATCCGTGTGCACTTTGCAAATCTCTATGTCTCCATCTTGAACATTTTCACGGATGGAGTTGAAACGACGCTTGATGTGCTCGGTCTTCTTGTGAAACCTGGGCTCCTTGGCAAGGGCAATAGCTCCGGTGTTGTCACAGAAGAGTTTGATCGCCCCGACGCATTGGGTATGACTCCTAGGTCGGTGATGAACTCCTTCACCCAAATCGCTTCATGCGCTGCCTCCGAGGCTGCCATGTACTCCGCTTCACACGTAGATCCCGCCACGACGCTCGCTTGCAGCTGCACCAGCCATCGCTCCACCATTCAACATATACACGTATCCGGTTTGTGACTTAGAGTCATCAGATCTGAGTCGAAGCTAGCATCGACGTAACCCTTACGACGAGCTCTTCGTCTCCTCCATAAACGAAACATGTCCTTTGTCCTTTTCGGTACTTCGGGATATTCTTGACCGCTGTCCAAAGTGTTCCTTGCGGGGTTACTTTGGTATCTTGCAACCAAACTTACGGCAAGGTTTACATCGGTGCAGTACACAGCATGGCATACATAATAGATCCTATGGCTGAAGCATAGGGATGACACTCATCTCTTCTTTATCTTTTGTCGTGGTGGGTGGTCGAGCTGAGCTCAGTTTCACACCTTGCAACATAGGCAAGAACCCTTCTTGGACTGATCCATTTTGAACCTCTTCAAAATCTTATCAAGGTATGTGCTTTGTGAAAGACCTATGAGGCGTCTCGATCTATCTCTATAGATCTTGATGCCTAATATATAAGCAGCTTCTCCAAGGTCCTTCATTGAAAAACACTTGTTCAAGTAGGCCTTAATGCTGTCAGAAGTTTTGTATCATTTCCCATCAAGAGTATGTCATCTACATATAATAGGAGAAATGCTACTGAGCTCCCACTCACTTTCTTGTAAACGCAGGCTTCTCCATAAGTCTCGCATAAACCCAAACGCTTTGATCATCTCATCAAAGCGAATGTTCCAACTCCGAGATGCTTGCACCAGTCCATAAATGGATCATTGGAGCTTGCATACTTTGTTAGCGTTCGAGGATCGACAAAACCTTCCGGCTGCATCATATACAGCTCTTCCTTAAGATGTCCATTAAGGAATGCCGTTTTGACGTCCATCGCCATATCTCATAATCATAGTATGCGGCAATTGCTAACATGATTCGGACGGACTTAAGCTTCGCCACGGAGAGAATGTCTCGTCGTAGTCAATCCCTTGAACTTGTCGATAACCCTTAGCGACAAGTCGAGCTTTATAGATGGTAACATTACCATCCGCGTCCGTCTTCTTCTTAAAAATCCATTTATTTTCTATCGCTCGCCGATCATCGGGCAAGTCTGTCAAAGTCCATACTTTGTTTTCATACATGGATTCTATCTCGGATTTCATGGCCTCAAGCCATTTGTTGGAATCCGGGCCCGCCATTGCTTCTTCATAGTTCGAAGGTTCATTGTTGTCTAGCAACATGATTTCCATGACAGGGTTGCCGTACCACTCTGGTGCGGAACGTGTCCTCGTGGACCTTCGAAGTTCAGTAGCAACTTGATCCGAAGTACCTTGATCATCATCAACGTTTTCCTCTTCAGTTGGTGTGGGCATCACAGGAACAGTTTCCTGCGCTGCACCACTTTCCCGTTCGAGAGGTAGTACTTCATCGAGTTCTACTTTCCTCCCACTTACTTCTTTCGAGAGAAACTCTTTCTCCAGAAAGCATCCGTTCTTGGCAACAAAGATCTTGCCTTCGGATCTTAAGTAGAAGGTATACCCGACAGTTTCCTTAGGGTATCCTATGAATACGCATTTTTCCGACTTGGGTTCGAGCTTTTCAGGTTGAAGTTTCTTGACATAAGCATCGCATCCCCAAACTTTTAGAAACGACAGCTTAGGTTTCTTCCCAAACCATAATTCATATGGTGTCGTCTCAACGGATTTAGACGGTGCCCAATTTAAAGTGAATGTAGCTGTCTCTAGAGCGTATCCCCAAAATGATAGCGGTAAATCGGTAAGAGACATCATAGACCGCACCATATCCAATAGAGTGCGATTCGACGTTCGGACACACCGTTTATTTGAGGTGTTCCAGCGGCGTGAGTTGTGAAACGATTCCACATTTTCTTAAGTGTGTACCAAATTCGTGACTTAAGTATTCTCCCCCACGATCTGATCGTAGGAACTTTATCTTTCGGTCACGTTGATTCTCTACTTCACTCTGAAATTCCTTGAACTTTTCAAAGGTCTCAGACTTGTGTTTCATTAAGTAGACATACCCATATCTACTTAAGTCATCAGTGAGAGTGAGAACATAACGATATCCTCCATGAGCCTCAACGCTCATTGGACCGCTTTACATCGGTATGTATGATTTCCAACAAGTTGGTCGCTCGCTCCATTGTTCCGGAGAACGGAGTCTTGGTCATTTTGCCTAAGAGGCAAGGTTCGCATGTGTCAAACGATTCATAATCAAGAGACTCTAAAAGTCCATCAGCATGGAGCTTCTTCATGCGCTTGACACCAATGTGACCAAGGCGGCGATGCCACAAGTATGTGGGACTATCGTTATCAACTTTACATCTTTTGGCATCCACACTATGAACATGTGTAATATTACGCCGAGATTCATCAAGAATAAACCATTGACCATCGGAGCATGACCATAAAACATATCTCTCATATAAATCGAACAACCATTATTCTCAGACTTAAATGAGTAGCCATCTCAGATAAACGAGATCCAGATACAATGTTCATGCTCAAACTTGGCACTAAATAACAATTATTGAGGTTTAAAACTAATCCCGTAGGTAAATGTAGAGGCAGCGTGTCGACGGCGATCACATCGACCTCGGAACCATTCCCGACGCGCAAGATCGTCACCTCGCCCTTCGCCGGTCTCCGTTTATTCCGCAGCTCTGCTGTGAGTTACATATGTGAGCAACGGCACGGTATCAAATACCGGGAGTTACTACGAGTAATGGTAAGGTACACATCAATTACATGTATATCAAATATACCTTTGGTGTTGCCGGCCTTCTTATCCGCTAAGTATTTGGGGCAGTTCCGCTTCCAGTGCCCCTTCCCCTTGCAATAAAAGCACTCAGTCTCAGGCTTGGGTCCATTCTTTGACTTCTTCCCGGCAACAGGCTTACCGGGCGCGGCAACATCTTTGCCGTCCTTCTTGAAGTTCTTCTTACCCTTGCCCTTCTTGAACTTAGTGGTCTTATTGACCATCAACACTTGATGTTCTTTCTTGATTTCAGCCTCTGCTGACTTCAGCATCGAGAACACTTCAGGAATGGTCTTTACCATCCCCTGCATGTTGTAGTTCATCACAAAGCTCTTGTAGCTTGGTGGGAGCGACTGGAGGATTCTGTCAATGACCGCCTCATCTGGGAGGTTAATGTTCAACTGGGTCATACGTGCGTGCAACCCAGACATCTTCAGGATGTGTTCACTGACAGAACTGTTCTCCTCCATCTTACAACTGTAGAACTTGTCGGAGACATCATATCTCTCGACCCGGGCATGAGCTTGGAAAACTAGTTTCAGCTCTTGAACATCTCATATGCTCCGTGATGCTCAAAACGCTTTTGGAGCCCGGTTCTAAGCTGTAGAGCATGCCGCATCGAACGAGGGAGTAATCATCAAGACGAGTTTGCCAAGCGCTCATAACGTCTTGGTTCTTCAGGGACGGAGCGGCACCTAGCGGTCCTTCTAGGACATATTGCTTCTGGCAGCTATGAGGATGATCTCGGGTTCGGACCCAGTCCGTATAGTTGCTGCCATCATCTTTCAGCTTGGTTTCTCTAGGAAGCGTTGAAGTTCATGTTGACATTAGCGTTGGCCATTGATCTACAAGACATATTTGCAAAGGTTTTAGACTAAGTTCATGATAATAAAGTTCTTAATCAAAATTATGAACTCCCACTTAGATTAGACATCCCTCTAGTCATCTAAGTGTTACACGATCCGAGTCGACTAGCCCGTGTCCGATCATCACGTGAGACGGACTAGTCATCATCGGTGAACATCTTCATGTTGATCGTATCTTCCATACGACTCGTGTTCGACCTTTCGGTCTCCGTGTTCCGAGGCCATGTCCGCACATGCTAGGCTCGTCAAGTTAACCCTAAGTGTTTTCGCTGTGTAAATCTGTCTTACACCCGTTGTATGTGAACGTAAGGATCCATCACACCCGATCATCACGTGGTGCTTAGAAACGACGAACTGTAGCAACGGTGCACAGTTAAGGGAGAACACTTCTTAAATTTTTTTTGTAAGGGATCATCTTATTTACTACCGTCGTCCTAAGTAAACAAGATGTAAAAGCATAATAAACATCACATGCAATTATATAGTTGTGACATGATATGGCCAATATCATCAAGCTCCATTGATCTCCATCTTCGGGGCTCCATGATCATCTTGTCACCGGCTTGACACCATGATCTCCATCATCATGATCTCCATCATCGTGTCTTCATGAAGTTGTCACGCCAACGACTACTTCTACTTCTATGACTAACGCGTTTAGTAATGAAGTAAAGTAGTTTACATGGCGTTCTTCAATGACACGCAGGTCATACAAAAAATAAAGACAACTCCTATGGCTCCTGCCGGTTGTCATACTCATCGACATGCAAGTCGTGAATCCTATTACAAGAACATGATCTCATACATCACAATTCATCATTCATCACAACTTCTGGCCATATCACATCACATGATCAATCGCTGCAAAAACAAGTTAGACGTCCTCTAGTTGTTGTTGCATCTTTTACGTGGCTGCGATTGGGTTCTAGCAAGAACGTTTTCTTACCTACGAATCACCACAACATGATTTTGTCAACTTCTATTTACCCTTCATAAGGGCCCTGTTCATCGATTCCGCTCCAACTAAAGTGGAGAGACAGACACCCGCCAGCCACCTTATGCAACTAGTGCATGTCGATCGGTGGAACCGGTCTCACGAAGCGTACATGTAAGGTTGGTCGGGCGCTTCATCCCACAATACCGTTGAGCAAGAAAAGACTAGTAGAGGCAAGTAAGATGACAAGATCAACGCCCACAACAAATTGTGTTCTACTCGTGCATTAGAGAACTACATAGACCTAGCTCATGATGCCTTTGTTGGGGAGCGTTGCAGAAAATTAAAATTTTTCCCACGGCTTCACCAAGATCCATCTATGAGTTCATCTAAGCAACGAGTAACGGAGAGAGTTTGCATCTACATACCACTTGTAGATCGCGTGCGGAAGCTTGCAAGGTGATGATGGAGTCGTACTCGAACGTGATTCAGATCACCGATGCCAAGTGCTGAACGGACAGCACCTCCGCGTTCAACACACGTGACGGGACGAGCGGCGTCTCCTCCTTCTTGATCCAGCAAGGGGAAAGAGAGGTTGAGGAAGACAGCTCCACCGGCAGACGACGGCGTGGTGATGGTGGAGAAGCAAGATCTCGGCAGGCTTCACGAGCTCTTACGGAGGAGATGTGTTGGGGAGGGAGGGCTGCGCCTTGGGAGTTGGTACAGCAGCCCCCTCCTCCCCTTTATATAGGCCCCCAGGTGGCGGCCCCGAGATCCAATCTCCGTGGGGCGGCGGCAAGGGGTGGAGTGCCCCCAAGCCGGTGGGCGCCCCCCCCTAGGGTTTCAACCCTAGGCGCGGGGGTGGGCCTAGGGGCGCACCAGCCCCTTGTGGGCTGGTTCCTTCCCCTTGGCCCATGGGGCCCTCCGGGATAGGTGGCCCCACCGGTGGACCCCCTAGGACCCTTCCGGTGGTCCCGCTACTTTTACCGAAACCCCAAACTTTCCCGATGGTCAAACACCACTTCCTATATATTATTCTTTACCTCCGGACCCTTCCGAACTCCTCGTGACGTCAGGGATCTCATCCGGACTCGAACAACATTCGTGGTCACATACTTGACTTCCTACTAACCCTAAGCGCCACCGAACCTTAAGTGTGTAGACCCTACGGGTTCGGGAGACTTGCAGACATGACCGAGACGACTCTCGGGCAATAACCAACAGCGGGTCGGATATCCATGTTGGCTCCTACATGCTCCTCGATGATTTCATCGGTTGAACCACGATGTCGAGGATTCGATCAAACCCTGTATACAATTCCTTTGTCAATCGATGCGTTACTTGCCCGAGACTCGATCGTCGGTATCTCAATACCTTGTTCGTCTCGTTACGGCAAGTCACTTTACTCGTACCGCAATGCATGATCCCGTGGCCAACACCTTGGTCACATTGAGCTCATTATGATGATGCATTACCGAGTGGGCCCAGAGATACCTCTCCGTCATACGGAGTGACAAATCCCAGTCTCGATCCGTGTCAACCCAACAGATACTTTCGGAGATACCTGTAATGCACCTTTATAGTCACCCAGTTACGTTGTGACGTTTGATACACCCAAGGCACTCCTACGGTAACCGGGAGTTACACGATCTCATGGTCGAAGGAAGAGATACTTGACATTGGCAAAGCTTCTAGCAAACGAACTATACGATCTTTTATGCTATGCTTATGATTGGGTCTTGTCCATCACATCATTCTCCTAATGATGTGATCCCGTTATCAACGACATCTAATGTCCATAGTCAGGAAACCATGACTATCTATTGATCACAACGAGCTAGTCAACTAGAGGCTCACTAGGGACTCATTGGGTCTAAGTGTTCACACGTGTATTACGATTTCCGGATAATACAGTTATAGCATGAACAAATGACAATTATCATGAACATTGAAATATAATAATCCTTTTATTATTGCCTCTAGGGCATATTTCCAACAATCAACCTAGTAAGAGAACCACGAAACATATCGTTAGCAGTACCTGCACACAAAAAAGCAAATACTTGCATCCAACACGAACAAGGGGTTGTCAATCCCTTGGCGGTTAATTGCAAGGATTAAATCTCGTAGTGATAGATAGATAATTAAAACGAAAAATAAAATAAAATAAAGAAAAAATGTTGCAAGGTATTTTTTATTAATATATGATAAAAGTAGATCCAAGGGCCATAGTTTTCATTAGAGGTTTCTATCTTGAAAATAGAATACAGTGGATAAACAAATTACTGTTAGGCAATTGATAAAAAAGTGAATAATTATGACGATATCCAAGGCAATGATCATATATATTGGCATCACGTCCAAGACAAGTAGAATGACTCCTACCTGCATCTACTACTATTACTCCACACATCGACCGCTATCCAGCATGCTTCTAGAGTATTAGTTCATAAAGAACGGAGTAACGCCTTAAGAAATATGACATGATGTAGACAAAGTAAACTCACTAGCACAACCCACATATTACTACCCTTATATCGCAAAACTATTGCAAGGAATCAAACATATCATATTCAGTGATCTACATGAAAGGTTTTACGATATCCTTCTTGAATACCTATCATATTGGGACCAAATTCATAGCTTGTACTAATTTCCATTACTATTGTCAATTATTTAAAATATATAAGTGAATCATGAGAGTGCGAATATTTCTTTAAAATGTAACCACCGTCGTGCTCTAAAAGATATAAGCGAAGTACTATAGCAACTACCTAGCTCAAAAAATATAAGCGAAGCACATAGAGTATTCTAACAAATCACGAAAAATGTGTGTCCCTCTCAAAAAGGCGTGTCTAGAAAAGATGATTGTGACAAACTAAAAAGCAAACAAATCAAAGACTCATATAATACACGACGCTCCAAGCAAAACTCATATCATGTGATGAATAAAAATATAGCTCCAAGTAAAATTACTGATAGTTGGTAGAAGAAAGAGGGGATGCCTTCTGGGGCATCCCCACGCTTAGATGCTTCGGAGTCTATGAATATTATCTTGGGTTGCCTTTTTCATCCCCAAGCTTAGGCTCTTGCCACTCCTTATTCCTTCAAACATCGTGATCTCACCCAAAACTTGAAAACTTCAGCACACAAAACTCAACAAAAACCATCATGAGATCCGTTAGTATAACAAAGCAAATCACTACTTTAGGTACTGTTGTAAACCCATTCATAATTTATTATTGCATTATAACTACTGTATCCTGACTTCACTGTTGCTTACAACCCCTGATACATCCACAATTCATCAAAACAAGCAAACAATGCAACAAAAATAGAATCTGTAAAAAATAGAACAATCTGTAGTAACTCGAACAGTGACCATACTTCTGTAACTCCAAAAATTCTGAAAAACTAGGGCAACGTGGGAAATTTGTATATAAACCATGTGTAGAAAATTCAGAATTGTATCGCGCTCTATGAAATCTCAACAATTATGGCATGGGACGCAAAAGTTTATGTTTTGCACAGAATCAAAGTAACTATCATCCAAATCATCCGAAAGGCTTTAGTTGGCACAAACACTAATTTAAAGCACAACCATAACAGTATCATAATTTTTTGCGCAAAAAAACAAAAAAAAGATAACTATTGGGTTATCTCATAACAGGCTCTTTCTTTATAGGGATTAAGATAGGCTTTGAGATTTCAATGATGCTCACATTAAAGATAAGAATTGAAGCACAGAGATAGCATCATAATAAATGTGAAAAACACATTTAAGTCGAACATACTTCCTATTCATAGGTATTTTATATGCAAATAAATTATCAGGACAAGAAATATCTAGCATATGCAAAGGAGAGGAATAAAACATTGACAATCTCAACATAACGAGAGGTAATTTAGTAACATTAAAATTTCTACAACCATATTTTCCTCTCTCATAATATTTACATGTAGGGCCATAATCAAATTCAACGACATATCTATCATATAATATTCTCTCTCCATGATCAACATGCATAAAATTCTTATAGTCTTCCAACATAATGTGATTAACATTAACTAAAGTCATAACCACTCCAAATCCACTTTTATCAAAAACTTCATAAGATGAACAATCTCCAAATATGTGGGATTATTTTTAATTAGAGTTGTCACTCTTCCAAACCCACTTTCAATATTATTGCAAACATATTCATCATTAGGGTTAAATAAATTTTCAAGATCATGAGAAGCATTATCACCCCAATCATGATCATTGCAGCAAGTAGTGGACATAGCAAAATTATCATCCCCAAGCTTGTAGTTTGGCATTGACATTAATAGAATTTATAATAACATCATTGCAATCATGCTTTTTATTCAAGGAGCTATCATGAATCACCTTATAAGTTTCTTCTTCTAACACTTCATCACAATTTTCAGATTCACGATCTTCAAGCAAAACTTCATAGAGTGATTAAGTGCATTCAACCCACTAGAAATTGGTTCAACATAATTGAATCTTTTCAAAAGTTTAGCAGGTGGATGAGGATCCATATGTATTTAATTTTCCAAGTTCTTTTTCTTTTTTTGGTGTGTTGACACGAAGGCAAAAAGCAAGCAAGCAAACAAAAATGCAAATGTGAAAAAGGCAAAAGAAAAATATTTTTGTGTTTTTGTAAAAACGTTTTAGAAGTGGGGGTGATGAAAAACGAGAGGCAAATGGAAAATAATGTAAATGCAAGGAGATGAAAGTTTACGCGTAGGTACTTGATAGATGTTGATGATGTCTCCTAGGCAACGGCGCCAGAAATTCTGCCTGCTACTTGTGTGCTTCGTTGGGATTTCCCCGTAAAGGATATGATGATGCAATACAATAGAGATAAGTATTTCCCTCAGTTAAGAACCAAGGTTATCAATCTAGTAGGAGAACCATGCAACACCTTGTTAGCAGTACTTGCACACAAAATAACAAATACTTGCACCCAACGCGGACAAGGGGTTGTCAATCCCTCGGCGGTTAATTGCAAGGATTAAATCTCGTAGTGATAGATAGATAGATAATTAAAATCCAAAGTAAAATAAAATAAACAAAAATTGTAGCTAGATATTTTTGATTTTAATATATGATAAAAAGTAGACCCGGGGCCCTAGTTCTCATTAGAGGCTTATCTCTTGAAAATAGCACATTGTGGGTACACAAATTACTATTGGCCAATTGATAGAACAGTAAATAATCATGAAGATATCCAAGTAAATGATCATATATAGGCAACACGTCCGAGACAAGTAGACTATTACTCCACACATCTACTGCTATGCAGCATGCATCTAGAGTATTAAGTTCATAAAGAATTAATGGAGTAACACCTTAAGCAAGATAACATGATGTAGACAAATTAACTCACACATGAACAAACTCCATCCTTTTATCCTGAATGGCAACAATACAAATACGTGTCATGTCCCTTTGTGTTACTGGGATATAGATCACCGCAAGATTGAACCCATCACAAAACACATGTCCCATTGCAAGAAAAATCAATCTAGTTGGCCAAACCAAATCAATATATCAAAGAGAAATGCAAAGCTATAATAATCATGCATAAAAGTGTTTAGAGAAAACTCAAATAATATTCGTGGATAATCTGATCATAAACTCACAATTCATCGGATCCCAACAAACACAACGCTAAAGGTGATTTCCTCGAATAGATCTCCAAGAACATCAAGGAGAAAATTGTATTGAAGATCAAAGAGAGAGAAGAAGCCATCTAGCTACTAAATATGAACCTGTAGGTTTGTGGTAAAGTACTCACACATCGTCGGAAGCCAGCAAGGTTGATGTAGAGCCCCTCCATGGTGGAGTCCCCCTAGCAGAGTACCAAACAAGGCCTCCAAATGGGATCTCTCGAGAACAGAAGCTTGCGGCGGAGGAATTTCTTTTGGGTGTCTCCCTGTTGGTTTCCCGATTTTAGAGAATTTATAGAGGCGAAATTAGGTCAAATAGGTGAACATGGGCCCCTCAAGCCACCAGGGCACGCCCACCCCCGGGCACGCCGTGGTGCCTCGTGGGAGCCTCCTTCATCTTCTGGCCCTCTCCCAAAGCTTCCATGGTCTCTTATGTCTAAAAAAAATCTCCAAAAAGTTTCGTGGCATTTGGACTCAATTTGGTACTAATATTCTGAAAAACCAAAATAGGCAAAAAACAACAACTTGCACTGGGCAGTAAGTTGATAGGTTAGTCCCAAAAAATGATATATAATGACATATAAATGCATATAAAACATCCAAGATTGATACTATAATAGCATGGAACAATAAAAATTTATAGATACATTGGAGACATATCGGTGCAATTCTGAATCATTATATTGTATCTCCATCTGATCATCAATTCTTGTATTACATTGTAAGTACTCTTCCCCTTCATCTCTTCCATCGTCGTCTCTTTCTGATTCATCAATAAGTTCATCTGTTTCAAATTGATCTTCATCAAAATCTGTTTCGAACTCTTCTTTAGGGATTGAATATTGCTGAAAATGATTGCCTTTGTTGCTTCCTTCTACAATCTTTGAATTTTTTTGTTGAAAATGTTCACTTCTTGGCACTTTTGATAACTAATGCTCCTCTTGAAAATGGTTAACTTTGATTGTTATTTAATGTTTTCATTAGTTATCTGGTAGTGCATATTTTTTGAATAATTTATTTGTTTTCAAAGTATAAGTACCTCGAAATTATTCCTCATTATAGCAGGGTAGTGAAGCTTGAAATATGGATTGCCATATTGTCGGTACGAAGATGACTCATCATAGTCATTTGTTGCTTCAATTTTGTGTAAGATTGTCTTGCTCCTTGTATTAGATTGGGTGTTGCTAGTTCATTCATAATCTCAAATGCTTGTTTACCATATTGAGCTTCATCTAATTCCTGTAACTCACGGAAGATTTTAACCAATGCAAAATGGATTTTTGTTTTTATTTTTTACGTGATGTCATGTGGTGTTGTTTTTGTGAGGATAGGTCTCAGCTTACCTCGTTTTGTTTTGCTCTTTTATGATGACCTTCTTCCTCCCTATTTTGTTGTGCAAGCAAAGTGTCCTTCTAATGCAATTTTTGAACATCATTAATACAATTTTTTTTCTAATACTACACATTCAGAAAGCTTATCTAGTTGATAACATTTGTTTGATAATGCATTTGTTGATATCCCTTAACTGAATTTTTAGGCACCCGCAAAACCATTGTGCAGTAATTAGTAAACTACAATGTTATTTTAATTTAAGTTAATATTTATGTTTCCTTATTTTTATTATGGTTACCTTGTTATCTTTTCTAGGTACTTCATGCTCTTGAACAATGTCTGCTATTTTGGTTGTCTAAGCAAGCAATTTTATTTTAATGATTAGACCAAATGATATGAACACGAACAATTCTAAATTACACTTTAGATGGGTGAATAACTTCATATTATCAACAATTGGAGTTTTCCTGCTACCATTACCTTGGTTTTTGTTGTTTTCCTTGATGTCGTTCTATTTCTTGCTTATGCTTTATGTATGCGAAATCTCCAACCTGCATGTGGAACAATAGCAACATTAATTTTATAATCAGAGGAGGAAACTGAAGAACAATCAAATTACTATTATGCTTTGTGTACTTGATCCAAATGAATCCTTTGAGTATTACATTGTTCTAGTGCTCCACTCTTTTGGTTGTCCAAATGGTGTTATTGTGATATTGCTCACTGTGGTCATTGTATGCTTTGCTACCCATTGCAGGAATGTTTGCTTATGCTGACTATGTGCAATATGTACTTCCTCATTGTGCAAATTCAGGAAGTATCTAATCTTTCTCTAAACATCAACACCCATTGTTCTTTATGTCAAATTGACTTTGATTTAATCTCAGTTTTAGTATATGTATTGGGGAAGGGTTAACGTTCTGTTTTGATTTATGTATTTTGGGGGGTAACATGCTACCCTCTAATTCATTCTGTTATAGATAACATTCTATTTTGTATTTGAAATCTATTTTGATTTAGGATGTAGTTTTATAGAAGAGTGATGAGTGCATGTGTTTTGGTTTCGAAATATCTATCTGTTTCCACTAATCTATTTCGAATTTCACATTTCATGGATAGAGATATACAGAGAGTAGGAATTTTGATGGGGAGATGATGATTTAGCGAGTGCGGATCAAAAGGGAGAAACCCCGTGGGTTCTTTCTTGCGCTTCTTTCCTTTAATTTTTGTCCCCTGTCTGTTCTGCTTTGGATATGTGTTTTCTTCTTCATCCATGGCGGCGCCAGCATGGGTTCAGTTGTAGGGAGGAAGAAGAGGAAGGAAGGAGTGAAATGTACTTGACCCAGGGCTCTGTGCGGTGGTTAAGTCAGAGAACACTAAAGGCGCAATGGGTTAATGGGTTTTCTCGATGCTGGTCTGTTTTAGTTGGGCTTGGTTTTTGTGGACAGAGGACACTAATGGCAGAACCGCTGTGCTGGGCTGATCTACTGACCCCCATTTTGGGTCAGTCAATTCTGTTTGCACTGAAGTTGTTTCTGGTCTTCAGATCAGAAACTCATGGTGGATCGAAATTCGACAAACCCAAATTGAAAATTTAACAAGAAATCTCCCCTATTTTACATCATTTTTGAATTGTTTGGGTTGCTTACCACATGTGTCACGTGGTTCCCAAAAGTTTACATCCTTATTAAACACGGCTGTCCAATGAACCTTTCACAAGCCTCATAACACACAATACTATTTTTAACATAAAGTCTACAAGCGCATGATGATCATATTTCTAACTTCACCCACGTTTGTAGCTCAAAACAGAGTACACTGCCTGCACGACTGCACAAACTAGCCCAACGACTGCTGCCAGGAGCCCGACAGCAAGCCAGGGGTTGCTGAAGTATTTCCGCCTCAGCCATGCCATCCACTTCCGTGAGGAGCTCCGAGACCGCTTCTCTAGAATTGAGCATGTCTCCCGCAGGTAGTTGCAATCGGGGTCGTCAGGGTCGAATTGGATCCCCTTGCAAAGGTCGGAGAAGCATTTCGCCACCTCGTCGTTGTTGCCGTGGCCGTGTACAATGACATCTCTCTTCGACAACAGCTCCACGTCCTTCGTGGTGCAGGCCATCTGGGACATGAACACGCAGTATGCCGTGACGTGGCTCCCCACTGCCTCCCGGTTCCGCTGCTCCAGCTCCATCAGGTTGCGCAGCAGCCGCCACGTCTCACTGTCGATGTCCAGGCGGGGGACCTCCAGCGTGCTGCCTCCTCCATTCAGCTTCACGTCGAGGATGGAGCGCATGCCCTTCTCATTCATGGCCCGACCCTTGAACTTCACCCCTGCGAAGCTGTACTCTGTCGCCGAGCGCCACCGGCGCACCTGACCGGAGTCGTTTACGGTGGCAGCAGGCGGGGCGGAGGGTGGAGTAGGCTTCAAATGCATATGAAGAAGATGGAGAAGGTTGCCAGGCACGGTTGGCTGCGGCGGCACCATGGCCGGCGCTGCCTCTTTATACTTCTGTCTTCTCATGAGATCGAGGGCATACTCTGTGATCTCGTTAATCACACGATCCTTACCATCCAAAGCCGTCAGCTCTCCAATCTTCTGGAGGACGAAGAAAGGTATCTGGTTCTCGGCGAGGTAGAAGACGTCGCGGACCACCGCCAGCGCCTCCGCCCTGTTCGCCGATGGGACGCCGACATCTACAGTCACAGGCGCATCACCTGCGGGATGTGCTTGGAAGCCAACGAGGCGGGAGAGTATGTAGCAGCCGTCGAGGAGGAGCATGCGTACAAACTGCTCACTCGTCATGTCAGCAAACGTGTTGGCGTAGCAGTTCCTCACGGATTCTTCGAGGCATCTGAGCTCGTTGATGTAGACGTTCACCGTCATGCCGGGTCTCGTTGCTCTTGCAGCTGAGAGAACCTTGTGAACACTCGTCAGCTTGTCATGCTCCATGGCGAGGTGCGGGTTCCTGCTCTGGGGGCGAGGGTAGTTGTACGGACCGATGGCGACGTGGTCGGGATCGTACTCGCCGCAGTCGACGTTGCGAGTGAGGTCGCGGACCTTGGCGACGATGATGGGACAAGAAGAACGCCCGCCCCCGACCTGCGCCTGGGATGAGTTGAGGGCGTCTAGCTTGCCACTGAGCTCATTGGCCAGCTGAGCCATCTCTATAACGTGGGAATTGGCAGAATCGCTAGATTGGCCTGCAATGAAAGCATATACTGTATATATTAATATATATATGAATGAATGTCGACCTGTCAGAAAACAGAGTTTTCTTGGCACCTTGCTGCTCCATTTGCTTGTCCACGAATAGTAAGCCAATTGATTGCCTTACTCTCCCGACTTGAGTTGTGTTGCCCTCTCAACGCTCAGTTCACGCTTTGTTTCAGAGTTGGTAGCCTGGCTGGCAAGTGGCAACTGTATATGTAACCCTTCATCTCCTACTTTACATTTCGTTGAGGATAAGAATAGAAGATTCACGCGCAGGCAAGATCTGTTAGATTACTTAGGAAGCTGCTCAAAAGCTGCGATATATAATTGACACACTTTGCAAAAAGGAATTGACATATCAGCTGGAGTCAAGTCAAGCACTAAGGTGAAGTGAAGGTGTGCATTTTATTTCCCCCTCGATCGTGCATCTTTCTGAAAAGTGAAAGCTAGTAGGATTCCCGCTTGATAGAGCGCAAGGTTGAGTGGCTACAACAAAAGGACGAATGGTTTGGCGTGACCTGCTTGTGCACGTTTGATTCCCTGCCTGCATCGCCATCAGGCCTAGAGGCAGCACCGGCCAGCCGAGAAAGGAGTACTATAGCTAGCTACTTCGCTGCTTTTCCTGCTTGGCAACGAGGCCAAGTATCCATGGTCCATCTTGCTACCTTCCGTGACGTACGTCCAGCAGTTTGGAATAGTATGAGCGTTCAGTATCAGATTCCAATCAACCGAGATTCAGTCGCCCGTGTGTATGTATGCCGTTTTGTTTTTTAACTTAGGGTCTGTCTAGAAATCAGTCGACTTAGACTTCGCGAAGTCTAAGTCGGCTGATGTCAGCCTCCTATCGATGCCTCAATCGATCTATTTCCTGGTCGTTCGTTTGTTTTCCATTGGGCTTGTTTAACGTGGCTCTCTTTTTGTTCTTTTTTTTTCTTGTCTTTTTAGGTGGGCTGCTTTTGTCCTTTGTTTTGTTCTCCAAAATTGCTTGTCTCGTGTTTGGCTTTTTTTTTTCTCTTGCTTGTACGTGGGCAGACTCCTATTGTTTTCTATTGTCTTGTTTTCTTTTAGATTGGTTTATTTTTATTTTTTTAATTTGGGCTCTCAAATATATGGATGTGTGTGTCAACTCTCCCAACGGATTTGCAGTGTGGTGTGTCTCAAACAAACATAATGCATACAAAAATTGTAGTTGTTCTAAAAAAACTGTAGTGTGTTTGTATTTTTTTGAGCACATATTTTTGATAGAAAAAAAAGAAAATAAATTAAGAAAAAATGTGTGGGCCACGTGTGCGCAAAATTGAGTGGCATTATTTTTTTGATAAATATCTAAAACACCACTAATTTAGAAAAGAAACAATAACACAAATCCAAAACTGAAAAAATAAATAAAAAAACAGAAACTAAAAAACCCAAAATAAAAACAAAAATTGAAATAAATTCACATACCGGGACACCCAAGCTCCTAGGCCCCCGCCTCACTCGCACCCTAGTTATGCTTGGTTGTTGTGGTGTCGCTTGCAGTTGCATGCAAACTATAACATATGTGGTTGCACATGGGGCGCCGTAAGACTGGGTGGCACATTTGAAAGAAAAAGCTAAAAGACTACAGGAATAAAGTAGAAATAAAAGCAGAAAAATAGAAATAGTGGTAGACATACAATCATGATATGGCCTACACTTGCAGTTGTGGCCTATTGTCCTCTCCTCTAATAAAAACGCCGCTAAGTTAGAGTTGCGTTGAATACATGTACTTCAAGTTGGGTCGATACTTGTAGTTGTTTGCCTAATGCAGACATGCAACTGCTACCCCTCCACTGGACAAAACACTAGTGAGTTGAAGTTGCAGCTGAGGGAGACACTTTAGCTGGGGTTGGGGGTAACACTTGCAGTTCCATGGCTACAGTCGGACATGCATCTACCCCACTCCTAGCATGTCGCCGCCGCCTCCGACAAAACAAAGCCCTAGTTGCAACAATGTTGGAAGACATGCAGTTGCAGTCGGGTGACGCCCCCTGTAATTGCATGACTAGTGTGGGACATGCAACTAACCCTTCTCCTCGCAATCCTTCCGACAAAACAAAAGCCCAATTGTAACCAAGATAGAAGACATGTAGTTGCGTCACTATGGTTGGACATGCAACTGCCCCCACCTCGTCGGTCCCTTCGACAAAGCGAAAAGGCCAGTTGCAACCAAGTTAGAATCCATGCAATTGCATGACTAGTATGGGACATGCAATTGGCACCTTTCTCTTCCCGCCGCCCCCTTCGACAAAACAGAGCCCCCTAGTTGCAAACATGTTGTAAGACATACAGTTGTGTGACTACAATTAGACATGCAACTGACCACATCTCCTTGCCCCCGCCCCCGACAAAATAAAGCGCTAGTTGCAACCATTTTGGAAGGCATGCACTAGTAGAAAAGGGGGCAATGGTCCAGGCCGGTCCAGCCCATTAGTCCCGGTTCAGTCCAGAACCGGGACCAATGGGGGCATCGGACCCGGTTCGTGAGCCCGAGGGCGGCCGGGCCACGTGGGCCATTTGTCCCGGTTCGTCGTCGGACCTTTTGGTCCCGGTTGGTAGGATGAACCGGGACCAATGATCAACGCTCTGGCCAACAACCATTCGTCCGGTTCGTGGCACGAACCGGGACCAAAGGAAACCCTTAGTCCCGGTTAAAGACGACCAACCGGGACCAATGGTGGTGTTTATATATACCCCCAGCGCAAGAGCGAGCACACTTTGCTCTTTTTTCTGGCCGAGGGGAGGGCTTGGTGGTGCTCTAGCTCACCTCATATGCACACAAGGTGTTCGATGGAATGCCCGAGCCACACTACTTAAGGTTTCTCCTCTCCAAGCTCGACCGCCAAGCTCCATTTTCCTCCATATTTGTCTAGGTTTAGCGGTCCGTCACGCCCCATCCCCGTCTTCAACGTCGTCGATCACCCGCACCGATCTCATCGGCGGCACCACCGTGGTGAGCCTCTTGTTCTTATCTTCTTTCGAAAGGAAAAATATTCTTATTTGTATGTTTAGATAGATATATACTTGTATAATTTTCTTACTTTTATTATTGCATCTTATATAGTGCGATGGTTTTGGTATCCGCCCCCGTCGGCCCTCGTCCTGTCTATGATTCGGATGTGGTATATATTATCTTTTCATAACTATTGGTTCATTTATTGTTTATGACAATTATGCCGACCAACGTGACATAGATTTTATTCATCTAGGAGGTTGTTGAACCGAAATTCCAACCGACCCTATTGTCGAGAGGTTAAATTTAGTTGAAGAAGAAAACAATTTGTTGAAGGAAAAATTAGAAAAATTGAGGAGGAGAAGATGATATTGGAGTTGCATGTTGCGGATGTCGTCGATGATCACAAGATCAAGATGGATGCAATGCGCTTGAAGATTAGAAAGATTAGAAAATATGCCATTCATACCGAGGCTTGGTATCATTATGTCGTTGGATCAGTTGTTACATTGGTTGCGATTATGATCGCATTTGTTTTCGCATTGAAATGTTTTACATAGTTTCAGTGTATGGTTTAATTAATTTAGATGCTCGCAGAGCTTTATGTTGTTAGATGAGAACTATGTATGTACTTTGGTTTTAATGTGATGATGAACTTCTATTAATTTGGTCACTTAATTAATTATCTATTCATGATCTCTCTAATGATTTTTGACACACTTAATTATATATAATGCACAGATGAACCGGCAATGGATGTACGGTTCAAGACACACCTCCGAGTACATTAAGGGCGTGCATAATTTTCTCGAAGTGGCTGAGGCAAACAAGCAGAATGGTTTTATGTGTTGTCCATGCCCTATATGTGGGAATACGAAGTCTTACTCTGACCGGAAAATCCTGCACACCCACCGCTTTACAAGGGTTTCATGCCACACTATAATGTTTGGACGAGGCACGGAGAAATAGGGGTTATGATGGAAGACGGCGAAGAAGAAGAGTACGATGACAACTATGTGCCCCTGAATACGGTGATGCTCCAAAAGATCAAGAGGAACCAGACGATGTGCACGATGATGCTGCAACGGGAGAAGCTGCTGAAGATCAAGAGGAACCGGATGATGTGCCCGATGATGATGATCTCCGCCGGTCATTGTCGATGCAAGGACGCAATGCGAAAGTCAAAAGAGAAGATGAAGTTCGATCGCATGCTAGAGGACCACAAAAAGGGTTGTACCCCAATTGCGAAGATGGCAACACAAAGCTAGGTACCGTGATGGAATTGCTGCGATGGAAGGGAGAGAATGCTGTGCTCGATAAAGGATTTGAGAAGCTACTTAAAATATTGAAGAAGAAGCTTCCAAAGGATAACGAATTGCCCGACAGTACATACGCAGCAAAGAAGGTCGATGCCCTCTAGGATTGGAGGTGCGAAGATACATGCATGCCCTAATGATCTGCATCCTCTACGCGGTGCGTATAAGGATCTGAACGCATGCCCGGTATGCGGTGCATTACGGTATAAGATCGACGAGATGACCACGGTGATGTTGACGGCGAGCCCCCAGAAGAGGGTTCTGCGAAGGTGATGTGGTATGCTCCTATAATACCACGGTTGAAACGTCTGTTCGTAAACGGAGAGCATGCCAAGTTGATGCGATGGCACAGTGAGGACCGTAAGAAAGACGGAAGTTGAGAGCACCCACGACGGGTCATGATGGAGAAAAATCGAGAGAAAGTCTTGGGATGAGTTTGCAAGTGAGCCAAGGAACGTATGGTTTGCTTTAAGCCGGATGGCATTAATCCTTTCGGGAGCAGAGCAGCAATCACAGCACTGCCCGTGACTCTATGTATGTATAACCTTCCTCCTTGGATGTGCATGAAGCGGAAGTTCATTATGATGCCAGTTCTCATCCAAGGCCCTAAGCAACCCGGCAATGACATTGATGTGTACCTAAGGCCATTAGTTGAAGAACTTTTACAGCTGTGGAATGGAAACGGTGTACGTACATGGGATGAGCACAAACAGGAGGAATTTAACCTAAAGGCGTTGCTGTTCGTGACCATCAACGATTGGCCCGCTCTCAGTAACCTTTCAGGACAGACAAACAAGGGATACCACGCATGCACGCACTGTTTACTTGACACCGATAGTATATACCTGGCAAGCTGCAGGAAGAATGTGTACATGGGCCATCGTCGATTTCTTCCGACCAACCATCAATGTCGAAAGAAAGGCAAGCATTTCAAAGGCGAGGCAGATCACCGGAAGAAGCCCGCCATGCGTACCGGTGATCACGTACTTGCTATGGTCAATGATTTACACGTAATCTTTGGAAAGGGTCCCGGCGGACTAGCTGTTCCGAGTGACGCTGAGGGACACGCACCCATGTGGAAGAAGAAATCTATATTTTGGGACCTACCCATCGAAAGACCTAGAGGTCCGCTCTTCGATCGACGTGATGCACGTGACGAAGAACCTTTGCGTGAACCTGCTAGGCTTCTTGGGCGTGTATGGGAAGACAAAAGATACAGCTGAGGCACGAGAGGACCTGCAACGTTTGCACGAAAAAGACGGCATGCCTCCAAAGCAGTATGAAGGTCCTGCCAGCTATGCTCTTACCAAAGAAGAGAAGGAAATCTTCTTTGAATGTCTGCTTAGTATGAAGGTCCCGACGGCTTTCGTCGAATATAAAAGGAATAATAAATATGGCAGAGAAAAGTTTCGAACCTAAAGTCTCATGATCGCCACGTGATTATGACGCAAGCGCTTCCGGTTGCATTGAGGGGCTTCTACCGAAAACGTCCGATTAGCCATTGTGAAGCTATGTGCATTCCTCAATGCAATATCTCGAAGGTGATCGATCCGAAACCATACCAAGGCTAAGGAGTGATGTGGTGCAATGTCTTGTCGGTTTCGAGCTGGTGTTCCCACCATCCTTCTTCAATATCATGACGCACGTTCTTGTTCATCTAGTTGACGAGATTGTCATTACGGGACCCGTATTTCTACACAATATGTACCCCTTTGAGAGGTTCATGGGAGTCCTAAAGAAATATGTCCGTAATCGCTTAGGCCGAAGGAAGCATCTCCATGGGCCATCAAACGAGAGGATGTCATCGGGTTTTGTGTTGACTTCATTCCTGGCCTTAAGAAGATAGGTCTCCCTAAATCGCGGTATGAGGGGAGACTGACCGAAAAGGCACGCTTGGAAAGGACTCAATAATATGCAGGACGGATATTCTTGGTCTCAAGCCCACTACACAGCTTCTACAGAACTCTACCTTGGTGACCCGTATGTCGATGAACACAAGAACGATCTGCGCTTCAAACACTCGGGCGGTCGACGATCGGATTACATGTGAACACATCAGACTTTCAGCAGTTGGTTGGAAGCACGATCGAGGTGACAGCACTGTTTGTGAGGAGCTGTACTTGTTATCCAGGGACCATCTTTGACCGTATTGATTTGGAAAGGATACGAGATAAATGGGAATACATTTTACACGATTGACCAAGATCAAAAGAGCACCAACCAAAACAGCGGTGTCCGCTTTGATGCAACAACCGAGAGGGAAAGGACACATATTATGGTTACATAGTGGACATATGGGAACTTGACTACGGACATGATTTTAAGGTCCCTTTGTTTAAGTGCAAATGGGTCAATCTGTCGGGGAGGCGGGTGCAGGTAGACCCACAAGACGGAATGACAACAAGTGGATCTGAAAAATCTTGGGTACACCGACGAACCGCTCGTCCTAGCCAATGATGTGGCACAGGTTATCTATGTGAAGGACATGTCCATGAGACCGAGAAAGAGAAAAGATAAGGAAGCAAATACATCATACGATGAGCCAAAGCGCCACATAGTTCTTTCGGGAAAAAGGGACATCGTGGGAGTGGAGGACAAGATGACATGTCTCAAGATTATGAAAAGTTTCATGAAATTCCTCCCTTTAAAGTCAAGGCTGACCCCAGATCCCGATAAACGATGAAGATTATCCATGGTTACGGCGCAATAAGCAAATGACACAAGCGAAGAAAAAGTGAAGACTTTCTCCGCAACTATTGTTCGCTTATGATACCATTATATTGTAATCGATGAGTATGATACCATTTTTCGTTTTGTACATGCACATGCTATGTGTGGGTCAATTTATGATATACCATGCCAACTTTCAACTTTTTCAGAGTTCATTTGAAATGTCTTATGGTTCGACCTCGTAATAATTAAAAATAGCAACAATAAGTATTTTGTTGTAAGTAGAAACAAAATAAATTAAATAAAGCAAGAAAGAAAACAAAAAAAGTGTTTTCAAATTTGAAAATTAGTAATGGCACTAACAGAAAGTTTATAATTTTCCTAAAACTAGAAGCAAAAAGATTTAAAAATAGAGCAAAAACAAAAGAAAATAAATAATGCAGAAAACAAAACAAAAAACAACAATAAGTATTTTGTTGTAAGTAGAAACAAAATAAATTAAATAAAGCAAGAAAGAAAACAAAAAAGTGTTTTCAAATTTGAAAATTAGTAATGGCACTAACAGAAAGTTTATAATTTTCCTAAAACTAGAAGCAAAAAGATTTAAAAATAGAGCAAAAACAAAAGAAAATAAATAATGCAGAAAACAAAACAAAAAACAACAATAAGTATTTTGTTGTAAGTAGAAACAAAATAAATTAAATAAAGCAAGAAAGAAAACAAAAAAAGTGTTTTCAAATTTGAAAATTAGTAATGGCACTAACAGAAAGTTTATAATTTTCCTAAAACTAGAAGCAAACAGATTTAAAAATAGAGCAAAAACAAAAGAAAATAAATAATGCAGAAAACAAAACAAAAAACAACAATAAGTATTTTGTTGTAAGTAGAAACAAAATAAATTAAATAAAGCAAGAAAAATAAATGCCACCTCATGGCCGCCACGGCCTGAATACGACCGGTATCCCTATTTGGGCCGAGATTCAGCCCGCAGGCCCAGAAGGTCCAACAGCAACGAAGGAGCAAATAGGCCCGTAAGCTGCAGTTCAAAGGAGTTCAAGAGGGAGCGGCGGTGGGGCTTATAAACCACTCGCGCCCTCTCAACTAGCGAGGTGGGACTAAACTTTGGCCCCGACGCTGGCAGTGAGGCCTTTGGTCCCGTTGGTGGCTCCAACCGACTAAAGAGCTTTAGTCGGTTGTAGCCACCAACCGGGACCAAAGGTCGCAGCTTCCGCCTTTGGGCTGCCGAAAAGAGGCCTTTGGTCCCGGTTGGTGGCACCAACCGGGACTAGCAGATAGTCGGTTGGTGCCACCAACCGGGACTAAAGGATGTGCTATATAAGCAGCACTTGGCGTTTCCGCCAATCGCCCACTTCTCCCCGACGCCTGCTCCTCCTCCTCGTCGTCGCCGCCCGACGCCCTACTCCACCTTGCCGTCGCCGCCGCCGCCGGCGCCACTACTCGCCGCCGCCGCCGCCGCCGCCCCTGTGAGCATAGCCTGCTCCGCGCCCTCCGTCCAGCGCCCTGCGCGTCCACGCGCCGCCCGCCACTGACGGCCGGCATGGCCGCCCCTACTGCGGCCATGCCGCCGCCCACATCTCTCTGTGGCGGTGTGCCGCCGCCCCCCTGCCTGGCCGCCTTGCGCCCCACCGCCCTGCCCTGCCCTGCATTTTTTGTTCATTGCATTTTTTTTCATTAGGTTAGTGCATTTTAGGTTAGTGTAGAGGAGAAAGTAAAATAAGGAAAAGGAAGAAAAGAGGAAGAAGGAAGAAAGGAAGAAGAAGAAGAAGAAAAAGAAGAAAAAAAAGAGGAGAAGAAGTGTGTATATGTGTTTGTATGTATATATATGTGTACATATTCATAGTATTTTTTTCATAAGTGTATTTTTTTTTGTTCATTGCATTTTTTTTCATATGTATAATGTATATATGTATGTGGTAGCTATATATATATGTGATGAATGGATGTGGCTATATATGTATGTATGAATATAATGTTCATATAGCATTTTTTTTGTTTATATATGTTTTTTCATATATGTATTAATTTTATATTTAGGTTGTTAGTAGATATCGATCGATTTTAGGTTAGTGCATTTTAGGTTAGTGTAGAGGAGAAAGTAAAATAAGGAAAAGGAAGAAAAGAGGAAGAAGGAAGAAGAAGAAGAAAAAGAATGAGAGGAAGGAAAATAAGAAGAGGAAGAAAGGAGAAAAGAGGAGAGGAAGAAGAGGGAAATAAATAAGAAGAGGAAAAAGAAGAAAAGAAGAGGAGAAGAAGATAGGAATAGAGGAGAAGAAGAAAAATAGAAGAAAAAATTCTATTTTTCTTCTTCTCCTCTATTCCTTTCTTCTTCTCCTCTTTTTTTTTTCTTCTTTCTTCTTCTTCTTCTTCCTTCTTCCTTCTTCCTCTTTTCTTCCTTTTCCTTAATTATTTTCCTTTCTCGAGGGAGAAGAAGAAAAGAAGAGGAGAAGAAGAAAGAAAGGAAAGGAGAAAGAAGAAACTTAAACACGAGGGGTGGTACCGATACCCCTCCCGATATGTATATGTATGTCGCGTCGTTGTCGATATAATTAACCCCTCTAGATACAACTGCAGCAGCCCCTCGGCCCTCTCGCTCGACCAAAACTCTCGAGGACACCCAAACCCTAGAGAGAAAACGATGTTGAATAATAATTGACATGTTGTCAATATTTGCGAAACTATGGAGCACTCCCGAGACGAAGAAACGAAGCGATGTTGGGGAAATAATCGCAAATGGAAGTGATGATGTTGCGTCATTTCTCATCGACACCGCTGGTCGATGGATGAAGAAGAGGGCTATGATTATGATGCTTCGACCCTGCATTAATGCCGGTACAAGAGGAGGACTATGTTCATGATGGCTCCGTGACACAATGGAGGTACAAGACGAAGGAGACCGTGCGAGCCGAAGTCACCGAACCGAGTCCGCCAGGTATATATATATTAGTTAAGCCCGTCTTGACAAGTTAATTGATGCATCCATTGTTTTGGTATATGTACACATATTAAGTACTGTCGTCTTTCTTCCTTATAATTTCTAGCCCTCCGGATCGAGCACAACTTCGCACGGAGACGAGGCCCAAGAAAAGTTGAGCTCGGATGAAAAGTTTGAGATCATAGAAATCGCGCCCGACGGCGAACCGATTGAACCCAACCGGACAAAGAAGGCATTTTCTGCTCAGTGCGGGGTTCTTGTTAGGGACAGGATCCCGATCAGCATCCAGCAATGGTATAAGCCTGCTAAGGATGAAGACGCTGAGGTGTCTTATGTCAATGATATGCATAAAGAAGATCTTTGGAATGAGCTGAAGGCAAATTTCACCCTACCGCCAGAGGAGGATCCGGAGAAGCCAGTTAAAGAGCAATTAATCAAGTCTTGTGCTCTTAAGAAGATGGCTGGCCTAATGAGGAGGTGGAGGAAAGAGCTGAACCAGTTTGTCCAGAAAAAAGAGACACCAGAATTCATCGGCAAATATGAGAAGATCAAAGATCACTCGCCCGCATTTGTGGCCCACATGACATCGGAAAAGAGTAAGAAGATGTCGGAGACAAACAAGAAAAATGCTGCGAAGAAGACGCTTCACCATCGCACGGGTCGGTGGCTACCTCAAAGCCCGCCTAAGTGGTCCAAGGCTGAGCATGATCTGCTTGAAAAGGGATCGAACCGAGACGATGCGCTGGCAGACCGTTGCGGACTTGGTTCTTCGGGCTGGCGGAACCTTGGACCTAGAACAGGCAAGTGTCGATGGACGAACGAGCAAGCGCAAACACCAGTCAAGAAACTTCGACAATATATTGCTGCTGCGCAGCGAGGGACGTTCGCTCCAAACAGGAGAAGGACGAGCTCACAATGGCCCTTGGGAATCCCGAGCACCCGGACGGACACGAGGCACGCCAGGCTCGCCTCGTGGAAGGTTGGTTTTCGGACGCAGGGGTTACAAAACCCACGAGAGGAGGAAGAAAGTGGAGCATGACCAAATGCAGGCGCTGCTTGGAAGGGTAATGGGGCTAGAGGATCGAGAAGAGGACCGAGAAGCAGCAGATCGCGACAAACGACATGCCGAAGCTTCCCCGGTTACCCGCCATCTCGCGCAGAAGCAGCGTTGCTTCCACCGAGCTGCTTCAGCCGGAGCATGTCTTGACGGCTCCTGCCAGCTATCCCGTGGATGGTATCACGGAGTCTCAAAATTGCCACATTATGGCGCGATGCATGAATTTGAAGGTCAAGGCGGCTGTTGGCCAAGTTTATCCTAGTGGACCCGGCACAACTTATCACCGCCACCGATTCCGTATGATTTGCTAAGGTGATGGTTGATGAAATAACGGAGGGATTTGAGGACCTCGGCTGAGCACCCTACCGGTGAAGGGGAGACTAGGCTGGGTTCGCTCAAGACTCCATGCCTATGGCGGAAGGAGCTCATCGACCTTCGAACTGGACGCCTCCGCCTCCTCCTCCTCATCCGCGAGTCAGGCACTCCGCCTCCTCCACCGCCTCCTCCCGGCGAGTGAAGATCAGGCACGCGTGGCGGCACTCCGCCCCTTCTCCGGCGTGGCGGCACTCCGCCTCCTCCTTCTCCGCCTCGCCGAAGGGCGGAAGAGACCCGCCCCCCCGGCTGCTCCGACGCGTCGTAGTCCTTCTCCTCCGCCTCGTAAGCAAGCACGAAGGAAGACAGACGCCGCAGCCGCTCCGTCTGCTCCGGCGTCTAGCAGCACAAGAAGAGAGAGGCAATACAGATACGGTCCACCTCTAAAGCCTGTAGAGAAGTTACCGTATGAGAGGAGCAAGGAGGAAAACGATACGATCGTGCAGAGCCAAGTGAAGGAGTTCTTTGAAGGGGTTAAAGCAAAGATACATCCACCTCCGGAGGAGAAGGTCGATCCGTGAAAGCAAAGCGCACTCTCAATGCCCCGAGGAAACCACCAAAGTCTCCGCCGAGAACCAACTATGAGCGACATTCGAGCAGACATATCTCCAAGCCAAGCGGTGGGAACTACTGTCGGGGATAAAAGGTCAAAAGAACAACGGGCAAAGGGGAAAAAAATTGCCCAGCTCGGCGAACAAGCACAGCAATCGTGCCCCTCGCTGAATGTGTCTAATCCTCCGGGCACGGTGGCCGGTTATGGCAATCTTGGAGATTACCTGCCTGATGATGCACTTCCTGATTTCATGGAGGTGGACTTATTTAGATACGAGTACGGGAAGCCTCTCGTCAAAGATGAAAAGTCTCTGACAACAATGATGCGAAGATTCCACAGTTGGTACATGAAAACCTGCAGAGAGTCTGAGGGGATGAACACTTTGTATCTGAATATTAAAGAGGAGCACGACCTCGCTTCAAATGATCTGTTGTCTATTCCATTTGAGGAGTTCTTGAGTTCTTCAATCAAAAGGCCCTCGATAAATTAATGGTCTTTTGCTACTGCTGTAAGTACTATTTCGTCATTAGTCTGTATATATAGCTCGGCTCTTTCATTGCATGTATTTATAATTAATTATCCTCAATATATTATGCAGATTGAAGATCGTCGAAAAAAATGAAATCTATGATATTGGGTTCATTAACACAAATATCATAGATGTTTTTCTGGTTAAAAAGCTACCAAGAGGCCGAGGACAACTTGCTACAATCATTGATAAAAATCAAAACAAAGATACCATACTCTTTCCTTACCACGGCCCGTGAGTGTTACTGTCGTGTGCATATTCGGTTTTCCTTATTACTCGAGCGAGGTTAATGTAATTGATGAGTTATGCTTGCGTGTAGGTACCACTATATTCTTCTCGAGATTAAGCTTGAGCGTGGACTAGTAACCGTCTTAGACTCTGCACGGAAAGATCCCAGCACCTATGCGGACATGACCGACATGCTCAGCAAGTAAGTTCAATCGATCATTATCGCACCATATCGGCAACTTTTTATTCATTTCTTGATATCTCAAGTAATAACAAATATTTTCTTTGTCTTGCAGGGTTTGGAAACAGTTCACCGCACAAGCTCGGGACTGCCAAGGAGCTGCGATATACATACCGAAAGTAAGTACTCTTGGCGCGATCTCCGTTGATTCTATAGCTATACTTTCATCAATGCCATTTATATAATGCTTCATTATCAGTTTGATTGACCTCTATTTCTCGTAAAGTGCTTGTGGCAGGAGGAAGGAATGATTTCGTGGATACTACGTGTGCGAGTTCATCCACAACGCGACATTGAAAAACAAGCGGGCTACTCTAGAAGACAATATGAAGTGCGTAAGCAATAATATTCGCAATTTCATTTTATTACACCATCATTTCTGTTGAGTTTCATTCATATATATGTATTAATTAACCCCTTCTTTAAATTAATTAGACTTGGCAGATGCGGATGAACTCCTACCACCGATCGCATGAAAGCAATTCAAGAGGAATTGGCGGGATTCTTTCTTGATCACGTCATCAAGAAAGCCGAGAATACCATGTGGAACTTGAATTCAAATCCTAGTGGTTTGTAATTAAGAGATCTTATATAGATTGTACATGTATGTAGCCAGTAAAACTTGTTGTTCGACCAATCTCTCGTAGAAGGAGAGGTCGATCGATCACTTCTCTCGGTATGCATGACGAACTTCAGATGAATGGTTCTCTCGATCACTTATGTATATTTACTACGTGGCGTCGAGCAAGCACGGACATAATTAAGAGAGGACACTTCTCTCTATTAATTAGCTAGCTAATGAAACACCTAAATTAACCCCCAAAACCCCCAACCCCCTCCTTTCAAAAAAAAACAAAAACCAGGCCATGGAATGCAGACACGTGGACGCCTTTTGGTCCCGGTTGGAGCCACCAACCGGGACCAAAGGCCCCCGACCGGGCTCGGCGACAGGCCACGTGGAGGCTCATTGGTCCCGGTTCGTTTCAACCGGGACTAATGGGTTGAGGTATTAGTAACGACCCATTAGTCCCGGTTCCCGAACCGGGACTAAAGGCCCTTACGAACCGGGACTGATTGGTGGTTTTCTACTAGTGATGCAGTCGAGTGGGTATAATTGAAAATGCAATTGGCCTCGCTCACTTCCCGCCGCCCCTTTGACAAAACAAAGGCCCCCAATTGGAAACTATGTTAGAAAGACATGCAGTTGCATGACTAGTATGAGACATGTCATGCAACTGGCCCCTCTCCTCATTGGTCCCTCTGAACAAACAAAAGCCCAGTTGCAAGAAGGTTAGAAGGAATGCAGTTGCAACCATGTTGGAAGGCATGCAGTGGCATGACTGCAGTTGGACACGCAATTGTCCCTCTTTCTCTCTCCCTTCCGCCCCCGCCGTCAAAGCAAAAGCCCGAGTTGCAACCATGTTGGAAGGCATGCAGTTGCATGACTACAATTAGACATGCAACTAGCCCGTCCATCTCCCCGCCGCCCACTCCGACAAAACAAAGCCAACTTGCAACCAAAGTTAGAAGACATGCAGTTGCATGACTGTAGTTGGAAATGCAACTGACCCCCTTTTCTTTCCTCGATGGCCCCGCCGACAAAGCAAAAGCCCCAATTGCAACCATGTTGGAAGACATGAAGTTGCATGGCTACAGTTGGGCATGCAACTGGCCCTCACCCTGTCCCCGCCCTGTCAGACAAAGCAAAAGGCTGAGTTGCAACAAAGTTAAAAAGGCATGCAGCTGCATGACTACAGTTGGACATGCAACTAGCCCACCCCTCCCGGTCTGCCCGCCACCCACTCCGATAAAACAAAGGTCAGTTGCGACCAAGTTAGAAGACATGAAGTTGCATTATTACAGTTGGAAATGCAATTAGCCGCCCCTTTCTCTCCCCGTCGCCCCTACCGACAAAGCAAAAAGCCCCCTGGTGGCAACCATCTTGGAAGACATGCAGTTGCATGGCTACAGTTGGGCATGCAACTGGCCTTCTCCCTCTCTCTCTCTCTCTCTCTCTCTCTCTCTCTCTCTCTCTCTCTCTCTCTCTCTCTCTCTCTCTCTCTCTCTCTCTCTCTCTCTCTCTCTCTCTCTCCGCAGACAAAGCAAAAAAGCCCCGGTTTGCAACCATGTTGGAAGACATGCAGTTGCATGACTACAGTTGGACATGCAATTGGCCCTCTCTCTCCCCTGTCGCCCCTGTCGACAAAGCAAAAGCCTGAGTTGCAACCATGTTGAAAGACATGCAGTTGCTTGACTACAGTTGGACATGCAACTAGCCCCCCATCTGCCCGCCGCCCACTCTGACAAAAACAAAACCCCAGTTGCAACCAAGTTAACTAAAAGTTACATGACTCGTGTTGCAACTAAGTTGGAAAAAAAATGTTCTAGAAAATCCCAAACACACACACACACACACACATCATCATCATTATCATCATCATCATCATCTACATATAATTCAAAAAAAGAAAAAAGAAAAATAAAACTAGAAAATACACACACATTCATGCATATTAAATAAAACAAGCCACAAAGCACAAAAACTAAAAAAAGAGTTTTCAAATTAGTTCATGAGAGGCTTTATTTTCAGAAGTTCATGATCCGCATTCATCATACATGTATGATTTGGGGGCGTGTCCTGATCACCACATTAAACATTCAGGCAAAAAAACACCTGCTAGTGGATTGGCCTGGTGTCCTTCAAAAAATTTACAAAGTAAATAGCATAAAACTAAAAAGCCACCCACATGTATAGAGGGATCAGGTGTCCTTAAAATGAGTACACTAACGCACATTTTGACAAATTATTAAAACACATATACACACATAAATAGAAACAAATATACACATACATTAAAAAGCATATATGGTGACAAAAAAAAACTTAACCAAAAAAAACAGTTAACTGAAAGTTCGACATCATGTACAAGGGGTTCAGCAGCCACTTCTACAAAATGGATTTGCGGCGTCGGCTAGGAGCGAAAAAACTATGTTTTTTTTAGGAATTTAGTCATAAAAATAAAATAGTGGTGTATTTGCGGCGTCCACTGGGAGCGAAAAGCTAAAAGACCTATATAAGAGTAAAGTAGAATTAAGTTTCATGGATAAACATTCCAGTGCACTTCGGCTTGGAGCGCTGACACATACACCGTATATTTGACTGTCCAAATAGAAGAAAAAAAAGAACCAACCAAATACTAGAAGACAAGACAACAGAAGAAAAGTAGCTGCCCACAAGCAGGAAAAAGAGACGGCCCAGAATGGACAAAACAAGGGACAACAGCAGCCCACTTAAGAAAACTAGTAAGAAAAAACAAAGGTCAAAAGAGAAAAGAGAAAAGCCTAGTACAACGAATGAGCAGGAAAATCAATCGGGGCTTTCGGGCGTGTAATACGATGATGATGTCAGCCGACTGAGACTTTGTGAAGTCTCAGTCGACTGATTTCTAGACAAACTGTTTAACTTAACTTGCAAGGTGGCCATCGCAAATGAGAAGGCGTCATATTTTGTCCGTGAAAAATGTTATGTATTTAATTTTACGATCTTATCCCATGCAAGATATTTTTTTTACTCCTATTTACCCTTGCATTGCATAATAGATAATATTTTAGGCATCAATACCTGTCTAAAATGTAACATTGGCCTTTGTTTGTGTAAAAAGATATAACTATGTTCTAATAAATAATACCCCCTGCGGTGCAAAATAACTGTCACAGTTTTGAACTGGTCTTAAGTGAAAACTTGGACACTTATTGTGAATCGGAGGTAGTATTTTTTACAAAATATTATTTTATAGTAAATCTTATGATATTGATTTATATTTTATCAGTAATTTGTTTATATGGTCACAAGTCAACTAAAGCAAACAAACTAAACTGCAATCTTCATATATCCGCTAGGTCAATTGTCATATGCTCTAGTGTATGTGTACATTTGTATGCCACTTTGCTATTCTGTGCATGGCTATACAGAATAATCTGATTATGTTCATATCGTAACTTCTACTAGTGCTCTAATTTATATTAAAAATATATATTTGTGTTTAAGAAATTACCATACCTATTGAGACATCGGTTCGAGTAACTAGTGCTCTCATTTTATGTACTACTCTGTCATTGCTTATTTTGGTGCATAAACACTCCATCATTTTCTGTGACCAACCCTGAAAACTTTTATGCCCTTGCTGATAGTACTAGTTGTCTAGAAATCATTAGATGGCAACAAATAACATTGGAATTGGTTATAATTTTTATAGGATTCTAATCGTGTATTCTATTTCTATCTAATGCATTACATTGGCATTGGTGTATGTGGAGAGTACTAACATGGCTAAAAGAGACGAAATGCACACTTATATTTATGAGTAAAACAATAATTAACATACATACCTAAAAGTTATTTGTGTGAGATATGTCAAGTGTAATTATGATAATCTAACATATACAATCTGATGAGTATGGTACATAGATCTGACTGAAATGACCCATTTAGGTACGTTTATGTGGGTCTTATGGCTATAATAGGTTTACACACATGTTTTTGAATGGGCGATTCAATGCGGTTTCAAACATCATTATTGGTAATGTTCCTGCGGGTGAAAAAGTGACAACATCATTGCTCCGGTCCAATTGCATCTTGTTTACCGAAGTCTTTGGAGTATTTCTTCTAACAGAGATTAGTACCGTGAAGGTTTTTCCAAGAGATTGCATGGAAATTCTTAGCTATAGGAGTTACTTTGTATTTTCTTAGATCTTAGATCAAAATCAGTGTACCTATAATTGTTATGAGCATGAATAAAATTACAAGTGTTTCTAAAAAAATACCATCGACAAAAAAGTGATCCAATGATTAACATGACATTGACCTCCCCCTCCCCTCCTAATTCAGAACCATTTCTGCTTTTATTTTAACCGTATCTGCAAACATATGTTGTGACAACGCAAAGACTTGTCCTAGAAAATAACGTGAAAGACTTGTCCTAGAAAATAACGCGAAAGACGCCTCCACTGTTGAGGACGACCACGGTCTCATGGTGATTGCACCCAGAGGGATGACACAACCCTAAACTTTGGCTATTAGCTACACCTTCAACGGCTCAGCACGCTCCACGCTGTACACTACACCTTGGATCGACAAGTCATCTAGAGTCAAGTCAAGCACTGAAGTGAAGGTATGCATTTATCCTCGTGTGCATCTTTGTGAAAAGAGAAAGCTACTAGCTAGGATTCCCCCATGATAGGGCGCAAGGTTGCGTGACTACAAGAAAGGAAGAATAGTTTGAAGTGACCTGCTTCCAAACGTTTGGTTCCCTTCCTGCTACTTGGCTGCTTTGCCAGCTTGGCAACGAGGCTGGCTTGTCCATCCATGGTCCATCTTGCCACCTTCCGTGACATACGTCCAGCCGTTTGGAATAGTACAAGCTTTGAGTATCAGATTATGTGATCAACTGAGATTCAGTCGACCGTGTGTGTGCATGTATGCCATTGACTTTTTTAACTACTTAACTAGCCAGGTGCCGCTGGCACATGCCTCACAAATGCAAGGACATCGTCCTATATGTGTTAAAGTGTTTGAAAATTAAATTAGGGTTTCATAATATTCATATTACATGATTAGGATGGTTCTGTTGCCATTTAAATCATTATGACAAATGAGATGTCGCATGTGATTGAACTATATCTGATCAGCTTTAATTTACAGACGTGTACTTATAAGGTTCCATTTCCAAAAAGAACACCATATCTATAACTATATGTGTTGTGTGTCCGTGACCTTAGATCAGTCTACATACAACTAAAGTTTAGATCGCACGCTAGAGGCACTTCTGATTTGATAATGTCACTAGTGGAGAAAAGCCTAGCTACGCGTGCCAAAAACAGCCTTGGTGGCGTGGACACCCGACGCCACCAATATGGTGCCACAGTTAAAAAATAGCGCTGGTGTTGGCACCTACGCCATCAGTATTTTGAATGGTAATTGCGTGCGAGTTTTCGATGCCAGCAGTATTAGTCATCAGTTGTGATGTTCCATTTTTCTCGACGCCAGTATTTTCATTTTCAAATTTGAAATAAAAGCTGTACAACAGCGATTTCTGCCACAATGACAGCATAATCCAGTTTCAGAACAATCACTAAATCAACTATATAAATACTCCCAATGACAGCATTTAAGTTCAACAATGCAATTATTGATATAGTTCAACAAAGTAGGGAAAGTAACACACATATGAATGTACACAAGTTCAAATAAATAGAGGTGATAATAACATGATGTATATCTTCCATGCATGCCAACTAGCTAACTACCACTTTTCGGCGGGCGGAGTCAGGGTCATAGTCCAGAGTAAGTGCACCATCATCGATGTCAGCAGGCTTGTAGTAGACCATGATCTCGTCATGATCGTAGTCGAGGTAGAACGTGGCTCTCTCCCCAGCTTCCATCTCGTAAGCATCTGCAAGGGCTTTCCAACCAGGGCAACCAAAGTAAGTGCGGTTTGCGTCATTGGTGACGAGACAAATGAATTTTTGGGTCGTCGGCATCTTCATGAAACTGGAATTTGATGGTGGCATCAACTAGAACTTTAAACTTCTCTAAGAAGTCACGCCTTGCCCCGCAAGGGATGACCTGAGCAAAATTGAAACAAAGAAGTAACTAGCTAGCTAGTTACACAATTGTCTTGTCATGCATGAAACTCAATCAAAACATGTTCAACTAAAACATACCGTCCTAGTGAGGAAGTCATTCGGCAGATCTAGGAAGAACTTCTTATCCCTTTGGCATCTCACTGAACCACAGGTTTCACATGGGGCATCCATTTACTGCTTTCGTGCATGAAGTTGAGAAAAATAAGCATACATAATTAAGATGCACATAAATATAATGCAACATAATAAGCAGTTAGTATGAAACCAGCGATATCCGTCCACTAGTTATTAACACATACGTGCTTGTAATAAAATAGTTCTACAAACCATGCGTAATTCAAATATAAAACATACATAAAGTTAAACAACTCATATGAAATAGGTAGGGCGCGCTAAGCTAGTGGCCAGAGGGACCGACCTCGTGGTCGTGCCTAGTCGACCTACGACGACACCCCTGCTGATCACCCTCCTCCTCACGCTCCAAGGCATCCAAGTCTATGGGATCCTCCTTTGCGCTCTTCCTGACTGCAAACTGAAGTAACATCATCTTGTTGGCCTCTGATACGTCTCCAACGTATTTATAATTTTCGATTGTTTCATGCTATTATATTATCCATCTAGGATGTTTTATATGCATTTATATGCTATTTTATATGATTTTTGGGACTAACCTATTAACCTAGAGCCTAGTGCCAGTTTCTGTTTTTTTCCTTGTTTTCCAGTTTTACAGAAAAGGAATACCAAACGGAGTCCAATTGACATGCCAATTTTTGATGATTTTTTATGAACCAAAAGAAGCCCTCGAAGTAAAAGAGTTGGGCCAGAAGAGTCCCGAGCTGTCCACGAGGGTGGAGGGCGCGCCCTACCCCCTGGGCGCGCCCCCTATCTTGTGGACGACTCGGAGACCCCCCTGACGTGAGACCAATGCCAAAAATTCCTATAAATATAGAAACCCCCAGAAATGAACCTAGATCGGGTGTTCCGCCGCCGCATGTATCTATAGCCACCAAAAACCTCTCGGGAGCCCGTTCCGGCACCCTGCCGGAGGGGGAATCCATCACCGGTGGCCATCTTCATCATCCCGGCGCTCTCCATGACCAGGAGGGAGTAGTTCGACCTCAGGGCTGAGGGTATGTACCAGTAGCTATATGTTTGATCTCTCTCTCTCTCTCTCTCTCTCTCTCTCTCTCTCTCATGTTCTTGATTTGGCACGATCTTGATGTACCGCGAGCTTTGCTATTATAGTTGGATCCTATGATGTTTCTCCCCCTCTACCTTCTTGTAATGGATTGAGTTTTCCCTTTAAAATTATCTTATCGGGTTGAGTCTTTAAGGATTTGAGAACACTTGATGTATGTCTTGCGTGGGATACCTGTGGTGACAATGGGGTATTCTATTGATTCACTTGATGTATGTTTTGGTGATCAACTTGTGGGTTCAGTGACTTTGTGAACTTATGCATAGGGGTTGGCACACGTTTTCGTCTTGACTCTCCGGAAGAAACTTTGGGACACTCTATGAAGTTCTTTGTGTTGGTTGAATAAAGGAATCTGAGATTGTGTGATGCATATCGTATAATCAAACCCGCGGATACTTGAGGTGACATTGGAGTATCTAGGTGACATTAGGGTTTTGGATGATTTGTGTCTTAAGGTGTTATTTTACTACGAACTCTAGGGCTGTTTGTGACACTTATAGGAATAGCCCAATGGATTGATCGGAAAGAATAACTTTGAGGTGGTTTCGTACCCTACCATAATCTCTTCGTTTGTTCTCCGCTACTAGTGACTTTGGAGTGACTCTTTGTTGCATGTTGAGGGATTGTTATATGATCTAATTATGTTATTATTGTTGAGAGAACTTGCACTAGTGAAATTATGAACCCTAGGCCTTGTTTCCTACCATTGCAATACCGTTTACGCTCACTTTTATCATTAGTTACCTTGCTGTTTTTATTTTTTCAGATTACAAAAACTTATATCTACCATCCATATTGCACTTGTATCACCATCTTTTCGCCGAACTAGTGCACCTATACAATTTACCATTGTATTGGGTGTATTGGGGACACAAGAGACTCATTGTTATTTGGTTGTAGGGTTGTTTGAGAGAGACCATCTTCATCCTACGCCTCCCACGGATTGATAAACCTTAGGACATCCACTTGAGGGATTTTTGCTACTGTCCAACAAACCTCTGCACTTGGAGGCCCAACAATGTCTACAAGAAGAAGGTTGTGTAGTAGACATCAGCCTCCACGAGTTTGTCATCTCTCGTAAGCTCGCTCACCAATGGGTCGAAGAACTGCATCTCGGCCTCTTTGCTCTCCTTCTCCTCAACCCTAGTGCATATCCTCATGTCCTCAGGCGCAAGGAACCTCGCGAACTCACGACAGTCAGGGAAATTCAGATTCGCACCTTCCTGAAAAAACTCTACTGCCATGGCATTGTAAGCACGCGCCGCTAACTCTGGGGTGTCCCAATGGCCAAGTTTGTGGACGACATTGTCCTTCCTAATGGTGCCATAGTACTTCTTTCCCTTCTGTCGCACACCACGAAACTTCAGTGCCATCTTTGATGATGCATATATATAACTAAACAAGTTAGTAAAAAATGTGCATATTAATGAAAAATACAATAGTCTACAACTATACACTATACATTCTTTCACCACAAATACACTACTAGAAATACAATAAAATTACACTATCTAAAATCATAGTCTACAACTACACTACATTATTTAAGCATAAGTACACTCATAGAAATTTAATAAAATAACACAATCTAAAATCATAGTCTACAACTACACTACATTATTTCACCACAAGTACACTACTAGAAATACAATAAAATTGCACTATCTAAAATCATTTTCTGCAACTACACTACATTATTTCACCACAATTACACTACCAGAAATTTAATAAAATTACACTATATAAAATCATAGTCTACAACTACACTACAATTTTACACTACTCATATACACAAAATTCGATATTTTTCTACACTACTATTACACTACAGTAAGTAGAAGTCATCTGCGGCGGCGGTAGACGGCAAGGTGGCGTTGCAGGCGACGGGCCGGGCGCCAAGGGACGGGACGGGGCGGTGGCCGGGTGGATCGGAGGCGACGACGACGGGGGCCGGGACTTCGGCGGTGGAGGCGGAGGCGACGACGGAGGGGACTCCCGGCGATGGATTTATTGTGGGGCGAGGACGACCGGGGGGGGGGGGTGATTTAATGGGGACTGCCGGTTGTGGGTGTTGGGGGGGGGATTTAATCAATATCTCCTGCGGGGGCGGCGGGGTAATTGCTGGCGTTGGCCTACAAGGCCAATGCCATTGCTATCTTTTACACATATTGTTTTTATATTTATATAGATGTTTAGTTTATTATTTTATTATTTTATTTTCCTATTGTTTATTGTATTGTTATTTTTACTAATTATTTTATTGTTTTATTTTCATATTGTTTATTATTTAATTGTTTTATTTTCCCAATTGTTTATTATTTAATTGTTTTATTTTCTAACATCGATCGATCTCATTAATCTAGCATAGATACATAATAGTTGAAGGATGAAAATAATAACATACATATATATCGAGAAAAATGATTCCCACGAGAAAAATGATGTCACCGATCCAGCAGGGAGAACGAGGCCAAGAATAACACCAGCTAAAAGAGCATATCGAAGCATCTTGAATATTTGGATTTGGCCGCGCATCACATCAGTATTAAGCTGCATCACATCTATCTGTTGTCTTAGTTCACCAATGGAGTACTCAAGAAACTCGCTCACGTACTTCTGCACGAGATCAACCCATATCCATGTGCAATAATATTTTGTCCCTGATGCCTATGGATCACAATATACACACACACACACACACACATTAATGATCGCGAATTGTGCAAATTAGCAGAATATCGAGGTGTTTTCTGTCATATATATTACGTACATTTCCACGGTTACCGCAGATGTAGAACTCTTGCTCTAGATTACATTGTGTGTGCGACATATGCTTATCAGCACGGCGTCCACAACCGCAAAAAAGCAACACAGGTGCCCTCGCTCGATTCCTGGCAGCTTCGGCGCCGGTGGCATAGCTGCCGGATCGTCGAAGGGACGTCGCGCTGCAGCGGGATGATTCGTCAGACAGGCTGGCTGCATTTGCCGTGGTGAGCGCATGTCGTGGCCAACGCAGCCAGATGAGAGCTCGGCCAAGGCGGTGGAGTCCCAAACTTGCAAGCCACGCCGATGTGGGCTCGAACGGGCGGCTCGTGCAGATTCGAAAAGCTCCGGTGGGTCCATTGTCACCAAAGCAGCTGACTAAGAGGGAGTAGAATTTTGTGGAGAATGGAAGTGAAGAATGTGAAAAGAAGGGGATGCCAACACATCTATATATAGGCACAACTTAGTGTTGGCGTTCCGGGTGGAGACACGACATCACAATGTAAAATATTTATGGCGTGTTTATAAATCGCACGATAGCAATATGCTGTAACTGGTCACGACAACTGGACCCACATAGTAGTGGCGTAGGATGTATTGTTAGCGTCAGCAATAGCAACTATAGCTAGCGTACCAATTTGGCAGACGCCAGCACTAAATATTGCTGGCGTTGATGAAAAATGGCGCGCCACAAACGGAAGTTGTGGGTAGCCGTTTTTCCACTGTGTGTATTGGTTTATGAAGTCCAAATTCAGATTGTTTGTTCTACATCTTATATTTACTAATTGGAAGCACCGTTAGAGCATCCACGTTAATCCTGGAAAATACATAAAAGTAACCTCACGATCTAAATTCTACAGTTAAGATTTAATAGTCTCCTTTTTTGCAGGGTTGATTGTCCATGGAGCCTTATTCCTCTAGACTCGAGAGTCCTAGCATACAGGAACTCAAAAAAAAAAAAAGGAGTCCTAGCGTACGAAACCTCCCTCCCAGAACGTCATCCGAACAGCTAAAGAAAAAATTTGTCTATAAAAAAGCAAAAGGAAGAATAATAAAGAAACCATGTCTTCTCTAGGCTCATCAGATCGGTATGATATCGTATGCTACCATGCCGCCTACCAGCTGGCAGGATTCGGAATAGACGCCTACAAACAATCAGTTGATTTTGATGTTGAATAGGAATTATCTAGATGAGTACAGGCATGCTATTAGACATCTCTGATGGAGGTACATCAATCGTCACACCTTGCGGCATGCATGAAGCTGTGGCTTCTGCGAGAGGGACGCTCTCTGCTCGAAAATAGCTAGAAGCCGGAAGCATAGTTACAGCATATGGCATGAACGGATGATGATGCATTAGTTCCAGCGGTGATATGTAGACTGCACAAAAATATGCAAGGTAAGTCACCAAAATATGGATAGAGAGATAGCAGAACAGAGGATTCATGCATAGCTGTTGAACAGGTCTCTTCATCTACGCATTAATTTCTCCCATCTTCCTTACGTGCATGACCTCCTTGCACATACATATGAATCACTATTCACATATAAATCGATTTCTGCTATTATGTAATATAATAATGAAGGATGTCTCCTCTGTTTCTCCTGTACAACACTGGCTTTCTGATCCTTCTTTATCACGCTCCTTTTTCCCAGAGCCTCCAGTCTTGCTGCATAGCCACACCTGATTTATGAGCCAAGTTGCATCCACCCACCGCACCTAATCTAAACATCGATGAAGTGCTTCACTAGAGTTCCGTCGAGTCCAACACACATCATTTGCTAAAGGCCTTGGCGATGATAAGATCCATCCACGTAGTTGGCTCTCATGACAGTGGTCATGTCGATACTGTAGATAGTGAAAGCGTGCTCAGTCGAGCCATTTGCATGAACGACTAAGACGGCGCACATTCACATGATGTTGGATTGAACATTCGAGTTGTTCGTGTGGTGGCAGTTATGTCTATGCTTAAAATGGTTTCCCATAGGTTCTGACTGTCTCCCGAAGCTGCAGCCAACCTTCACATTGCATTGGTATGGATATAAGCCTCTTTCAATGCTTCGTATGTGAAATTGCAGTTGTGATTTTCTTTAGAGTGAAAATTAGTACATGTTCGACTGATTCATCTTTGACCTCAGGCACACAATAATGTCAACTTTTGAAATCTGTAGAAATAGTTTTAGAGTAACGATGGACAGAATAAATAAGTGGCTAGTTACTGATTTGATTACGAAGTAGTGCTACTCAGAAATATTCACTAGTGTGTTTGGAGAATCATGCATATATACAATGCCTACTTCCCCTTTCTACTATTTTTAAAAATCAGTATATACTGTAATGCTCCTATATGGTGCAATTGAGCCTAAAAAAATAGTGCCATGCAGATAAGCAGGCAACACCTAATATATTTTTCTTTGAGAATAATAGATCACATATAAGTATATGATTAATCAGGTACAGAATAAGATTACCTTAAATACCATGTATTGTCCCACAAAATAAATAAATAAAAACCATGCATTTTTCTCCACGCCGATTATTACCTACCCAAGGTCATCCTCCCTACATCTGTTAGGCTAAGCTCGAGTAGGACTAAAATATTCAGTTAACTGATGATTTTGCTTGATAAGGGCTAACAAATTTTGTTCACTAAAGGCATATCTCAGTCTATTACTTTTGTTTTTTTTGCAAAAATAAAATAATATATATATTTACCTGTATGCACTGTTAGTTCGGGAAATATTGAATCATTGTTTTAATGAAAGATCTTGAGGGCGAGACAATTTTAATAAGTTTCAGAAGAATATTAGCTTAAGTAACATATAGAGAGTGACACAATAATGATAAATAACATTACACGGACCTTGCATGGTTTCTTTATTGAATCAGTAGTCTACTTTGTGTAGGATAGACTTTTTTTGCGGCAGGTGTAGGAAAAGCATTGATTGTGAATATTCCTATTACTCTTTGTTGTATTCTTTAAAAAAATATGATGTTGAAATTAATCTTATACCTCTTTGTTGTATTGTTTAATTAACACCATTCCTCAAATTTATGGCACTAAATTTAACAAATATCAGGTGGATGTACATCAATAGTTCTTTATATCAAACATCTAATGTTTTTGTTTGTTTCCAAAATACACTAATTCTACATACGTTCATATCACCTCAAAATTTAAGAGCCAGAATATTCACTTCCAACCAATACAGTTGGATTTGATGTTTGTAGTTTAACACCAACTTACTGTCCGACTACAAAATCCAAGTGTTCAAACATATTTTATGAGCCAAACTTTGAGATATCATTTAAAGTAAGGCAACAACTTCTCTTGGATGATGTCATTTTCTTTGTGATTGCATCCTCCTTAATTTTGTTAGGTGAGGAGTATGACAAGCTTTAAAACTTTCAGGATATACAAAATAATATAAGTTTACTTTGTACTACACAATAAGGATGATTGTATGCGTACTATTAATCATACTCTTGGACCAAACCTTAATAATATCCTTTTCTGTCTGATTTTGTCATTTTGTATAGAAATTTTCAATGTGGGTAAATATATACATACTTTTCACCAATCATTTCAATTTATACATATGTGGAAATCACTAGCCCGTGCAGATGCATGGGTTGACGACTAATAGTAATAGTGAGGGTAAAAATTCAGATTGTTGTCTGTTTTTGATGCTAAATTGGTTTTGAGGATCTATCTTTTCTGGGTCCATCAACTAAGATTTTTTCAAGTCAGGCTTCTAGCTCAATTCTGTTTTTGATGATCATGTGTTTTTACTATAGAATAAATATAGTATGTAAAGAATATATTGTAGCCGCCTATATTCCAATCTTGGAATATAATGATTAATACCACACAACATTACGTAAATATTTGTTCCGATGCTTGTAGAACCATTTTAAATTTATATGGTATTTTTATGGGAAAAAGGGAATAGCTTGCTTAATGAAGTCAAGAAAACTATCAACTCCTAAATAGACAGTGGTTTTATTGTTGCACGTCATACCTGCATTACAGTTCATAACACGACCGACATCTTTATGACCTACTCACAGATATCTCATGGTACTCATGAAAGGAGGATGCACCAGCAGTATGGTTCGATGCTTTGCTTTTGTTTGTGTGTCTGCTGGGGGATTTCAATGATAATTCCAGTTTTTGATCGTACATCCCCTACTATGTACTTTCTCCATTTTTATCTACTCCGCATACTAAATGTCTGAAGTCAAACTTTGTATGATTTGATCAATTTTATATTAAATTGTTAACATCTAATATACCAAACCAATACCATTAAATTGTGATGTAGGATAAAGCTAATATTTAGAGTAAATTAAAACAGAGGGAGTGATAATAAAATATTAATCTTTGTTACTCCATTCAGATGGGTGCATATGGCATGCACGTGTTCCAGATTGTTAATTTCCTAATGAAATATTTGTCCTATATTACCCAAACTATTTGTTTCAAACTTTATTCGAATATGAATTCGATGATATAGTTCTGATGGTATATAACACATGTTTCTTTACTCAAACCGAAGGCCTAAAATTTGTGCGACCACATCACTTAGCGGCAATATGTCTGTTAACTGTGATCAGTTTAGGTACATATGGAAGGATGAATGGTTGTGTGAGTGACCACCTTTTCCAATCCATTCAATCTAGGCTCCGTAGGAGCATGTGATATATCAATAAAAAGAACGTCGGGTAGTGGGATGTTTTTGATACGGTTGATTTTTAGTATATTCTCCTTTTTTGTCGTACTAACTATTTGTATCCAATAAAATTAGTAAACTATGTTAGGCTAACATGACAACTTGAAGTTATTTTCTGTAAGGATAAGAATGGGTATTCTTGCGGTATCATTATAAGTGGTTCAAGGATCTTGATGTAAATTTTATAATATTTGGGCTGCTTTGTACTTCTGGTGATCTTCTGGTGATCTTTTTATAGCTCTGGACCCCTTTCGCGAAATTGTAAATTTACCATATGTATTGTAGAATAAATTCTTGCATATTCAATGTAATGAAGTGTTAACCATATGGACTGAAACCCTAATTTTAAAAAGAGAATGTTCTCTATTTTTTATTAACATTGGAGTTTGTAAATAGTTATTTTTCTTACATTAGTGTGGAAATTTCAAAAGAAATCTGGCATGAAAATAGCAGATGCAAACTTGAGTGCAATGTTGAAATAAATAGTTCTGTTAATACTGTGGTTATTCAATGATTTTTATTCTACTTAATAATATGAGTATTAATTATTTTTGTATGCTTATTCATTCACACATATAAATATGCCAGTTTATAATCTGTAGTGTTTCATAGTTCTTACACTTCTCTAGCTACATGGTGCTCATGCTAGGGCCTTAGTTTTTCTGCCAAATATTATTATGCTTCTGGTTGCAATTTGTTGCGTGATAACCAAAATTTGCCTGAGTTTAGTTGTGACAAAGTTAGTCATGAATCAAACATGCCACAACATTTGTTTATGATACAAACATTTTTTAAAACTTCATGAACAATTATTTTACATCATGTTAACTATTTTTAATGCGAGATAAACATTTACGTAATTTTTGAGATATTCAGATATCTTATAATATTTGAAATGTAAAAAGTAATAAAGGAAAAGAGACAACCACTGAACCTAACACTATTGGCCGGCCTACCATATGCTTGCTTGAGGCGAGGCCACATCTTCTATCTCACGTCGTCTCCCTCCCTACATGTACTCCGGCCACCAGACAGAACCGATCCATGGTCTTGAGTCGGCTTGGTTTCTGAGGCGGGATCGCTAGGGTTTGGACATGGCCTGGCATATCGTTCGGTCGGTTATGTGTGGAGTCCTTTTTTAGGGGCTCATGATTATGGTCGTGTCACTTTTCTTAGAGCAACATGCACACCAAGTTTGCTACTTTCTATTTACGGGTGCAGTGGCCTGGTCCTACTATTGGTGGTTTGTAAATACCGATTTAGTGCTTTCTACGCAGGGTTCACATGCAACAAAAGGCTCTTCCGCAAGGTCGTGTAGGGTGCATGCGAACACTGAATTTAAACGGCCGACGGGGGCGGATATCAAAACCATCGCACTATATAATAACCAATAATAATAAAAGTAAGAAAATTATACAAGTATCAATCTAAATCATACAAGTAAGAATTTTTTTTTCTTTCAGAAAGAAGATAAGAACAAGAGGCTCACCACGGTGGTGCTAGCGACGAGATCGGTGCAGGTGATCGACGGCGGTGAGGACGGGGACGGGCCAGGACAGACCGTCAAACCTAGACAAATCTTGAGGAAAATGAAGTTTGGACAAGGAGCTTTGAGAGGAGAAAGCTTAAGTGTGGCCCGGGAGGTGAGCTAGAGCACCACAAAGCTCTCCCACGGCCGATCAAAAAAAACAGAGCAGTGCACTGCTCTACTTGCGGGCAGGGGGTATATATAGGCCTCTCTTTAGTCCCGGTTGGTGGCTAAAACCGGGACTAAAGAACCACATTTGGTCCAGGTTTCAGCCACCAACCGGGACTAAAGGTTGTGGGCCAGGAGCGAGGCACATTGGTCCCGGTTCGTGTCTGGAACCGGGACCAAATGGCTCAGACGAACCGAGACCAATGCCCCCCAAGGCCCGACCGGCCTCCTGGCCTCACGAACCGGGACTAATGCCCCTTTTGGTTTCGGTTCGTGAGTGAACTGGGATTAATGCCCTTACCCAGGCCTCAACCAAAGCCGTGTTTTCTACTAGTGTAACAAAAGCAAAGAACATGCATACGAGCACATACAAGCAAACATATGATTATTCTTGGGCATTAATGCAATCAGTACAAACTACATAGCCATCCAATACTCGGAAAAATACATCTATGTCGAACACAACTAGGGCGGGCGCGCCATACCATCTAGTTTCATCCATGTTTGTAGCTCAAAACAGAGTAGACTGCCTGGACGATAGCGCAAACTAGTCCAATGACAGCCGCTAGGAGACCGACGGCAAGCCAGGGGTTGTTGAAGTACTTCCGCCTCAGCCACGCCATCCACCTCTGCGGGTTGCTTAAGAAACGTTTCTCCAGCTTGGAGCATGTCTCCCGCAGATAGTTGCAATGGGGGTCGTTAGGGTCAAAAATAATACCCTTGCAGAGGTCGGCGAAGCATTTGGCCACCTCATCATTGTTGCCGTGGCCATGCACGATGACGCGTCTCTTCGTCAACAGCTCGACGTCCTTTGTGGTGCAGGCCAGTTGGGACATGAACACACAGTACGCTGTGACGTGGCTCCCGACCTTCTCCCGGTTCCGCTGCTCCAGCTCCATCAAGTTGCGCAGCAGGCGCCATGTCTCGGCGTCGATGTCCAAGCAAGGGACCTCCAGCGTGCCACTGCCGCTGCTCAGCTTCACGTCGAGGATGCACCGTGTGTGTCCGGTCTCGCTCATTTCTCGACGCTTGAACATTACCCCAGCGAAGTAGTACTCCGACGCAGAGCGCCACCGGCGCACGGGCTCGGGGTCGACGCCGTTGGCCGGTGCGGCAGCAGGAGAGACCGTAGGTGCCACAGGCTTCAAGTGCATATGAAGAAGATGGAGAAGATTGCCTGGCACCGTCGGCTCCATGTCCGGCGCTGCCATCGCGTACTTTTGTCCCCTGATGAGATCGAGAGCATACTTGGCAATCTGTGTAATCACACGATCGTTACCGTCCAAACCCGTCAGCTCCCCAATATTTGCAAGGACAAAAAAAGGTATCTGGTTCTCTGCAAGGTAGAACACATCACGGAGCACGGCCAGCGGCACCGGCCTGTTGGCTGACAGGACGCCTGCATTTGCAGTCCCCGCCGCATCGGCCATGGGTTGTGCTCCGAGTTGGAGGCCCACAAGGCGGGAGAGTATGTAGCAGCCGTCGAGGAGGAGCATGCGCACGAATTGCCCGCTCGTCATGTCAGGAAACGCGTCGGTGTAGCAGTTCCTCACAGATTCCTCGAGGCATGCGAGCTTGTTGATGTAGTCGTCCACCTCCACCGTCACGCCTGGTCTCAAAGCCTTCGCTGCCGTGAGCACCATGTGGACGCTCACCACCTTATCGTCCTCCATGGCGAGGTGCTTTCGAGGGTAGTTGTACGGGCCGATGGCGACGTGGTCAGGGTCGTACTCGTCGTTGTCGACGTTACGCGTGTGGTCGCGGACCTTGGCGATGATGATGGGACAAGGAGGGCGCCTGTCGCCGACCTGCGCCTGGGGTGAGTGCAGGGCGTCCAATTCACCTCTCAGCTCATTGGCCAGATGAACCATCTCTACGACGTGGGAATCGTCCGAACCGCTGGAAGATTGGCCTGCAGTCCAAGTCGATCAGTCAGCGGCAGAGCATGAATGCATGATAGTCAACCATATTTTGAATGTAATTAGCACATGAGTAAAATAGAAAAAGACGGGGGATGATAAGTTCTCTTGGCACCTTGCCGATCCATTTGCTTGCCCACGACCACGAGTAGTAAAGCACTAAAGCCGGCCAACTGGCTGCCTCACTCAGCCGCTAAGCGTTCCTGGAGTTCTCTTCCCTCTCAACGGACGCTCAGTTCACGCTTTGTTTCCGAGTTGGTAGCCCAGCACCTGTATATGTAACCCTTCCTCCTAGTACCATAGAATCTGTTGTGGATAAGAACACAAGATTCACGCGCAGGCACGACCTGCTAGATTACCCAGGGAGCTGCTCAAAAGTTGCGATAATTGACATACTTTGCGAAAAGGAATCGACATATCACCTCGACTGCTCGAGTCAAGTCATTCTGAAAAGAGAAAGCTGGTTGTGCACGTTTAATTTGATTCCTTGCCTACATCAAGGCCTACGTGCAGCACCGGCCAGCGGAGTAAGAAGTATACTAGCTACCTGACTGTTTTTCCTGCTTGGCAGCGAGGCTAAGCTGGTCATCTTGCTACCTTCCGCGACTTACGTCCAGCAGTTTGGAATAGTATGAGCTTTCAGTATCAGATTCCAATCAACTGAGATTCATTAGACCGTGTGTATGTATTCATTCAGGTTTTTAACTACTTAACTAGCCAGGTGCCCATCGCAAATGCGAGAACATCATCTTAAATGTGTTAAAATTGTCAGAAAATTAAATTATGATATCAAAATATTCATATTACTCACCCTTAACGAAATATAAGAGCTTTTGGATCACTAAAGTACTTTGTGATGTACTAGCTAGCACATTTGCGGGTTACCACTCGAAATGATGATATTTACCACGGTTACCGCATATTTCAATGATTTGAGTAGATATGATTATATTTACTTGATGAAACTTAAGTTCAAAACATTTAAAAAGTTCAAATAATTTCATAACAAAATTGTGAATCATTGTGACAAAAAGTTAAAATTTCTACGGTCAAATCGTGGTGGAGAATATCTAAGTCATGAGTTTAGCAAAAATCTAAGTGATCGTGGAATTGTTTCAAAAAAAAATTTCTTCATGAAACTTCATAGAGCAACGGAGTATCTGAGAGGCGTAATTAACCGAACCTTGTTAGACATGATGAGTTCAATGATGTCCCATGCCGATCTGCTTTTATTATTTTGGGGATACACACTTGAGACAACAACATAAACACTAAACAGTGCACCATCAAAGTCTGTTGAGTCGACAACATATGAGTTATGGGAAAGGGAAAAACCCCAATTTGTCGCATTTCAAAATTTTGGGTTGTGATAATTAAGCGGTACAACCAAATAAATCAATCCCCAATCAAACAAATATTACTTTCTAGGTTACCCAAACAAACAGTTGGGTACGAAAAGTTCAATGACAAATTGTTTGTCGCGGAGATTGGACACTTTCTCGAGAAGGGGTTTCTTGCTAAAGAAGTAAGTGGGAGGACAGTACAGCTTGACGAGATTAGTGAATCTTCAGTGAAGATAAGCTGGACTAATAAACCGGATTCTATTCTGGAAGTTGTCCCCACAACTGAACCGGAAGTTACTACACCAGTTGTAGAAACTTCTATCAGGACTGTAACTGAATCACGTAGGTTAGGAAGAGTTATTGAAGCTCCTGAATGCTATTATAATAAAATATTCATCTTACAAGAAGATGAACCTGCACACGATAAGGAAGTCATGGCGGCGCCCAGCTCAAAAGAATGGCTTAAAGCCATGAAATATGAAATGAAGTCCATGTACGAGAATCAAGTTTGGAACTTGGTTGAACCTCCAGAGGGTGTGAAACCCATATAATGTAAATGGATGTTCAAAAGAGAATGTACGCGGATGGTAATTACTATCTATATAGCAAGGCTAGTTTCGAAAGGGCTTTCGCAAATTGAGGGAGTGGATTATGACAGACTTTCTCATCACTTGCCATGCTAAAGTCTATACAGACAGTGATGGCAATTGCTGCATATGTTTATAACAAGATATATCAGATGGATGTCGATTCTAAGGATGTCAGGAAGACATGTAAATTTCAAAAATCTATCTAAGGTCTGAACCAAGCATCAAGGAGCTGGAATCAATATTTTGATGAAGTTTGGCTTATTATAAAATGATGAAGAAGCTTGTGTATACAAGAAGTTTAGTGGAAGCTCTATAGTTTTACTAATCTTATATGTGGATGACATATTGTTTATTGGAAATTATGTAAAGTTTGTTGGCACAATAAAAGAGTCATTGAAAAGTATGTTTTCGATGAAACACTTAGGTGAAGCAGCTTATATATTGTGCGTCTATTCTACCTCTCAGATCATTGGCACTTTGGCAGGCTGAACCATCTCTATAACGTAGGAATAGTCCGAATCGCTGGAAGTTTGGCCTACAGTCGAATTCCATCACTTAGCACCGTAGCATGATTAGTCAACTATATTTTGAATGTAATTAGCACATGACAAAAATAGAAAAAGACGGGGGATGATAAGTTTTCTTGGCACCTCGCTGATCCATTTGCTTGCCCACGCGTAGTAAAGCACTAAAGCCTGCCAATTGGCTGTCTTACTCTGCCGCCTAGCGGAGTAGCAGTTGTTCTTGCGCTCCTGGAGTTATGTTGCCCTCTCAACGGACGCTCAGTTCACGTTTGTTTCAGAGTTGGTAGCCCACCAACATCTGTATATGTAACCCTTCCTCCTAGTACTCCCTCCATCATTTGCCGCCTAACTCTGTATATGTAGCCCACCAACATTTTAGGACGGAGGGAGTACTATATATTCTTTTGAGGATAAGAATAGAAGATTCACGCGCAGGCACGACCTGTTAGGTTACCCAGGAAGTGTTAGACTGTATTTACATATAGCTTTTGTATATGTCTTGTATATTGTATCGTACACCTTGGTGTACCCCTTATATATATGAGATAGCCACACCCTTAACGGGTGTTGTGCAGTTTCCCAAAACCCTAAGTCTTACATGGTATCAACCCTAACCGGTCCTATGTCTTCCGCTGCTGCTGCCGCCGCCGCCGCCGCCGCCTCCGCCGCGATCGCGCCCAACTCCGTCGCCGCCGTCGCGCCGGCTTCTGCCACGGCGCCTGCGTCGCCGTTCCTCTCCTCGCGTCCCCTGGTTTCGGTATACACCGGCCAAGCCTCGATGGTAGGCGCCTCCTCGGATCAGCCCCCGCCGTCGTCACCGGCCGCGCCTCCGCCGGCATCGGGGGATCCTTCGTACGCCGGTCCATGGACGGGATCGGCCACCTACGGCGGCTACGGGGCTGCTTCGCTCCCGCCCGCAGGCCCCTACGGGGCGGCACCCGTCACCGCTGGATCGGCGGCCTACGGCCCATACGGGGCTGCTCCACCGCCACCCGCAGGCCCCTACGGGGCGGCGCCCGTCCCTGCCGGATCGGCGGCCTATGGCCCCTACGGGGCCGCTACTTCATCAACGGGCCACTACGGGGCGCCGCCCTACGCGCCCGCCGCGGCTGCGTCTTCTGCCGCTGTTGCAGCGGCGCCCTATGCGCCCTACGCCGCCGCCTGTCGCCGCGAACGCCGGGTCGGACAGGGCCCCGCCGCCGCCATTGCCCTACGGCGGCTACTACCCTCCGGCCATGGCTGCATCTGGTGGATCATCTCACATGAACTACTACACGGCGCCTCCTCCTGCTGATCATGCCGTGGCCAGCACGCCGTTCTACTTCGCGCATCTGATCCCAGTGAAGCTGACGACGGACAATTATCTGTCATGGCGTGCACAGGTGCTGCCACTTCTCCGCAGTCGCTACCTGGAGGGCTACGTCGATGGGTCCTTGCCATGTCCTCCACCACATCACCCGGCATACCATGCGTGGGTGGCTCAGGATCAGGCCATACTTTCGGCGATCCAGTCGTCGCTCACCGAGGCGGTGTCCTCCTTGGTTCTCTTCACTGCCACGTCCCAGGAGGCGTGGTCTGCCCTTCACACCAGCTTTGCGTCTCAGCAGCAGGCTCGTGCTCACACTCTTCGTACGGAGCTGGGAGAGACCAAGCTTCTTGACCTCAGCATTACCGACTACTTCGGCAAGATGACGCGTCTTGCAGACACCCTGGCCTCCATTGGTCAACCGCTTCGCAAAGAGGACTTCACCACCTTCGTCATGAACGGCCTGGATGATGACTATGATAACCTTGCTGAGAACATCAATGGCCGTGATACTCCACTTGAACCCCGTGAGCTCTACGCCCGCCTCCTTGCCACGGAACAGCGCATCAAGTCCCGCCGTACCAATCCGAGTTTCATGGCTGCCAACGCTGCCACTCGTGGAAAAGGGAAGTCTTTCAAGTCAACTGCAGCGGGCAAAACAGCACCATTGACTTTGCAGGCTCCGCGGTCGCCTGCCGCAGCCCCCTTTCCCACGACCGGGGGTGGTCGTTCGTGTGCCTGCTGCCCTTCTTGTGGCGTTCAGCTCCCCTGTCAACTGTGCAACATCCCAGGTCATGTTGCTTCCCGCTGTCATCGCCGCTTCAAGCAGGACTTCCTCGGCGTCGGCAACAATGGCAAAGGCAATGAGAAACAAGCTGCCTTGGCCACTCATGAGCCTGCTCGTCAAGCAGGTCACACTACATCATATCCCATTGATCCGACATGGTATATGGACACGGGCGCTACGAATCATTTGACGGGCGAGATGGGCAAACTCACAGTTCAGGAGCCATACCGTGGTAATGATCAGGTTCACACCGCCAGTGGAGCAGGTATGCACATATCACATGTTGGTCAGGCCTCTCTTTTAACTCATACACAAAAATCTCTCCATCTTCGTAATGTCCTTAGAGTTCCTTCTGCTACTCGTAGCCTATTGTCTGTTCCTCAGCTTACTCGTGATAACAATGTTTTCACTGAGTTTCATCCTTTTTATTTTTTTATCAAGGATCGGGCCACGAGGGACGTTCTGCTTAGAGGTCGCCTGCGCGATGGATTATATGCACTTGATCTGCCTTCTGCCCCTCGAGCACTCACTGGTGTCCGTGTGTCGCCTACTCATTGGCATGCACGGCTCGGCCATCCTGCCACTCCCATAGTTCGTAGTGTTCTTCATCGTCATAGTCTTCCCGTTGTGTCCAATAAAGATGTTGCCACAGTCTGTGATGCCTGTCAACAAGGCAAGAGTCACCAGCTTTCGTTTTCTGTTTCGAGTCGTGTTGTCAAAACTCCACTTGAGCTTATTTATTCTGATGTATGGGGGCATGCCCAAACTTCTGTGAGCGGTCATAATTATTATGTCAGTTTTATTGATGCTTATAGTCGGTTCACTTGGCTTTATCTTATCAAACGTAAATCTGATGTGTTTGATGTGTTCCTTCAATTTCAAGCTCATGTTGAGCGTCTTCTTAAGCATAAGATTATTCATGTTCAGTCAGATTGGGGGGGTGAATATCACAACCTCAATTCTTTTTTTAATAAGCTTGGGATTTCGCATCGCGTGTCTTGTCCGCATACACATCAGCAGAATGGCACGGCTGAACGTAAGCATCGTCACATTGTCGAAACCGGTCTCACCTTACTTGCTCATGCATCAGCACCTTTTCGTTTTTGGAGTGATGCTTTTTCTACTGCCTGTTTTCTCATAAATAGGCTTCCTACACGTCTCCTTGGGATGAAAACACCACTTGAACTATTGCTTAATGAGGTTCCAGATTATACTTTTCTCAAAGTTTTTGGTTGTGCATGCTGGCCTCATCTTCGTCCTTATAATAAGCGCAAGCTCGAGTTTCGGTCAAAACTTTGTGTATTTCTTGGGTATAGCTCTCTTCACAAAGGGTACAAGTGTCTTCATATTCCATCCAACCGTGTCTACATCTCGCGTGATGTTGTGTTTGACGAGAATGTATTCCCGTTCTCGTCTTTGTCCATAACTCCCACACCTCCAGCCTCCTCCTTGCAATCCACCCCTCCACTGCCTGCTCAATTTGTTGATATTGCATATTCTCCTGCGTTGTTGCCTAATCATGCTGCAGGAACGGGTCGTGGAGTTCGCCTGGAGTTACTGGAGGAGCCGGAGCCATCGCCTGCACCCGACGTGGCGAATGGCCTTGTGCATGCGCCATGCATGCCTGGACTGGGCGCCTCATCGTCGGCCCCGTCCGCGCCGGCCTCTTCTGAGGCTGGGTCGGTCCCGCCTGGGCCGGCCTCCCCCGAGCTGGTCTCCCCTGGGCCGGCCTCCCCCGCACCGGTGACCCCGTCTGGGCCGGCCTCCCCCGAGCTGGCGCTCCCATCTGAGCCGGCCTCTCCTGAGCCGGCGAGCTCGCCTGGGCTGGGCTGCCGCGCCTCGGTTGGCCTTGCGCCGACTGACTCGTCGGTCCAGTCGTCGCCTGGGTCGGCCTCGTCCTCGCCTGTCGCCACTGCATCGTCACCGGATGCGTCGGATACTTCTTCATCACCGGGGCCGTTGCCATTGGTTCCACCACCTGCGGCCGTTCCTCTTCGACCACATACTCGCAGTCGATCCGGTATTGTGTGTCCCAAGCAACGCAAAGATGGGACGGTCGCCTGGCTTGCGGCATGTGTTGCTCATGTCAAGGAAAATCCTTCGGCTGAACCGCGTCACTTCCAGGTTGCTCTCGGGATTCCTCATTGGCGTCAAGCTATGGAGCAAGAGTATCAGGCATTGTTGACAAATGGTACTTGGCAACTTGTTCCCCCGGTCTCTGGTGTCAATGTCATTGATTCCAAGTGGGTCTTCAAGGTTAAGAAGCATGCTGATGGTTCTATTGAACGCTATAAGGCACGGTTAGTGGCGAAAGGGTTCAAGCAAAGGTATGGTCTTGACTATGAGGATACGTTCAGTCCGGTGATCAAACCAACAACTATTCGACTTCTGTTATCCTTGGCTGTTACTCGGGGCTGGTCTCTTCGTCAGCTGGATGTTCAGAATGCCTTTCTTCATGGTGTTCTGGATGAGGAGGTTTACATGCGTCAGCCCCCTGGTTTCGTTGATCCTGCTCGTCCTCATCATCTGTGTCGCCTGGTTAAGGCGCTCTATGGGTTGAAGCAGGCTCCTCGTGCTTGGCATGCCAGATTGGGCTCTGTTCTTCGGTCACTTGGTTTTGTTCCCTCTACTGCTGACACCTCGCTCTTCCTTCTGCATCGACCTCAGGTGACGATGTATCTTCTGGTATATGTTGATGACATTATCCTCATTAGCTCCTCGGATGCTGCTGCTGACCGTCTGATATCTTCCTTGAGTGGAGATTTTGCGGTGAAGGATTTAGGAACGTTGCATTACTTCCTTGGGCTGGAAGTTTCACGTTCTTCTGCTGGTTTGACACTCACACAGCATAAGTATTCGATGGACCTGTTGCGACGGGCAGGTATGCTTAAATGCAAACATGCCATGACTTTGCAAAAAGCACTGAGTCAACATATGATAATTGACAAACTTTGCAAAAAGGAATCAACATATGATATGAGCTAGAGTCAAGTCAAGCACTGAGGTGAAGGTGGGCATTTTCTTTCCTGGAGTGCATCATTCTGAAAAAATAAAGCTATGTAAGATTGATATCACGCACGATTAAGTGGCTCTACAAAAAAGGAAGAATGGTTTGGCGTGACCTGCTTGTAGTGGTTTGTGATGGTTCCCTGCCCGCATCGCCATCAGGCCTAGAGGCAGCAGCACCGGCCAGCGGGAGAAAAGAGTACTATCTACTTGGCTGCTTTTTCTGCTTTACGTCCAGCAGTTTGGAATAGTATGAACTTTCAGTATCAGATTCCAATCAACTGAGATTCAGTCGACCGTGTGTATTTATGCCGTTGTGTTTTTTTAGCTTAACTAGCCAGGTCGCCCTCTCAAATGCATCACAAATGCGTGGACATCGTCTTAAATGTGTATGAAAATTAAATTACGATTTCATAATATTCATGTTACTCCTCGCTTCTCCTCGCAGCTTCCTGCTGCATTGATCACCGGCTGCCGCCGGCGTTGTAGTTAGCTTCTCCTCGCTTGATATCCTTTCTTGCGGGCGCTACAGATCCTCCCGCCAACGGTGAGCATCAGCTTTAGGTCCCTGCCTCAGCAATCATCCTCGTGAAGTGATTACACAGAACTCTTTTTACTCAAAAGGATATGTTTTAATCTCCACCATTGATTTAGTTAAGGGGATGCACTGAAATAGACCCCTTTGTTTTACCTAGATGATACCCCGCGTGTTACTGCGGAATCAGTTGCAATTTATTTCAGTGAGATGATTGTGTGGAATCTTTGGATTAATAACACGTGAACCAAAATTTAAAATACTTATTTCTTATTGTATTTGATTATGTATATACATGATTGTTTATTGAATATAAGTAGAATAATAGAATGCAAAATATTTTCCATGCATGGTTGCATGTGGTGGTGGATCTTTTTCCATGCATGGTTGCATGTTGACTTGTTGAGGAGGGTCTTATCCATTTCATAATTGTTTGGAGACCTGACATGCTTCGATATAGAGATAAATAAGTTAGTGTGGATCACTCTCTTAAGTATACAGGATATCCGTGAAGCATTTTTCTATCAAAATAAAAATGTAAATTTGCTCAGGGTATATTTGAAATTCATTAAGCGTGAATATTTTTTGTTGCAGTGAGTGAACATTTGTTTCAATATTCATGAGCATTTTCTCTTCCAAATGCTCTTCGTAAATTTGTTCATTGTGTGTTTGAAAACAAAATAGCCATCATATATTTACAAATTTCAGCACATAACGAAAACAAGTTCGTGGAATGTTAAAAAAGTGTTTAGGAAAAATCTGAAATTTCATTTTTTATCTTTCTTAGAAAGTTAAAAAAATTATACATGTGTCAAATTTTAATGCATGATTGAACATTTTTAATATAAGGTAACACTTTAAATTATACGATGCATGATTTTTAATACACGATAAACATTTTCTAATACTTGATGAACATGTTTTTAATAGATGGTTATCATTTTTTAACATACACGATGTACATTTTTGGTTCAAGATAAACATATTCTAATACTTGATGAACATGTTTTTAATACACGGTTATCATTTTTTAACATACATGATGTACATTTTTGGTACACGATGAATTTTTTTAAATACCCGACAAACATTTTTTAATTCATGTTAAACTATTTTTAGTACATGATAATCATTTTTTAAATTACCTTCTGAACATTTATTAAATACAAAAATACCATTATATATATATATATGTGTGATGAACATTTTTAATGCCTTGAATAAACATTTTAAAGTACTCCCTCCGTCTCATAATGTAAGACGTTTTTTTGGCACTAGTGTAGTTTCAAAAAACGTCTTACATTGTAGGACGGAGGGAGTATATGATAAATAATTTTATAACACGTGATGAACAATTTCTAGTGCATGATGAACTATTTTCTAAAACTAGAAAAAATCAAAGAGAAAACTGTCATTCACATACCAATAAAGCGGACGAAAAAGCAGTCATCAAACGAAATGAAACCACAGTGAAAGCGCCCAAATAATCTGAGCAGAAAAAATCAGATAATCCAGAGTTGAATGGGCTGCTCACTCCCTTCACGCTTGTAGTAAGCTCTACTTCTTCTTTTTTCGAGGGGAGGTGAGGTCTACTTATGACTTGCCCATTTAAGTCTAGTTTAATTAGCGTAAAAAAATTAAGTCTAGTTTTATAGGGGACATAGATACACTGGCAAGAGCGCGCGGGCTGAGGGCATCTATCCGGTGCTCAGAGGTGGTGGGACCTTGTATCTTCAAGAGTTGTATGCTCTTCGTAAACGTCTCGTGATCATCTTATTTTCTGAGAATAAAATTACTCTTGTTATTTTGGCAGTGCCATGTTACAGACTGCTTCAATGAGTTTATGTTAGTGTGTCAAGCTTTTTTTTGTTGGTTTGATTATTTATGGAGATGAAATCTTTCATCGACACCATGATGAAAATTTTGTGATTCAACGGCCAACACATCTAGGGCATCATCCTACCCCAAGTATGTTCATTGACCAAGGCTCCAAATCTTTTAATGGGCGACTCAAGGCGGTATAAAAGAAGCATTATTGGTAATGTTCGTACGGCTGAAAGAGTGACCACATCATTGCTCTTGTCGAGTTCTTGTCTCTTTAATGAAGTCTTTGGAGTATTTTTTCTAGCAGTGCTTGATACCGCGAAGAAGATATTTTCAAGAGATTTCATGGTAATTCTTGGCTATAGAAGTTACTTTGTATTTTCTTACATCTTCGATCTTAATTACATCCAAATTAGTGTACCTGCAATTGTTATGAGTATGAACAAAATTATAGTTGTTTCTTAAAAAATACCATAAAGAAAGTGATACAAATATTCACGTGACCTCCCCGGGTCCCTAATCAAGAGCCATTTCTGTTTCTGCTTCTATTTTAATCGTATCTGCTAACATATGTTGTGACAACGCGAAGACTTGTCCTAGAAAATAACGTGAGAGACGCCTCTACTGTTGAGGACGACCACGGTCTCATGGTGATTGCGCTCAGCACGCTTCCACGCTATACACTTTGCCAAAAGGAATCGACATATTATATAGAGTCAAGTCAAGCACTGAAAAGAAGGTGTGCATTTTTCCTCGTGTGCATCTTTGTGAAAAGAGAAAGCTACTAGCTTGGATTCCATATTATATAGAGCCAAAGGCGCAAGGTTTGCGTGGCTACAAGAAAGAACAAATAGTTTGAAGTGACCTGCTTGTACTCGTTTGGTTCCCCTCCTGCTACTTGGCTGCTTTCACTACTGAAATTAGCATATTGCCGTCTGCTCCCTCTTTACCGTCCGCTAGCAAACGGTAAAGAATGTCTTTGGCATCAGCCAACAGAAAGCAGACGGCAAAGGAAGGCTTTACCATCAGCCGACTTTTTGCCATTTGCGGAAAAGAGGGGGCTTGGCCCACTGGATGTTAAACCCTAACGGCCCCCTAGCGGACGGCAAAGAGGGGGCTTGGCCTACTGGCTGTTAAACCCTAACGGGCACCCTCTTTGCCGTCTGGCAGCAGACGACCAAATGTCGCTTGCTGTCAGCTAGCGGACGCAAAGGCGAGGCGGACGTCAACGCTTCAAAATAACATAACGGGCCGAGCCCCCGCCGTTGCCCTCTCACTTTCTCTCCTCTTTCCTCCGCGCCCGATGAGCACCGTCGCTGCCCAATCCCTGCCATCCCGCGCCGTCGCCGCCGCACCCTCCCCGCCCCGTCGCCGCACCCTTCCCGCCACATCGCCACACCCTCCCCGCCCCGTCGCCGCCCCCTGCCTCCCCACCCCCTCCCGATCCTCCCCGCCGCAGTCGTGGGTCGACCGCCGCTGAGGAGCGCCACCCGTCGCCGCCTCCCGCCCGTCGCCACCCCGCCCGATCGCCGCACCTCCCTACCCGTCGCCGCCCCACGGTGAACCCCCGCCACGCCCTCTCCTCTTTTTTCTTCTTTTTTTCTGTTAGATTTTGTTCGCACACGAACACGTCACCGTGTACCCTCGACGTCGGGGGTGATGCACCGCTGCTCACGTCGAAGGAGACTCGTCCGGAAGCACGGTACGCTGGCAATCCGGCGGGTGCTTTTGAGGACCCGAAACCCCACACGCCTGGGAGGGACCCTGTCGGGGTGCGCGGTGCACTACTAGGAAAAGGGCTATAGATGAGATGGACACTAATGACGCACCTGTCATGTGGTGCGCCACTACTATATAGCAATGGCGCACCATGTGCAGGTGCGCCATTAGTGTGGAAGACACTAATGGCGCACCAGGCACATGGTGCGCCACTAGTAACAATTTTTTTTTCCAAACATACTAATGGCGCATCATGGCACGGTGCGCCATTACTAGTGCTCACTAGTAATGGCGCACCGGCCACACAGTGCGCCACTACTGTTTTTTTTATTTTTTTTTTGCAAAACTACTAATGGCGCACCGTAGCATAGTGAGCAATTTCTAGTTTAAACTAGTAATGTCGCACTGTGCCACGGTGCGCCATTAGAATATATACTTTTTTTTTACAAAACTTCTAATGGCGCACCAGCAGCAGGTGCGCCATTAGTAACCAGGGTTACTAATGGCGCATTTGCATATGGTGCGCCACTAGTAACCTGGGACCAACAAGATATTTTGGACAGCCCACCTACCCACTCACTTTCCCCACTTCATTCTCTCCACCTCCTCCTTCAAACTTGTCTCGGCTGCCTCCTCCTCCTCACCTCATTTGCACCATAGATTCATCCAAATTAAGTGGTTAAATTACCTTTTTTTGATAGGTAAGTAAGGGGTGAAGCTATCTTTATGTTGTTCTCCCTCTCCAACAACATGCACATGCACTTTTTGTGGCCTAGCCAGATCTAAGTATGTTCGTGGTGTTGCATATGTTTGTGGTGTTGCATATATGTTTGTGTTTGCAGGGACCGAAAGCAAGAGCAGACTTGAAATAATATGCATCAGGGAGGAGCTTCACGCTAAGGATCATGATGATGATGATGATGATGAGGCGAAGCAGGACACGGAAAGTCGTCGCAAAGGCAAAAAGGACAAGAAGACCGGAAATGACTACCCTCCCGCGTGCTTCACTCTATGTCAGGAGGAGATCGAGCAGTTTTTCACCTGCCTCATAGGAGTAAAACTTCCTTACGGTTACGCGGGGAAGATAAGCAGATACCTAGACCCAGCGAAGCAGAAGTTCAGCGGGATGAAGTCTCACGACTGTCACGTGCTGATGACGCAGATACTTTCAGTTGCCATCCGTGGGATCATGGACGCGCACGTCCGTGAAACGCTATTTGTTCTATGCAACTGTTGGGGAACGTAGTAATTTCAAAAAAATTCCTACGCACACGCAAGATCATGGTGATGGCATAGCAACGAGAGGGGAGACTGTTCGTCCACGTACCCTCGTAGACCGTAAGCGGAAGCGTTAGCACAACGCGGTTGATGTAGTCGTACGTCTTCACGATCCGACCGATCCAAGCACCGAACGTACGGGGCCTCCGAATTCAGCACACGTTCAGCTCGATGACGATCTCCGGCCTCCGATCCAGCAAAGCTCCGGAGATGAGTTCCGTCAGCACGACGGCATGGTGACGATGATGATGCTCTACCGGCGCAGGGCTTCGCCTAAATTCCGCGACGATATGACCGAGGTGGAATATGGTGGAAGGGGGCACCGCACACGGCTAAGGAACGATCCGTAGATCAACTTGCACTACTAGGGAAAACCTTATACACAGAATGTTACCAGTAGCGCTGTACAAAATCATACGCTACTGCTACTTAGTAGCAGCGCGTGTAAATAAACCACGCTACTGCTATGACTTTAGCAGTAGCGCGTACAAGTAAAAAGCGCTACTGCTACGTTTGAACTGGGCGCACATGGCTAGCCCAACCTAGCGAGAGCGGCGATATCGCCCAGCGCTACTGCTACTCTCCTTAGCTGTAGCGCGCTTACGTGTAAGGCGCTACTGCTAATGGAAATAAAATAAAGTGAAGAACAAGTAGAAAAGTAAATGAAAATGAAAGAAATAGAAAAAGGAGAAAGGAAAAAATAAAATGTAAAGAAAAATAAAAGAAAAAGGAAAAAAGGAGAAAGGAATAGCAGTAGCGCTTTTCCAAAAACGCGCTGTAGCTAACTTAGCTATAGCGCGTTTGCGGAAACACGCTACCGTTAAGTTTCACTTAAACATCGGTCCCCCCCCCCCCGCCCCGCCCCCTGGCCGCCACACTTCTTCCCCAAATCGATATCCCTCGCCCTCGCCGTCGTCTCCCCAATTCGTCGTCACCCCACTTCGCCGCCTTCTCCTGCCGGCGTGGACGCCCGCAACCTCACCGTCTCCTCCAGAGGCCGTCGTCATCCTCACCGCCGCCACCCGAGGCCGCCCGAGGCTGCCCTCGACGTCACCGTCGGCGCCCTCCACCTCACCACTGCCCGAGCCTGCCCAGGTCCGCCGTTGCCCGTGCTCGAGCCCGCCCTCTCCGCCCCTGCCTCCGTCACCGAGCACCTCCCCGCCACCGTCTGTCCCCTCTCTGTAAGTCCCCCACCCCTCCCACCCACTCCTCTCTCTCTGAATTTTATAGTAGATGCTGCTTGTATAGTATATAGTGATACTAGTAGATGTTAATTAGGTTAGGGCAATAGTGGTACTAGTAGATGTTAATTAGATGTTTTTCAGTTAGGGCACTAGAGTTTTGCTAGGTTAATTAGGTTAGTAGTGCTGCTAGTAGTAGTGGTACGGTAGGTTAATTATGTGATGTTAAATGAATAACCTAAATGAATGAAATTAGTAGTTAACTGAATTTTTTTTCCTTTCATCATTATAGAGCACTAAAGTTAACTGAATTTTGTTCTATTAGTAGTTAAATGAATTTTCTTCTACATTTTGTTTTTGAGTTAGCTTGTGAAATTTGGACATGTGGTTGCTCGTGTATATTTGGACATGTGTTGCGGTGTCGAAGAGGGATATTTGAACACTGTTTCCAGGGAATGATGCTGAGTGGCCTATGTTTTGCCGGAATGTTGATTCATTTCTGTTCTGGCAAATTTCAGGTTCTCAATTTGTCCACTTTTTAGCAAAGGTCATGCCGAAATTTCCCGTGAATTTCGGCATGACTTGTGCTACAAACTAGGACATATCGAGTGCCCGGGATTTGCCGCACCAGGAAGGAGTCAACATTCCTGCAAAACAATAGTCCTTTTTTATGTCATTATTCATTTTATTAGGTCTAGAATTAATTGACTAGATTTAATCATAGGAAACATGGCTAGCAACGATGAAGGACAGGGTTCTGGTGATTGCGACAACGCCTACCGGGCGGCAGACGAATTTTTTAGCTTTACCGACGATCAACAGATGTTGTTGCTGGGCCCACCAGTGGCATCGGGGACTGAGACCGACACGCAGACCAGTGCTGAGACCGACACGCAGACCGGTGCTGAGACTGACACCGGCGCTGAGATTCAGACCGGCATCGAGACCGGCGCTGAGACCGGTGCTGCCTCGGGGAGCGGAGCCGGTGTAGAACCGAAAGCAAAGAGGCAACGGGTTCCTAACAAACTCAGGACTACTAGACTGGTGGTCACGGAGGTGGACGACGGCAATTTTGAGCCAAAGGCGCCGAGGAGAAGCACGCGTGCTACGGCAATCAAATAGGCTGCATCATACGGACAACCGCCACCATCAACGATGAGAATCTAAAGAAGATAGAAAATATGAGGAGCTCCCTCCTAAAGAAGTTTCACCAGATATTCTTGTTCCCGGGCCGGAATGAGAAGGATTATGAAGATCCAGACAATGACCCGGCAATGAAGAAGATAAACAAACACGCCATGACCAAGTTTAGCAGCGTTGGCGCTGGAAAAATCGAGTGAAAGCAAAGATCAACGACGGGGAACCCTACTCCGAGATTGTAAAGGAAAGTCCGACAATCATGGAAGAGCAGTTTCAAATATTCAAGGAGGCTTGCGAGGCCGAAGCTGCCAAAGAAAAGTCTAAGTACATGAAGGGGCTTCAAAAGAGGAACATTTGGACCCACCACCTCGAAGCCGTGGTTACGGCGGAAAGAGGTCCAAATGGGACAAGGAGGACGCGGAAGCCGCGAGTCTGGGCATCCCAGACCCCTTGGCGGATTTCACCGTCCCGCAGGAGCGTGACGTCCTGAGGGCCCACCACCGTTGGGACCCACTGAAGAAGGTTTATGAGACAACACCGGTCATTACGGAGTTCATGAGACTGCTGGTAATTTTAGTTTCTGATCAATTCGACTGCACACGTTAGTCATATTTATAAACGATCCTTGTGCCTTTTGCATAGAGAGAAACACCGGATTGCGGCCGAAAGCGACTTGCCGTCTGAGGCATTGGCGAGGCCCAAGTGGGACACTCCATTCAACCGGGCGTTGAACATATTGAAACGGCAATCGGTGGATACTCAACCGTCGTATGGACGCGTGCACAGTGTCGGAGACGGCGCCACGTGGAAGAAGTACTAACGTGAGACCACGGAGGAGAAAAAGGAAAGACGGAGGTTAACTGAAGAAAGCATCGACAAGAAGGTTGAGATTGCGGTTGAGAAGAAATCATCTCAGATAGTCGCAACAGCGGTAGCTGCCGCAAAACAGGCGATTGCAGATATATCTACTTCCTTGGTGACGGGCATTCACACTTGGACAAGGGAAAATCCAAAAAAATGCAGAGGACTTTCCCCTTGCTGACTTCTTGGCAGCACATGCTCCCGCACCGGCTCCCGCACCTGCTCCCGCACCTGCTCCCGCACCGGCTCCCGCACCGGCTCCCGCACCGGCTGCCGCACCGGACGTGCTCGGTGGTGCCTCCTCTTTGGCTGAGCTCGACGCCCTCACGGTATCTGCCACACCGGCCCCCTTCAATATAAATGTATAATCTCCCGTTTTCGTTGCCTTTCGGATGTCTCATGTCGTAGACTTTTCTTTGCAGGCCGACGAAACCCCGTGCACCATATTGTACACCATCGGCGAACAGAAGGTGGACATGGGGAAGGGGACGATAATGGAGCCGAAGGAACCATTGTTCCACAGCCGGCCGATCCCCCCGAACGTCTTCAAGGTTTCCGTGGCCAGTGTCAAACCAGGCCACGAGAATTTGCCTCCTCTAATACTAGGGGGAATGACGATGAGACCCCGCGGCGGCTTGGTGATTGTTGTAATGGGTGGGTCATGTTGTGGCCAAAGAGTCTGCTTCGTCTGGAGGCGGCCGGGAGCACACCCACGAGCACGCAGCCTCAGCAAGGTATGAACATCAACACCCCACCTACCCAATTAGCGTCGGGTGTCGGGTTGGGTGATAGCGGACGGGGTAAGCAGGTGGCTCCATTAGAGGTTGATGACATCGCCATGGATGAGGATGAGGATGACGATGGCGCTGAACAGTATGTCTATACTGGCGCCTCCTTAGGGTTTGAGCATCATGAGTTGTTGCCTGAATTACCGTCTCAACGTGTTATTGACGACCATCTGGTGGTAAAGAAGCCTAGGAAGAGAGCGAGGAAAGGCAAAAAAGCTGATTCTATGATCCAGCCGCCTCAGCAGCCTCGGCTTCAGGACCGTGTAGATATCCCCGATGCGGATAAATGGCATATCCCTGGTCAACCAATCCTACCTGAAACAGCGCTACGAGCCAGATTCGGCGATCTAAGGAGACTTCATGACGATGTGCTGCGGGTAGAGAAAGGCCTCATCGCCTCGAAAGATCCAGGATACCCACTCTACGTGGTTAACGTTCCGCAGCCAATGTCGTACGTCGAGGGCTTCCCCGCGGATAAGTTCTTCCTCCGATTCGATTACATCTTCGACATGTTTCACGTGAAGAAGCTGGATTTTACTTTTGGCCGCCTTTATGCCTTGCACATGAGCTACATCATTAGGGTTGAGCAGATACGTTTTATCTGTGTCGCTGACCCGTACTACATGCACGAGAGCTTCTTGGGAGTCTGTGCACAGCATCGTGAATACGCGAGGGATTACATCGCCAGTTTCATGCTCGCCAATAAGGACAAGGAGGCGATTCTCGTGCCTTATCATCCCGTGTAAGTCATCCGCGCTGCTATCCTTCCTTCGATTTCAATAATTCATTTGCACGGTGGAGGCTAATTAATTTGAGGTGTACTTATTTTTTGCGTGGCGGCGGCGCGCCGTCCTCATCATCCTCTACCCCCGATTCTCCCACGCTCTTTACTTGGACTCGTCGAAGAACATTCACAAAAAGGATTACACCCACATCAAAGATGTTCTCGACAGTGCTATGTTTTACTACCAAGCAAGGGGTGGAGAGGTTAGGGACAAGAAGAGAAGGGGCGGCAGGGCCGCCTTCAGCCATAAGACCGACTTCTGCTGCATCCAGCAACCAAACGATTCTCTTAATGATGGATTCTATGTCCTACACCACATGCTGGAGTACCGACGGGATCACCAGAACCTTCACATGGCACCTAGATCTAGCGATGCCCATATTCTGCAATGGGCAAAGGACATAGGAGATATCGAGGATCATCGACTTTGAGCTGAGTTCTATAACATCCAGCGCGAACTTGCCCAAATCATCATGAATGAGGTCGTCGGAAAAACAGGGATGTTCCATGCAGAAGGACAAATGTCGCGGGAAGACGTTCGAACATGGATAGCCTCTCAGCGTCTCGACATGAAGCCTTTCACTAAGCTCGATGACTATCTCCCTGACTTGGATGGTTGGCACGACATGATGGAGTGATTGTCGATGTATGACAATGTGTCCGTTTAGTCCATACTTTCTTTTATGAGAAAACTTTGAGTTATGCACGGTGAAACTTTATTTGTGATGTAATTAAACCGTCCTCCTCCTCGACTAGCGAAAATCACTCTAGTTAGGTCATTTTGGGTACGATGAACTTTGTTATTTATGCTTATGATATGTTGTTTCTATTTTTGCCAAGTCTATCTCTTTGTGTTGCTCAACTATATATGTTGCATATCATCGACTCATGTGACGATGCAGGTGCATAGATCATAAATGGCGAAGAAGTGCTACGCCAGGAGTATATATACGACAAGTGACCGGAGTGTCGTGCCCAGTGTACCGGTTTTCGGTTTTCGGCGACACGCGATACTTAGTTTAGGTTCACGCTAATGCGAGAGGGATACGAACTCATGTACTCAAAGTGATAGCTATTCTCGTGTATATCATTGTTTAGATGGATGACGATGTATTTGCAAGTAATCAAGACTTGTATCGCTATTTTCGAGATTGATGACGAGAGACCACTTTGTGTTGGATGATCATTATGATGATGACATGATTTGATGAGACTAATTGTATGTATATGCTATGATTACATTTGTATGTGGATAATATGCTAAAGATTATTGTATAAAGCCTATTCAAATGCAAAACAAATAAAAAACAAATATGCAGGGAAAAAAACTAATAAAACTAGTAGTAGCGAGGGGTGGGATTTAGCGATGGCGCTGCTACCGATGGCGCTTCCTGTAAAGGGCGCTGCAGATAATATCAGTAGCGCCCTTTTCTAAAGAGCGCTGCAACTATTCATGTGTAGCAGTAGCATGGGTCCACACGCGCTACTGCTATACGTTAGCTGTAGCGCCTTATTAGTAGCGCCGGTACCCGCGCTACTGAGAGGGCCAAAACCCGCGCTGCTGCTAGGCTTTTCCCTAGTAGTGTTGTGTTGTGCCTAGTGAAGGAAATATGCCCTAGAGGCAATAATAAAGTTATTATTTATTTCCTCATATCATGATAAATGTTTATTATTCATGCTAGAATTGTATTAACCGGAAACATAATACATGTGTGAATATATAGACAAACAGAATGTCACTAGTATGCCTCTACTTGACTAGCTTGTTAATCAAAGATGGTTATGTTTCCTAACCATGAACAAGGAGTTGTTATTTGATTAACAAGGTCACATCATTAGTTGAATGATCTGATTGACATGACCATTCCGTTAGCATAGCACCCGATCGTTTTAGTATGTTGCTATTGCTTCCTTCATGACTTATACATGTTCCTGTGACTATGAGCTTATGCAACTCCCGTTTACCGGAGGAACACTTTGTGTACTACCAAACGTCACAACGTAACTGGGTGATTATAAAGGTGCTCTACAGCTGTCTCCAAAGGTACTTGTTGAGTTGGCGTATTTCGAGATTAGGATTTGTCACTCCGAATGTCGGAGAGGTATCTCTGGGCCCTCTCGGTAATGCACATCACTTAAGCCTTGCAAGCATTTCAACTAATGAGTTAGTTGCGAGATGATGTATTACGGAATGAGTAAAGAGACTTGCCGGTAACGAGATTGAACTAGGTATTAGATACCGACGATCGAATCTCGGGCAAGTAACATACCGATGACAAAGGGAACAACGTATGTTGTTATGCGGTTTGACCGATAAAGATCTTCGTAGAATATGTAGGAACCAATATGGGCATCCAGGTCCCGCTATTGGTTATTGACCGGAGATGTGTCTCGGTCATGTCTACATTGTTCTCGAACCGTAGGGTCCGCACGCTTAAGGTTTCGATGACAGTTTCATTATGAGTTTATGTATTTTGATGTACCGAAGGTTGTTCGGAGTCCCGGATGTGATCACGGACATGATGAGGAGTCTCGAAATGGTCGAGACATAAAGATTGATATATTGGACGGATATATTTGGACACCGGAAAGGTTCCGGGTGAGATTGGAAATATACCGGAGTTCCGGGAGGTTACCGGAACCCCCCGGTAAGTATATGGGCCTTATTGGGCCGTAGTGGAAGGGAGGGAGAAGGAGCAAGGGAGGGGGCACGCCCCCCCCAAAGCCCAATCCGAATTGGGAGGGGGCCGGCCGCCCCTTTCCTTCTCTCCTCCCCCCTCTTCCTTACTTCTCCTACTCCGAATAGGAAAAGGGGGGGCCAAACCTACTTGGAGTAGGTTTGCCCCCCCCCCCTAGGGCGCGCCACCCCTTGGGCCGGCCTCCTCCTCCCTCCCTCCTTTATATACGGCGGCGGGGGGCACCCTAGACACACAAGTTGATCATTGAGATCATTCCTTAGCCGTGTGCGGTGCCCCCCTCCACGATACTACACCTCGGTCATATTGTAGCGGTGCTTAGGCGAAGCCTGCGCGACAGAGAACATCAAGATCGTCACCACGCCGTCGTCTTGTGGAACTCCTCCCAGCGCCTCTGCTGGATCGAAGATCGGGTGTGTCATCGAGCTGTGCGTGTGTCAAGAACTTCGGAGGTGCGAGTAACGGTGCTTGGATCGGTTGGACCGGGAGGACGTCGACTACTTCCTCTATGTTGCGTCAACGCTTCGCTTCGGTCTCACGAGGGTACATAGACAACACTCTCCCTCTCGTTGATATGCATCACCATGATCTTGCGTGTGCGTAGGAATTTTTGAAATTACTACGTTCCCCATGATGGCATCCGAGCCTAGGTTTTATGGTTTGATGTTATATGCACGAGTAGAACACAAGTGAGTTGTGGGCGATATAAGTCATACTGCTTACCAGCATGTCATACTTTGGTTCGGCGGTATTGTTGGATGAAGCGGCCCGGACCGACATTACGCGCACGCTTACGCGAGACTGGTTTTACCGCCGTGCTTTGCACACATGTGACTAGCGGGTGTCAGTTTCTCCAACTTTAGTTGAACCGAGTGTGGCTACGCCCGGTCCTTGCGAAGGTTAAAACAGCATCAACTTGACAAACTATCGTTGTGGTTTTGATGCGTAGGTAAGATTGGTTCTTGCTTAAGCCCGTAGCAGCCACGTAAAACTTGCAACAACAAAGTAGAGGACGTCTAACTTGTTTTTGCAGGGCATGTTGTGATGTGATATGGCCAAGACATGATGCTATATTTTATTGTATGAGATGATCATGTTTTGTAACCGAAGTTATCGGCAACCGGCAGGAGCCATATGGTTGTCACTTTATTGTATGAAATGCAAACGCCCTGTAATTGCTTTACTTTATCACTAAGTGGTAGCGATCGTCGTAGAAGCAATAGATGGCGTAAACGACAACGATGCTACGATGGAGATCAAGGTGTCGCGCCGGTGACGATGGTGATCATGATGGTGCTTCGGAGATGGAGATCAGAAGCACAAGATGATGATGGCCATATCATATCACTTATATTGAATGCATGTGATGTTTATCCTTTATGCATCTTATCTTGCTTTGATTGACGGTAGCATTTTAAGATGATCTCTCACTAATAATTATCAAGAAGTGTTCTCCCTGAGTATGCATTGTTGCCAAAGTTCGTCGTGCCCAGACACCACGTGATGATCGGGTGTGATAAGCTCTACGTCCATCTACAACGGGTGCAAGCCTGTTTTTGCACACGCAGAATACTCAGGTTAAACTTGACGAGCCTAGCATATGCAGATATGGCCTCGGAACACGGAGACCGAAAGGTCGAGCGTGAATCATATAGTAGATATGATCAACATAAGATGTTCACCATTGAAAACTACTCCATCTCACGTGATGATCGGTTATGGTTTAGTTGATTTGGATCATGTGATCACTTAGATGACTAGAGAGATGTCTGTCTAAGTGGGAGTTCTTAAGTAATATGATTAATTGAACTTAAATTTATCATGAACTTAGTACCTGATAGTATCTTGCTTGTCTATGTTGATTGTAGATAGATGGCCCGTGCTGTTGTTCCGTTGAATTTTAATGCGTTCCTTGAGAAGGCTAAGTTGAAAGATGATGGTAGCAACTACGCGGACTGGGTCCGTAACTTGAGGATTATCCTCATTGCTGCACAGAAAAATTACGTCCTGGAAGCACCGCTGGGTGCCAGCCTCCGCTGATGTAACCGACGACGTTAAAAGCGTCTGGCGAGCAAAGCTGATGACTACTCGATAGTTCAATGTGCCATGCTTTACGGCTTAGAACCGGGACTTCAACGACGTTTCGAACGTCATGGAGCATATGAGATGTTCCAGGAGTTGAAGTTAATATTCCAGAAGAATGCCCGGATTGAGAGATATGAAGTCTCCAATAAGTTCTATAGCTGCAAGATGGAGGAGAATAGTTCTGTCAGTGAGCACATACTCAAGATGTCTGGTTATTGTAATCACTTGATTCAACTGGGAGTTACTCTTCCGGATGATTGCGTCATTGACAGAATTCTCCAATCACTTCCACCAAGCTATAAGAGCTTCGTGATGAACTATAATATGCAAGGGATGGGTAAGACGATTCCTGAGCTCTTCGCAATGCTGAAGGCTGCGGAGGTTGAAATCAAGAAGGAGCATCAAGTGTTGATGGTGAACAAGACCACTAGTTTCAAGAAAAAGGGAAAAGGGAAGAAGAAGGGGAACTTCAAGAAGAACAGCAAACAAGTTGCTGCTCAAGAGAAGAAACCCAAGTCTGGACCTAAGCCTGAAACTGAGTGCTTCTACTACAAGCAGACTGGTCACTGGAAGCGGAACTGCCCCAAGTATTTGGCGGATAAGAAGGATGGCAAGGTGAACAAAGGTATATGTGATATACATGTTATTGCTGTGTACCTTACTAGAGCTCGCAGTAGCACCTGGGTATTTGATACTGGTTCTGTTGCTAATATTTGCAACTCGAAATAGGGACTACGGATTTAGCGAACACTAGCAAAGGACGAGGTGACGATGCGCGTGGGAAACGGTTCCAAAGTCGATGTGATCGCGGTCGGCACGCTACCTCTACATCTACCTTCGGGATTAGTATTAGACCTAAATAATTGTTATTTGGTGCCAACGTTGAGCATGAACATTATATCTGGATCTTGTTTGATGCGAGACGGTTATTCATTTAAATCAGAGAATAATGGTTGTTCTATTTATATGAGTAATATCTTTTATGGTCATGCACCCTTGAAGAATGGTCTATTTTTGATGAATCTCGATAGTAGTGATACACATATTCATAGTGTTGAAGCCAAAAGATGCAGAGTTGATAATGATAGTGCAACTTATTTGTGGCACTGCCGTTTAGGTCATATCGGTATAAAGCGCATGAAGAAACTCCATACTGATGGACTTTTGGAACCACTTGATTATGAATCACTTGGTACTTGCGAACCATGCCTCATGGGCAAGATGACTAAAACGCCGTTCTCCGGTACTATGGAGAGAGGAACAGATTTGTTGGAAATCATACATACAGATGTATGTGGTCCGATGAATGTTGAGGCTCGTGGCGGATATCGTTATTTTCTCACCTTCACAGATGATTTAAGCAGATATGGGTATATCTACTTAATGAAGCATAAGTCTGAAACATTTAAAAAGTTCAAAGAATTTCAGAGTGAAGTTGAAAATCATCGTAACAAGAAAATAAAGTTTCTACGATCTGATCGTGGAGGAGAATATTTGAGTTACGAGTTTGGTCTACACTTAAAACAATGTGGAATAGTTTCGCAACTCACGCCACCCGGAACACCACAATGCAATGGTGTATCCGAATGTCGTAATCGTACTTTACTTGATATGGTGCGATCTATGATGTCTCTTACAGATTTACCGCTATCGTTTTGGGGTTATGCTTTAGAGACGGCCACATTCACGTTAAATAGGGCACCGTCGAAATCCATTGAGACGACACCTTATGAACTATGGTTTGGCAAGAAACCAAAGTTGTCGTTTCTTAAAGTTTGGGGATGCGATGCTTATGTGAAAAAGCTTCAACCTGATAAGCTCGAACCCAAATCGGAGAAATGTGTCTTCATAGGATACCCAAAGGAGACAGTTGGGTACACCTTTTATCACAGATCCGAAGGCAAGACATTCGCTGCTAAGAATGGATCCTTTCTGGAGAAGGAGTTTCTCTCGAAAGAAGTGAGTGGGAGGAAAGTAGAACTTGATGAGGTAACTGTACCTACTCCCTTATTGGAAAATAATACATCACAGGAACCGGTTTCTGTGACGTCAAAACCAACTAGTGACGAAGTTGATGATGATGATCATAGAACTTCAGATCAAGTTAATACAGAACCTCGTAGGTCTAACAGAGTAAGATCCGCACCAGAGTGGTACGGTAATCCTATTCTGGAAGTCATGCTACTAGATCATGATGAACCTACGAACTATGAAGAAGCGATGGTGAGCCCAGATTCCGCAAAATGGCTTGAAGCCATGAAATCTGAGATGGGATCCATGTATGAGAACAAAGTGTGGACTTTGGTTGACTTGCCCAATGGTCGGCAAGCAATTGAGAATAAATTGATCTTCAAGAAGAAGACTGACGCTGACGGTAATGTAACTGTCTACAAAGCTCGACTTGTTGCAAAAGGTTTTCGACAAGTTCAAGGGGTTGACTACGATGAGACCTTCTCACCTGTAGCGATGCTTAAGTCTGTCCGAATCATGTTAGCAATTGCCGCATTTTATGATTATGAAATTTGGCAAATGGATGTAAAAACTGCATTCCTAAATGGATTTCTGGAAGAAGAGTTGTATATGATGCAACCAGAAGGTTTTATCGATCCAAAGGGAGCTAACAAAGTGTGCAAGCTCCAGCGATCCATTTATGGACTGGTGCAAGCCTCTCAGAGTTGGAATAAACGTTTTGATAGTATGATCAAAGCATTTGGGTTTATACAGACTTTTGGAGAAGCCTGTATTTACAAGAAAGTGAGTGGGAGCTCTGTAGCATTTCTAATATCATATGTGGATGATATATTATTGATTGGAAATGATATAGAATTTCTGGATAGCATAAAGGGATACTTAAATAAAAGTTTTTCAATGAAAGACCTCGGTGAAGCTGCTTACATATTGGGCATTAAGATCTATAGAGATAGATCAAAATGCTTAATTGGACTTTCACAAAGCACATACCTTGACAAAGTTTTGAAGAAGTTCAAAATGGATCAAGCAAAGAAAGGGTTCTTGCTTGTGTTGCAAGGTGTGAAGTTGAGTAAGACTCAAAGCCCGACCACTGCAGAAGATAGAGAGAAAATGAAAAATGTTCCCTATGCTTCAGCCATAGGCTCTATCATGTATGCAATGTTGTGTACCAGACCTGATGTGTGCCTTGCTATAAGTCTAGCAGGGAGGTACCAAAGTAATCCAGGAGTGGATCACCGGACAGCGGTCAAGAACATCCTGAAATACCTGAAAAGGACTAAGGATATGTTTCTCATATATGGAGGTGACAAAGAGCTCATCGTAAATGGTTACGTTGATGCAAGCTTTGACACTGATCCGGACGATTCTAAATCGCAAACCGGATACGTGTTTACATTAAACCTTGGAGCTGTCAGTTGGTGCAGTTCAAAGCAAAGCGTCGTGGCGGGATCTACATGTGAAGCGGAATACATAGCTACTTCGGAAGCAGCCAATGAAGGAGTCTAGATGAAGGAGTTCATATCCGATCTAGGTGTCATACCTAGTGCATCGGGTCCAATGAAAATCTTTTGTGACAATACTGGAGCGATTGCCTTAGCGAAGGAATCCAGATTTCACAAGAGAACCAAGCACATCAAGAGACGCTTCAATTCCATCCGGGATCTAGTCCAGGTGGGAGACATAGAGATTTGCAAGATACATACGGATCTGAATGTTGCAGACCCATTGACTAAGCCTCTTCCACGAGCAAAACATGATCAACACCAAGACTCCATGGGTGTTAGAATCATTACTGTGTAATCTAGATTATTGACTCTAGTGCAAGTGGGAGACTGAAGGAAATATGCCCTAGAGGCAATAATAAAGTTATTATTTATTTCCTCATATCATGATAAATGTTTATTATTCATGCTAGAATTGTATTAACCGGAAACATAATACATGTGTGAATATATAGACAAACAGAATGTCACTAGTATGCCTCTACTTGACTAGCTTGTTAATCAAAGATGGTTATGTTTCCTAACCATAAACAAGGAGTTGTTATTTGATTAACAAGATCACATCATTAGTTGAATGATCTGATTGACATGACCCATTCCGTTAGCATAGCACCCGATCGTTTTAGTATGTTGCTATTGCTTCCTTCATGACTTATACATGTTCCTGTGACTATGAGATTATGCAACTCCCGTTTACCGGAGGAACACTTTGTGTGCTACCAAACGTCACAATGTAACTTGGTGATTATAAAGGTGCTCTACAGGTGTCTCCAAAGGTACTTGTTGAGTTGGCGTATTTCGAGATTAGGATTTGTCACTCCGAATGTCGAAGAGGTATCTCTGGGCCCTCTCGGTAATGCACATCACTTAAGCCTTGCAAGCATTTCAACTAATGAGTTAGTTGCGAGATGATGTATTACGGAACAAGTAAACAGACTTGCCGGTAACGAGATTGAACTAGGTATTAGATACCGACGATCGAATCTCGGGCAAGTAACATACCGATGACAAAGGGAACAACGTATGTTGTTATGCGGTTTGACCGATAAAGATCTTCGTAGAATATGTAGGAACCAATATGGGCATCAGGTCCGCTATTGGTTATTGACCGAGGCGTGTCTCGGTCATGTCTACATTGTTCTCGAACCGTAGGGTCCATGCGCTTAAGGTTTCGATGGCAGTTTCATTATGAGTTTATGTATTTTGATGTATCGAAGGTTATTGAGTCCGGATGTGATCACGGACATGACGAGGAGTCTCGAAATGGTCGAGACATAAAGATTGATATATTGTACGGATATATTTGGACACCGGAAAGGTTCCGGTGAGATCGAATATACCGGAGTTCCGGAGGTTACCGGACCCCCAGTAAGTATATGGGCCTTATTGGGCCTTAGTGGAAGGAGGAGAAGGAGCAAGGGGGGCGCGCCCCCAAGCCCAATCGGGTGGGAGGGGGCCCCCTTCCTTCTCTCCCCTCTTCCTTCCTTCTCCTACTCCGAATAGGAAAGGGGGGCAAACCTACTTGGAGTAGGTTTGCCCCCCCTAGGGCGCGCCACCCCTTGGGCCGGCCTCCTCCTCCCTCCCTCCTTTATATACGGGGGCGGGGGGGGCACCCTAGACACACAAGTTGATCATTGAGATCGTTCCTTAGCCGTGTGGGGTGCCCCCTCCACGATACTACACCTCGGTCATATTGTAGCGGTGCTTAGGCGAAGCCCTGCGACACGAGAACATCAAGATCGTCACCACGCCGTCGTGCTGACGAAACTCCTCCCCGCGCCTCTGCTGGATCGGAGATCGGGGTGCGTCATTGAGCTGTATGTGTGTTAAGAACTCGGAGGTGCCGGAGTATCGGTGCTTGGATCGGTTGGACCGGGAGGACGTACGACTACTTCCTCTACGTTGCGTCAACGCTTCCGCTTCGGTCTACGAGGGTACGTAGACAACACTCTCCCCTCTCGTTGCTATGCATCACCATGATCTTGCGTGTGCGTAGGAATTTTTTTGAAATTACTACGTTCCCCAACACCTAGAGGTGACCCCTGCCCCCGTATATAAAGGAGCAAGGGGGAGGGGGCGGCCGTCCTAGTAGGGGCGCGCCAAGGGGAGTCCTACTCCCACCGGGAGTAGGACTCCCTCCTTCCTTGTTGGAGTAGGAGAAGGGGGAAAGAGGGGGAGAGTAGGAAGGAAAAGGGGGCCGCACCCCTTGTCCAATTCGGACCAGAGGGGGGCTGCGCACCTCCTTCCTTTCAGCCTCTCTCCTTTATTCCCGTATGGCCCAATAAGGCCCATATACTCTCCGGCGAATTCCCATAACTCTCCGGTACTCCGAAAAATACCCGAATCACTCGGAACCTTTCCGAACTCCGAATATAGTCGTCCAATATATCGATCTTTATGTCTCGACCATTTCGAGACTCCTCGTCATGTCCCTGATCTCATCCGGGACTCCGAACTCCTTCGGTACATCAAAACTCATAAACTCATAATATAACTGTCATCAAAACCATAAGCGTGCGGACCCTACGGGTTCGAGAACAATGTAGACATGACCTAGAACTATTCTCGGTCAATAACCAATAGCGGAACCTGGATGCCCATATTGGCTCCTACATATTCTACGAAGATCTTTATCGGTCAAACCGCATAACAACATACGTTGTTCCCTTTGTCATCGGTATGTTACTTGCCCGGGATTTGTTCGTCGGTATCCAATACCTAGTTCAATCTCGTTACCGGCAAGTCTCTTTACTCGTTACGTAATGCATCATTCTGTAACTAAGTCATTAGCTACATTGCTTGCAAGGCTTATAGTGATGTGCATTACCGAGAGGGCCCAGAGATACCTCTCCGACAATCGGAGTGACAAAACCTAATCTCGAAATACGCCAACCCAACATGTACCTTCGGAGACACCTGTAGTACTCCTTTATAATCATCCAGTTACGTTGTGACGTTTGGTAGCACCCAAAGCGTTCCTCCGGTAAACGGGAGTTGCATAATCTCATAGTTACAGGAACATGTATAAGTCATGAAGAAAGCAATAGCAATATACTAAACGATCAAGTGCTAGGCTAACGGAATGGGTCAAGTCAATCATATAATTCTCCTAATGATGTGATCCCACTAATCAAATGACAACACATGTCTATGGTTAGGAAACATAACCATCTTTGATAAATGAGCTAGTCAAGTAGAGGCATACTAGTGACGTTATGTTTGTCTATGTATTCACACAGGTATCATGTTTCCGGTTAATACAATTCTAGCATGAATAATAAACATTTATCATGAAATAAGGAAATAAATAATAACTTTATTATTGCCTCTAGGGCATATTTCCTTCAGTCTCCCACTTGCACTAGACTCAATAATCTAGTTCACATCGCCATGTGATTTAACATCAATATTCATATCTGTATATGATTAACACCCATAGTTCACATCGTCATGTGACCAACACCCAAAGGGTTTACTAGGGTCAATAATCTAGTTCACATCGCTTATGCGATTAACACCCAAAGAGTACTAAGGTGTGATCATGTTTTGCTCATGAGAGAAGCTTAGTCAACGGGTCTGTCACATTTAGAACCGTATGTATTTTGCAAATATTCTATGTCTACAATGCTCTGCACGGAGCTACTCTAGCTAATTGCTCCCACTTTCAATATGTATCCAGATTAAGACTTAGAGTCATCTGGATCAGTGCCAAAACTTGTATCGACGTAACCTTTTATGACGAACCTTTTGTCACCTCCATAATTGAGAAACATATCCTTATTCCACTAAGGATAATTTTGACCAATGTCCAGTGATCTACTCCTAGATCACTATTGTACTCCCTTGCCAAACCAAGGCAGAGTATACAATAGGTCTGGTTCACAGCATAGCATACTTTTTAGAACCTATGACTGAGGCATAGGGAATGACTTTTCATTCTCTTTCTATTTTCTGCCTTGGTCGTGATTCGAGTCTTACTCAATTTCACACCTTTGCAACACAGGCAAGAACTCTTTCTTTGACTGTTCCATTTTGAACGATTTCAAAATCTTGTTAAGGTATGTACTTATTGAAAAACTTATCAAGCATCTTGATCTATCTCAATAGATCTTGATGCTCAATATGTAAGTAGCTTTACTGAAGTCTTTCTTTTAAAGAACTCCTTTCAAATACTCCTTTATGCTTTCCAGAAAAATTCTACATCATTTCTGATCAATAATATGTTATTCAAATATACTTATCAGAAATGCTATAGTGCTCCCACTCACTTTCTTGTAAATACAGGCTTCACCATAAGTCTGTACAAAACTATATGCTTTGATCAACTTATCAAAGCGTATATTCCAACTCTGAGATGCTTGCACCAGTCCATAGATGGATCGCTGGAGCTTGCACATTTTGTTAGTACCTTTAGGATTGACAAAACCTTCTGGTTGCATCATATACAACTCTTCTTTAAGAAAACCATTAAGGAATGTAGTTTTGACATCCATTTGCCAGATTTCATAAAATGTGGCAATTGCTAACATGATTCGGACAGACTTAAGCATCACTACAGTTGAGAAAATCTCATTGCAGTCAACATCTTGAACTTGTCAAAAACCCTTTTGCGACAAGTCGAGCTTTGTAGATAGTAATACTACTATCAGTGTCCGTCTTCCGCTTGAAGATCCATTTATTTAACATGGCTTGCTGATCATCGAGCAAGTCAATCAAAGTCCATACTTTGTTCTCATAGATGGATCCCATCTCAGATTCCATGGCCTCCAGCCATTTTGCGGAATCTGGGCTCATCATCGCTTCCTCATAGTTCGTAGGTTTATCATGGTCTAGTAACATGACTTTCAGAACAGGATTACCGTACCACTCTGGTGCGGACCGTACTCTGGAAGACCTACGAGGTTCTATAGCAACTTGATCAGAAGTTTCATGATCATCATCATTAGCTTCCTCACTAATTGGTGTAGGAATCACTGGAACTGATTTTAGTGATGAACTATTTTCCAATTCAGGAGAAGGTACAATTACCTTATCAAGTTCTACTTTCCTCCCACTCACTTGTTTCGAGAGAAACTCCTTCTCTAGAAAGGATCCATTTTTAGCAACGAATATCTTGCCTTCGGATCTGTGATAGAAGGTGTACCCAACAGTTTCCTTTGGGTATTCTATGAAGACGCACTTCTCCGATTTGGGTTTGAGCTTATCAGGATGAAACTTTTTCACATAAGCATCATAGCCCCAAACTTTAAGAAACGACAACTTGGGTTTCTTGCTAAACCACAGTTCATATGGTGTCGTCTCAACGGATTTAGATGGTGCCCTTTTAACGTGAATGCAATTGTCTCTAAGTCATAACCCCAAAACAATAGTGGTAAATCAGTAGAGACATCATAGATCACACCATATCCAATAAAGTGCGGTTATGACGTTCGGACACACCATAATGTTGTGGTGTTCCAGGTGGTGTGAGCTGTGAAACTATTCCACATTGTTTTAATTGAAGACCAAACTCGTAACTCAAATATTCATCTCCACGATCAGATCGCAGAAACTTTATTTTCTTGTTACGATGATTTTCCACTTCACTCTGAAATTCTTTGAACCTTTCAACTATTTCAGACTTATGTTTCATCAAGTAGATATACCCATATCTGCTTAAATCATATGTGAGGGTTAGAAAATAATGATACTCGCCACGAGCCTTAATACTCATTGGTCTGCCTACATCAGTATGTATTATTTCCAACAAGTTTGTTTCTCGTTCCATTGTTCTGAAGAACGGAGTTTTAGTCATCTTGCCCAAAAGGCATGGTTCGCAAGCATCAAATGATTCATAACCAAGTGATTCCGAAGATCCATCTTTATGGAGTTTCTTCATGTGCTTTACACCGATATGACCCAAACGGCAGTGCCACAAATAAGTTGCACTATCATTATTAACTTTGCATCTTTTGGCATCAATATTATGAATATGTGTATCACTACGATCGGGATCCAATAAACTATTTTCATTCGGTGTATAACCATTGAAGGTTTTATTCATGTAAACAGAACAACAATTATTCTCTGACTTTAAATGAATAACCGTATTGCAATAAACATGATCAAATCATATTGATGCTCAACGCAAACGCTAAATAACATTTATTTAGGTTTAACACTTATCCCGAAAGTTTAGGGAGTGTGCGATGATGATCATATCAATCTTGGAACTACTTCCAACATTCATCGTCACTTCCCTTCAACTAGTCTCTATCTATTCTGTAACTCCTGTTTCGAGTTACTAATCTTAGCAACCGAACAAGTATCAAATACTCAGGGGCTACTATAAACACTAGTAAGGCACACATTAATAACCTGCATATAAAATATACCCTTGTTCACTTTGCCATCCTCCTTATTCACCAAATATTTAGGGCATTTCCGCTTCCAGTGACCATTTCCTTTGCAGTGTAAGCACTCATTTTCAGGCTTTGGTCCAGCTTTGGGCTTCTTCACGGGAGTGACAACTTTTTTGCCATTCTACTTGAAGTTTCCCTTTCTTTCCCTTTGCCCTTTTTCTTGAAACTAGTGATCTTGTCAATCATCAACACTTGATGCTCTTTCTTGATTTCTACCTTCGTCGATTTCAACATCACGAAGAGCTCGGGAATCATTTTCGTCATCCCTTGCATACTATAGTTTGTCACGAAGTTCTAGTAACTTAGTGATGGTGACTAGAGAATTCTGTCAATCACTATCTTATCTAGAAGATTAACTCCCACTTGATTCAAGCGATTGAAGTACCCAGACAATCTGAGCACATGCTCACTAGTTGAGCGATTCTCCTCCATCTTTTAGCTATAGAACTTGTTGGAGACTTCATATCTCTCAACTCGGGTATTTGCTTGAAATATTAACTTCAATTCCTGGAACATCTCATATGGTTCATGACGTTCAAAACATCTTTGAAGTCCCGATTCTAAGCCGTTAAGCATGGTGCACTAAACTATCAAGTAGTCATCATATTGAGCTAGCCAAACGTTCATAACGTCTGCATCTGCTCCTGCAATAGGTTTGTCACCTAGCGGTGCATCAAGGACATAATTCTTCTGTGCAGCAATGAGGATAAACCTCAGATCACGGATCCAATCCGGATCATTGCTACTAACATCTTTCAACACAATTTTCTCTAGGAACATATCAAAATAAACATATGAAAGCAACAATGCGAGCTATTGATCTACAACATAATTTGCAAAATACTACCAGAACTAAGTTCATGATAAATTTAAGTTCAATTAATCATATTACTTAAGAACTCCCACTTAGACAGAGATCTCTCTAGTCATCTAAGTGATCACGTGATCCAAATCAACTAAACCATGTCCGATCATCACGTGAGATGGAGTAGTTTCAATGGTGAACATCACTATGTTGATCATATATATCTACTATATGATTCACGTTCGACCTTTTGGTCTCCGTGTTCCGAGGCCATATCTGTATATGCTAGGCTCGTCAAGTATGACCTGAGTATTCCGCGTGTGCAACTGTTTTGCACCCATTGTATTTGAACGTAGAGCCTATCACACCCGATCATCACGTGGTGTCTCAGCACGAAGAACTTTCGCAACGGTGCATACTCAGGGAGAACACTTCTTGATTATTAGTGAGAGATCATCTTAAACTGCTACCGTCAATCAAAGCAAAATAAGATGCATAAAGGATAAACATCACATGCAATCAATATAAGTGATATGATATGGCCATCATCATCTTGTGCTTGTGATCTCTATCTTTGAAGCACCGTCATGATCTGTTGGAGAACGTTGCAGAAAATTAAAAATTTCCTACGGTTTCACCAAGATCCATCTATGAGTTCATCTAAGAAACGAGTCATGAGAGAGAGATTGCATCTACATACCACTTGTAGATCGAGTGCGGAAGCGTTCAAGGGGATGGTGATGATGGAGTCGTACTCGCCGTGATTCAGATCACCGATGACCAAGTGCTGAACGGACAGCACATCCGTGTTCAACACACGTACGGGACGGGAGACGTCTCCTCCTTCTTGATCCAGCAAGGGGGGAGGAGAGGTTGATGATGATCCAGCAGCACGACGGCGTGGTGGTGGATGCAGCAGAACTCCAGCGGGGGGCCGCCAAGCGACTACGGGAGGAGGACGAGGTGTAGCAGGGGGAGGGAGGCGCCAAGCACAAGGGTGCGGTTGCCCTCCCCCCTGCCCTCCTTTATATAGGCCCCCAAGGGGGGGCGCCGGCCCTGGGAGATTGAATCTCCCAAGGGGGCGGCGACCAAGGGGGGAGGAGTGCCCCCCAAGGCATGTGGTGCGCCCCCCCCCCCACCCTAGGGTTTCAACCCTAGGCGCAGGAGGTGGGCCTAAGGGGGCGCACCAGCCCACTATGGGCTGGCTCCCCTCCCACTTCAACCCATGGGGCCCTCCGGGATGGGTGGCCCCACACGGTGGACCCCGGGGACTCTTCCGGTGGTCCCGGTACATTTCCGGGTGACCCCAAAACTTTCCCGATGGCCGAAATACCACTTCCTATATATAATTCTTTACCTCCGGACCATTCCGAAACTCCTCGTGACGTCCGGGATCTCATCCGGGACTCCGAACAACATTCGGTATGCTGCATACTCATATTCATACAACCCTAGCGTCACCGAACCTTAAGTGTGTAGACCCTACGGGTTTGGGAGACACGCAGACATGACCGAGACGACTCCCGGGCAATAACCAACAGCGGGATCTGGATACCCATGTTGGCTCCCACATGCTCCTCGATAATTTCATCGGATGAACCACGATGTCGAGGATTAAACAACCCCGTATACAATTCCCTTTGTTAATCGGTACGTTACTTGCCCGAGACTCGATCGTCGGTATCCCAATACCTTGTTCAGTCTCGTTACCGGCAAGTCACTTTACTCGTACCGTAATGCATGATCACGTGACCAACATCTTGGTCACTTTGAGCTCAATATGATGATGCATTACCGAGTGGGCCCAGAGATACCTCTCCGTCATACGGAGTGACAAATCCCAGTCTCGATCCGTGTCAACCCAACAGACACTTTCGGAGATACCTGTAGTGCACCTTTATAGTCACCCGATTCGTTGTGACGTTTGATACACCAAAGCACTCCTACGGTATCCGGAGTTACACGATCTCATGGTCAAAGGAAGAGATACTTGACATTGGAAAAGCTCTAGCAAACGAACTACACGATCTTATGCTATGCTTAGGATTGGGTCTTGTCCATCACATCATTCTCCTAATGATGTGATCCCGTTATCCACGACATCCAATGTCCATAGCCAGGAAACCATGACTATCTATTGATCACAATGAGCTAGTCAACTAGAGGCTCACTAGGGACATATTGTGGTCTATGTATTCACACGTGTATTACGATTTTCAGATAATACAGTTATAGCATGAATAAAAGACAATTATCATGAACAAGGAAATATAATAATACTTTTATTATTGCCTCTAGGACATATTTCCAACACTCTCCCACTTGCACTAGGTTCAATAATCTAGTTACATTCTTATGAATCGAACACCCATAGAGTTTTGGTGTTGATCATGTTTTGCTCGCGAGAGAGGTTTAGTGAATGGATCTGCGACATTCAGATCCGTGTGTACTTTGCAAATATCTATGTCTCCATCTTGAACATTTTCACAGATGGAGTTGAAACGACGCTTGATGTGCCTGGTCTTCTTGTGAAACCTGGGCTCCTTGGCAAGGGCAATAGCTCCAATGTTGTCACAGAAGAGTTTGATCGGCCCCGACGCATTGGGTATGACTCCTAGGTCGGTGATGAACTCCTTCACCCAAATTGCTTCATGCGCTGCCTCCGAGGCTGCCATGTATTCCGCTTCACATGTAGATCCCGCCACGACGCTCTGCTTGCAGCTGCACCAGCTTACTGCTCCACCATTCAACATATACACATATCCGGTTTGTGACTTAGAGTCATCCAGATCTGTGTCGAAGCTAGCGTCGACGTAACCCTTTACGACGAGCTCTTCGTCACCTCCATAGACGAGTAACATGTCCTTTGTCCTTTTCAGGTACTTCAGGATATTCTTGACCGCTGTCCAGTGTTCCTTGCCGGGATTACTTTGGTACCTCGCTACCAAACTTACGGCAAGGTTTACATCAGGTCTGGTACACAGCATGGCATACATAATAGATCCTATGGCTGAAGCATAGGGGATGTCACTCATCTCTTCTTTATATTTTGCCGTGGTCGGGGACTTAGCCGAGCTCAATCTCACACCTTGTAACATAGGCAAGAACCCCTTCTTGGACTGATCCATTTTGAACCTTTTCAAAATCTTATCAAGGTATGTGCTTTGTGAAAGACCTATGAGGCGTCTCGATCTATCTCTATAGATCTTGATGCCTAATATATAAGCAGCTTGTCCAAGGTCCTTCATTGAAAAACACTTATTCAAGTAGGCCTTAATGCTGTCCAGAAGTTCTATATCATTTCCCATCAGGAGTATGTCATCTACATATAATATGAGAAATGCTACAGAGCTCCCACTCACTTTCTTGTAAACGCAGGTTTCTCCATAAGTCTGCATAAACCCAAACGCTTTGATCATCTCATCAAAGCGAATGTTCCAACTCCGAGATGCTTGCACCAGCCCATAAATGGATCGCTGGAGCTTGCAAACTTTGTTAGCGTTCTTAGGATCGACAAAACCTTCCGGCTGCATCATATACAGCTCTTCCTTAAGATGTCCATTAAGGAATGCCGTTTTGACGTCCATCTGCCATATCTCATAATCATAGTATGTGGCAATTGCTAACATGATTCGGACGGACTTCAGCTTTGCTACGGGAGAGAATGTCTCGTCGTAGTCAATCCCTTGAACTTGTCGATTACCCTTAGCGACAAGTCGAGCTTTATAAATGGTAACATTACCATCCGCGTCCGTCTTCTTCTTAAAAATCCATTTGTTTTCTATCGCTCGCTGATCATCGGGCAAGTCTGTCAAAGTCCATACTTTGTTTTCATACATGGATTCTATCTCGGATTTCATGGCTTCAAGCCATTTGTTGGAATCTGGGCCCGCCATCGCTTCTTCATAGTTAGAAGGTTCACCGTTGTCTAACAACATGATTTCCAGGACAGGGTTGCCGTACCACTCTGGCGCGGAACGTGTCCTTGTGGACCTACGAAGTTCAGTAGCAACTTGATCCGAAGTACCTTGATCATCATCATTGTTTTCCTCATCAGTTGGTGTAGGCATCACAGGAACGGTTTCCTGCGCTGCACCACTTTCCCGTTCGAGAGGTAGTACTTCATCGAGTTCTAGTTTCCTCCCACTTACTTCTTTCGAGAGAAACTCTTTTTCCAGAAAGCATCCGTTCTTAGCAACAAAGATCTTGCCCTCGGATCTTAAGTAGAAGGTATATCCAACGGTTTCCTTAGGGTATCCTATGAAGACGCATTTTTCCGACTTGGGTTCGAGCTTTTCAGGTTGAAGTTTCTTGACATAAGCATTGCATCCCCAAACTTTTAGAAACGACAGCTTAGGTTTCTTCCCAAACCATAATTCATACGGTGTCGTCTCAACGGATTTAGACGGTGCCCTATTTAAAGTGAATGTAGCTGTCTCTAGAGCGTATCCCCAAAATGATAGCGGTAAATCGGTAAGAGACATCATACACCGCGGCATATCTAATAGAGTGCGATTACGACGTTCGGACACACCGTTACGCTGAGGTGTTCGAGGCGGCGTGAGTTGTGAACGGATTCCACATTTCCTTAAGTGTGTACCAAATTCGTGACTTAAGTATTCTCCTCCACGATCTGATCGTAGGAACTTTATCTTTTGGTCACGTTGATTCTCTACCTCATTCTGAAATTCCTTGAACTTTTGAAAGGTCTCAGACTTGTGTTTCATGAAGTAGACATACCCATATCTACTCAAGTCATCAGTGAGAGTGAGAACATAACGATATCCTCTGCGAGCCTCAACGCTCATTGGACCGCACACATTGGTATGTATGATTTCCAACAAGTTGGTTGCTCGCTCCATTGTTCCGGAGAACGGAGTCTTGGTCATTTTGCCCATGAGGCATTGTTCCATGTGTCAAATGATTCATAATCGAGAGACTCTAAAAGTCGATCAGCACGGAGCTTCTTCATGCGCTTGACACCAATGTGACCAAGGTGGCAGTGCCACAAGTATGTGGGACTATCGTTATCAACTTTACATCTTTTGGCATCCACACTATGAATATGTGTAATATTACGCTCAAGATTCATCAAGAATAAACCATTGACCATCGGAGCATGACCATAAAACATATCTCTCATATAAATAGAACAACCATTATTCTCGGATTTAAATGAGTAGCCATCTCATATTAAACGAGATCCTGATACAATGTTCATGCTCAAACTTGGCACTAAATAACAATTATTAAGGTTCGAAACTAATCCCGTAGGTAAATGTAGAGGCAGCGTGCTGACGGCGATCACATCGACTCTGGAACCATTCCCAACGCGCATCGTCACCTCGTCCTTCGCCAGTCTCCGTTTATTCCGCAGCTCCTGCTGTGAGTTACAAATATGAGCAGCGACACCGTATCAAATACCCGGGAGTTACTACGAGTCTTGGTAAGGTACACATCAATTACATGTATATCAAATATACCTTTGGTGTTGCGGCCTTCTTATCCGCTAAGTATTTGGGGCAGTTCCACTTCGGTGACCCTTCCCTTGCAATAAAAGCACTCGATCTCGGGCTTGGGTCCATTCTTTGACTTCTTCCCGATGGCGGCTTACGGGCGCGCAACATCCTTGCCGTCCTTCTTGAAGTTCTTCTTGCCCTTGCCCTTCTTGAACTTAGTGGTCTTATTGACCATCAACACTTGATGTTCTTTCTTGATTTCAGCCTCTGCTGACTTCAGCATTGAGAACACTTCAGGAATGGTCTTCACCATCCCTTGCATGTTGTAGTTCATCACAAAGCTCTTGTAGCTTGGTGGGAGCAACTGGAGGATTCTGTCAATGACCGCCTCATCAGGGAGGTTAATGTTCAGCTGAGTCAGGCGGTTGTGCAACCCAGACATCTTGAGTATGTGCTCACTGATAGAACTGTTTTCCTCCATCTTACAACTATAGAACTTGTCGGAGACATCATATCTCTCGACCCGGGCATGAGCTTGGAAAACAAGTTTCAGCTCTTCGAACATCTCATATGCTCCGTGATGCTCAAAACGCTTTTGGAGCCCCAGTCCTAAGCTGTAAAGCATGCCGCACTGAACGAGGGAGTAATCATCAGCACGAGACTGCCAAGCGTTCATAACATCTTGGTTCTCTGGGACGGGAGCGTCACCTAGCGGTCCTTCTAGGACATACTGTTTCCTGGCAGCTATGAGGATGATCCTCAGGTTCCGGACCCAGTCTGCATAGTTTCTGCCATCATCTTTCAACTTGGTTTTCTCTAGGAACGCGTTGAAGTTCATGTTGACATGAGCGTTGGCCATTTGATCTACAAGACATATTTGCAAAGGTTTAAGACTAAGTTCATGATAATTAAGTTCATCTAATCAAATTATGAACTCCCACTTAGATTAGACATCCCTCTAGTCATCTAAGTGTTACACGATCCGAGTTGACTAGATCGTGTCCGATCATCACGTGAGACGGACTAGTCATCGTCGGTGAACATCTTCATGTTGATCGTATCTTCCATACGACTCGTGTTCGACCTTTCGGTCTCCGTGTTCCGAGGCCATGTCTGTACATGCTAGGCTCGTCAAGTTAACCCTAAGTATTTTTGCATGTGTAAAACTGTCTTACACCCGTTGTATGTGAACGTAAGGATCTATCACACCCGATCATCAAGTGGTGCTTCGAAACGACGAACTGTAGCAACGGTGCACAGTTAGGGGAGAACACTTCTTGAAATTGTTGTAAGGGATCATCTTATTTACTACCGTCGTTCTAAGTAAACAAGATGCATAAACATAATAAACATCACATGCAATTATATAGTAGTGACATGATATGGCCAATATCATATAGCTCCATTGATCTCCATCTTCGGGGCTCCATGATCATCTTGTCACTGGCATGACACCATGATCTCCATCATCATGATCTCCATCATCGTGTCTTCATGAAGTTGTCACGCCAACGACTACTTCTACTTCTATGGCTAACGCGTTTAGCAATAAAGTAAAGTAATTTACATGGCGTTCTTTAATGACACGCAGGTCATACAAAAAATTAAAGACAACTCCTATGGCTCCTGCCGGTTTTCATACTCATCGACATGCAAGTCGTGAATCCTATTACAAGAACATGATCTCATACATCACAATATATCAATCATCATTCATCACAACTTCTGGCCATATCACATCACATGAACAATTGCTGCAAAAACAAGTTAGACGTCCTCTAATTGTTGTTGCATCTTTTACGTGGCTGCAATTGGGTTCTAGCAAGAACGTTTTCTTACCTACGAATAACCACAACGTGATTTTTTCAACTTCTATTTACCCTTCATAAGGACCCTTTTCATCGAATCCGCTTCAACTAAAGTGGGAGAGACAGACACCCGCCAGCCACCTTATGCAACTAGTGCATGTCAGTCGGTGGAACCGGTCTCACGTAAGCGTACGTGTAAGGTTGGTCCGGGCCGCTTCATCCCACAATACCGCTGAAGCAAGAAAAGACTAGTAGTGGCAAGCAAGTTGACAAGATCCACGCCCACAACCAAATTGTGTTCTACTCGTGCAATAGAGAACTACGCATAGACCTAGCTCTGATGCCACTGTTGGAGAACGTTGCAGAAAATTAAAATTTTCCCTACGGTTTCACCAAGACCCATCTATGAGTTCATCTAAGCAACGACTCATGAGAGAGAGATTGCATCTACATACCACTTGTAGATCGAGTGCGGAAGCGTTCAAGGGGATGGTAATGATGGAGTCGTACTCGCCGTGATTCAGATCACCGATGACCAAGTGCTGAACGGACAGCAGCTCCGCGTTCAACACACGTCACGGGACGGAGACGTCTCCTCCTTCTTGATCCAGCAAGGGGAAGGAGAGGTTGATGATGATCCAGCAGACGACGGCGTGGTGGTGGATGCACGAGAACTCAGCAGGGCCGCCAAGCGACTACGGGAGGAGGGCGAGCTGTAGCAGGGGAGGAGGCGCCAAGCACAAGGTGCGGCTGCCTCCCCTGCCCTCCTTATATAGGCCCCCAAGGGGCGCCGCCCTGGGAGATTGAATCTCCCAAGGGGCTGCTGACAAGGGGGAGGAGTGCCCCCAAGGCATGTGGTGCGCCCCACCCTAGGGTTTCAACCCTAGGCGCGAGGTGGGCCTGAGGCGCACCAGCCCACTATGGGCTGGCTCCCCTCCCATTTCAGCCCATGGGGCCCTCCGGGATGGGTGGCCCCACCCGGTGGACCCCCGGGACTCTTCCGGTGGTCCCGGTACATTACCGGGTGACCCCGAAACTTTCCCGATGGCCGAAATACCACTTCCTATATATAATTCTTTACCTCCGGACCATTCCGAAACTCCTCGTGATGTCCGAGATCTCATCCGGGACTCTGAACAACATTCGGTATGCTGCATACTCATATTCATACAACCCTAGCGTCAAAGAACCTTAACTGTGTAGACCCTACGGGTTCGGGAGACACGCAGACATGACCGAGACGACTCTCGGGCAATAACCAACAGCGGGATCTGGATACCCATGTTGGCTCCCACATGCTCCTCGATGATTTCATCGGATGAACCACGATGTCGAGGATTAAACAACCCCATATACAATTCCCTTTGTCAATCGGTACGTTACTTGCCCGAGACTCGATCGTCGGTATCCCAATACCTTGTTCAGTCTCGTTACCGGCAAGTCACTTTACTCGTACCGTAATGCATGATCACGTGACCAACCACTTGGTCACTTTGAGCTCAATATGATGATGCATTACCGAGTGGGCCCAGAGATACCTCTCCGTCATACGGAGTGACAAATCCCAGTCTCGATCCGTGTGAACCCAACAGACACTTTCGGAGATACCTGTAGTGCACCTTTATAGTCACCCAGTTACGTTGTGACGTTTGATACACCCAATGCACTACTACGTTATCCGGGAGTTACACGAACTCATGGTCAAAGGAAGAGATACTTGACATTGGAAAAGCTCTAGCAAACGAACTACATGATCTTGTGCTATGCTTAGGATTGGGTCTTGTCCATCACATCATTCTCCTAATGATGTGATCCCGTTATCAACGACATCCAATGTCCATAGACAGGAAACCATGACTATATGTTGATCACAACGAGCTAGTCAACTAGAGGCTCACTAGGGACGTATTGTGGTCTATGTATTCACACGTGTATTACGATTTCCGGATAATACAGTTATAGCATGAATAAAAGACAATTATCATGAACAAGGAAATATAATAATACTTTTATTATTGCCTCTAGGGCATATGTCCAACATGATCACCATCGTCACCGGCGCGACACCTTGATCTCCATCGTAGCATCGTTGTCGTTATGCCATCTATTGCTTCTACGACTATCGCTACTGCTTAGTGATAAAGTAAAGCAATTACAGGGCGTTTGCATTTCATAGAATAAAGCGACAACCATATGGCTCCTGCCAGTTGCCGATAACTTCGGTTACAAAACATGATCATCTCATACAATAAAATATAGCATCACGTCTTGACCATATCACATCACAACATGCCCTGCAAAAACAAGTTAGACGTCCTCTACTTTGTTGTTGCAAGTTTTACGTGGTTGCTACGGGCTTAGCAAGAACCGTTCTTACCTACACATCAAAAACCACAACGATAGTTTGTCAAGTTGGTGCTGTTTTAACCTTCGCAAGGACCGGGCGTAGCCACACTCGATTCAGCTAAAGTGAGAGAGACAGACACCCGCCAGCCACCTTTAAGCACGAGTGCTCATAACGGTGAAACCAGTCTCGCGTAAGCGTACGCGTAATGTCAGTCCGGGCCGCTTCATCTCACAATACCACCGAACCGAAGTATGACATGCTGGTAAGCAGTATGACTTGTATCGCCCACAACTCACTTGTGTTCTACTCGTTCATATAACATCAACGCATAAAACCTAGGCTCGGATGGCACTGTTGGGGAACGTAGTAATTTCAAAAAAAATCCTACGCACACGCAAGATCATGGTGATGGCATAACAACGAGAGGGGAGAGTGTTTGTCCATGTACCCTCGTGGACCGTAAGCGGAAGCGTTAGCACAATGCGGTTGATGTAGTCGTACGTCTTCACGATCCGACCGATCCAAGCACCGAACGTACGGGGCCTCCGAGTTCAGCACACGTTCAGCTCGATGACGATCTCCGGCCTCCGATCTAGCAAAGCTCCGGAGATGAGTTCCGTCAGCACGACGGCGTGGTGACGATGATGATGCTCTACCGGCGCAGGGCTTCGCCTAAACTCCGCGACGATATGACCGAGGTGGAATATGGTGGAAGGGGGCACCGCACACGGCTAAGGTACGATCCGTAGATCAACTTGTGTTGTGCCTAGAGGTTCCCCCTGCCCCCGTATATAAAGGAGCAAGTAGGGAGGGGGCGGCCAGCCTAGTAGGAGCGCGCCAAGGGGAGTCCTACTCCCACCGGGAGTAGGACTCCCTCCTTCGTTGTTGGAGTAGGAGAAGGGGGAAAGAGGGGGAGATGAGGAAGGAAAAGGGGGCCGCACCCCTTGTCCAATTCGGACCAGAGGGGGGCTGCGCGCCTCCTTCCTTTCGGCCTCTATACTCTATTCCCGTATGGCCCAATAAGGCCCATATACTCCCCGGCGAATTCCCGTAACTCTCCGGTACTCCGAAAAATACCCGAATCACTCGGAACCTTTCCGAACTCCGAATATAGTCGTCCAATATATCGATCTTTATGTCTCGACCATTTCGAGACTCCTCGTCATTTCCCTGATCTCATCTGGGACTCCGAACTCCTTCGGTACATCAAAACTCATAAACTCATAATATAACTATCATCGAAACCTTAAGCGTGCGGACCCTACGGGTTCGAGAACAATGTAGACATGACCTAGAACTATTCTCGGTCAATAACCAATAGAGGAACCTGGATGCCCATATTGGCTCCTACATATTCTACGAAGATCTTTATCGGTCAAACCGCATAACAACATACGTTGTTCCCTTTGTCATCGGTATGTTACTTGCCCGGAATTTGTTCGTCGGTATCCAATACCTAGTTCAATCTCGTTACCGTCAAGTCTCTTTACTCGTTACGTAATGCATCATTCCCTAACTAACTCGTTAGCTACATTGCATGCAAGGCTTATAGTGATGTGCATTACCGAGAGGGCCCAGAGATACCTCTCCGACAATCGGAGTGACAAAACCTAATCTCGAAATACGCCAACCCAACATGTACCTTCGGAGACACCTGTAGTACTCCTTTATAATCACCCAGTTACGTTGTGACATTTGGTAGCACCCAAAGTGTTCCTCCGGTAAACGGGAGTTGCATAATCTCATAGTTACAGGAACATGTATAAGTCATGAAGAAAGCAATAGCAATATACTAAACGATCAAGTGCTAGGCTAACGGAATGGGTCAAGTCAATCACATCATTCTCCTAATGATGTGATCCCACTAATCAAATGACAACACATGTCTATGGTTAGGAAACATAACCATCTTTAATAAATGAGCTAGTCAAGTAGAGGCATACTAGTGACGTTATGTTTGTCTATGTATTCACACATGTATCATGTTTCCGGTTAATACAATTCTAGCATGAATAATAAACATTTATCATGAAATAAGGAAATAAATAATAACTTTATTATTGCCTCTAGGGCATATTTCCTTCAGCAACTTTTTCGACGTCATCTCTCGGAAGTCGGTTGGCGTGAGACAACTCAGAAGGCTACAGGAAGAGATCGTGGTGATACTATGCGAGCTTGAGATGTACTTCCCGCCCGCATTCTTCGACGTTATGGTGCATCTGCTGGTCCATATCGTGGAGGATATCATCCAACTCGGGCCGACGTTCCTGCACAGCATGATGCCGTTTGAAAGGATGAATGGTGTCATCAAAGGATACGTCCGCAACATGTCACGTCCAGAGGGAAGCATAGCCAGGGGCTTTCTGACCGAAGAGTGCATCTCCTACTACACAAATTATCTAGGCATCGAGGACCCCGTTGGTCTGCCCGTCAACAGGCACCTCGGCAGGCTTGCTGGATGGGGTCACCGTGAGGGTCGCCGCGAAATGCATGTCGACTTCGAGGGTCGACTCGCTGACTTTGACAGAGCAAACCTAGTCGCGCTACAACACATAGACGTGGTCGATCCTTGGGTGGTAGAGCACAAAACCTTTATTGAGAAGACGTACAATGACCGAGGCCAACAGAGGACGGACGGAGATATAATCAAAGAGCAGAACTCATGTTTCACGCGTTGGTTCAAGCAGAAGCTTCTGTCGTACCCTTTACATGAGGATTCTTCCGCGGAAGAACAACTCATATTTGCCTTGTCACAGGGCGCCGAGCACAACCTGATGACCTATGAGGTGTAAGATATCAACGGCTACACATTCTACACCGAGGACAAGGACATGAAGAGGGATGGTTATCAGAACTCCGGGGTAACGATGGAATCCTACACCGGTAACGACAAGGACAGATACTACGAAAGGATCGAGGAGATCTGGGAGCTGAGTTGCGCTGGAGAGAAGGTCTCGATGTTCCGTGTCAGATGTGCCAAGAGCGTCCTAAAATAAGAACGGTATTTCACCACCATGGTTATACCCGAAGCCAAATCCAAGACCGCGGGCGCAAACGTCACCATGAAAAATGAGCCATGGGTACTGGCTTCCCAAGTGGACCAATGCTTCTTCATTACCGACCCGTCAAAGCCCAGTCGTGTTGTCGTGAGGAGAGGCAAAAGGAAGATCATTGGAATGGATGGAGTAGCCAATGAGCAAGACTTCGACAAGTACGGCAACCCGAAGATCGAACATGACGACGATGATGAACTAGCAGCATACACCACAAGAAGAAGCAGGACCACCCTACCTAAAGGACGTCCGTTCCACAGAAGAACTCCATTTGTGAAAAAGAAGGGCAAGAAGATTGTGAACAGATAGCTAGCTAGCTAAGATAGATTGTATTTAAATTGTAGCCTTCATATTTCTCGAACGTATTTCATGGGCACTTTAATTTTGAACTCATGAATATTTTTTAAATTTCATGGACACTCGATCTCGATCCCCCTCCATCTCGATCGCTATCCCACCTCGCCAGATCCGGTCCCCCCTCGCCGCCGAGCACCCCCACACCCTCTCCCCCGCTCCACCGCCGGGCCGACCCCTGCCCCGCACCTCCCCGCTCCACTGGCCGCCACAGACCTCCCTCATCCTCCCCGCTCCACCGCCCGACGACCCACCGCACCTCCCCGCCGAGCACCCCCCGCACCTCTCCCTGCTCCACCAGCCGATGCCGCCGACCGCCCCTCAAGACACCTCCACCGCTCCTGCCCTCGCCGCTGACCCACCGCACCCTCCCCGGCCCGCTCCACCGTCACAAATGAATGCAACTCAAATTGAAAAAAAAACAAATTTGATTATATTTTCAAATAACAAATTTGATGATATTTTCAAATAATAAATTTGATGATATTTTTAAAAAATTATTATTGTTTTTATAAAAAATTATTACTGTTTCATATTGATCATATTCATTTTCTTAAAAATTATTAGATGCAACAAAAAATAAATAAAAAATTACTTATGGCGCACCTATGGCTGGTGCGCCATTGCTATATATAAAAAACATTCTAATGGCGCACCTGCTGGGGGAGCGCCATTGCTATCTAAAAAAACATTCTAATGGCGCACCGCTGCGGGGTGCGCCATTAGAAAGCTTCCCCCATCCATACACTTCGTCCCTCCCTCGTCCCTCCCTCTCGCCAGACACTTCGTCCCTCTCCCTCTACCGCGCCGCTCCCTCCCTCGTCCCTCCCTCCACCGCGCCGCCGCTGCCGCTACCCCGACCCACTGCGCCGCAACCACCCACGCGCCCCTGCCGCCTCCCTCTCCCCTTCCTCCCCCTCGAGCGCCGCCTCCCCCTGAGCCCCGCCTCCCCCGTGAGTGCCACCTCCCTCGAAACCATAGAAACCCGCCGGAGATTTGGAGCCTCGGAGCCGCCGGAGACTTGGAGCCTCGGAGCCGCCCCACGTCCACCAGGAGAGGAGGCCCGCGACCTCCCCGCCGTCTATCCCCGCCTCCCCCAAGCTCGCCGTCTCCGCCCTCCATCATCTCCGCTCCGGCCACCACCTCATCGTGGTCAGGTAACCCTCCTCCCTCCGCCTCTCTTCTCCTGTCTTCCTCCTACGCCATCAGTAATTACAGTGTGCTGCTACCACTGAAAAAGGCAGGAATACAATCCAAATTACTGAAAAAGAAACACTGTAATTATAGGGATATACAGTTTAAACCTGACAATATGGAAGTTTCAGATCACATGGCAGTAAAGTTGCAGGGTTACTGCAAAAAATATTCAGATTACTATAAGTGACATATTACTGAAAAATACAGTCCAAAACCACTATAACTTAACTAAAAAAGATCAGCCCCCCAAACAGATTACAGGGCAAAAATGCACATTAAATTACACTGAAAGTACACATAGATTCAGTTAAAAACCAAAATTGCTATTACACCCACCACACATACAGTGAACTACACTGCACTTAAGCTGAAAATGTACTCCAAATTAAACTGCATTTGGAGTACTTGGTACCTTCCAGGACAATTGAAAACTGAACTAAAAATATTCAGTCCACCAAAACACGTCATGAGACACAAGAGACCAGGTAACTCATCATTTGCATCCATCATTTAGGGGCTGTACATCTACAGCTAATAATCACCTCTCAAATTTAGTGTGGTCAAATTAGATACAGTGTGGTCAAATCCCTCTCGAATTTAGGTCAAATTAGGTTCAAAAAATTGTGGGAGTAGTGCCTAGCAAACATGAATAATTAGTACTCCATGTGCATTAGAGTAATTGGTACCTGCAAGATATCTGTGTGCTAGAGGTACTCTAGTTTCAGAACTGTATCTTGAACCATTGTTTACTCTAACTTTAATTTTAGAACTGTAGTTTATGTGAACTTGATCCTGAACAAGTACTCCTCTAGTCCAGCAAGTACTCCTTGCTCTGAACCTGGAGTACGTTCAGGACTACTTACTCTCTGTAGCAGTCATTTGTTCTGAACTTTATAAATTTGCAGTCATTAGTTTACTATAGTTTCAGGACTACTAGAGTGCTAGGCCTGTAACTTTACTGAACTTGGAGTAGGTAGATCAGGCGTAGGCAGGTTTCAAAATTAGCATGTATCCCAGTTTGCATACTCAAGTCGCAAGGAGTATAAAACATGCTGATTCAGTGTAAATTTATTTAAATTCAGTGTATATCCAGTTTGCATACTCAGTTTATACTCCTAAAACAAGTGACCTCAAACCGGTTTAAACTTGTTTAAATTTGGAGTATGAAAATTTGTTTAATTAAGTGTAAACTTGTTTAAATTCAGTGTATATTACTCCAGGACTACTCAGTGTATACTAAGGAGTACTCTAAAAACTTGCTGAAATTCAGTTTAATTAAACGGGACTGTTACTAACGACCTAGGCCACACCATGTTGCTCCTTCAAGAAACTTAAAGTTTAAAAAAGACATCCATATATAGCACAATGCAAATAAGCACGAGTAATTCCAGAGATGAGTAAGCAAACATGTGTACCTCTAGTTCACGATCAAGTTCACAAATATATATATATATATATATATATATATATATATATATATATATATATATATATATATATATCAAGCTGTATGCATTTTTTAAGCTTATTTTACTATTCTGCTAGGTGCTTATTCAGCAGTATTTTATTTTGAACCATATTTACCTTGTAATGCAGTGTAGCTAAAGAAAGGGATAGAGAGAGAATAATGTAAGGGCCCTAAGCTAAAGCAATATAATGGTCACTAGCTAATACGAACATGCTTTAGTATTACCTACCTATATGTACTGTATATGTTATTTTAATTTGATGGCTACTATGTAATGTTCCTTTATTTTGTTTCTAATTTCTGGAGAGGAGAAATGTTGGTCATGGTGTTGTATAATTACTGGAGTAGATGTTAAACTGTTGCCGAATCTGATACATTGTTGAACATTTTATTACTTGTTGCATTGGAGGTTCATCTTGTCTTGAGGCAAACAAATCAGAATTGGAGGCTTATCTTTATTACATATCAGAACTTGCAAACAAATCTGCGGAAGACTTGTAAAGTTGCTGGGTTTTGTCTCCGACCATTGTGTCATGATGAATTTGCAGGTACCCCGAGAGGCCCTTGAGTTTGCCGGAATGTCGATTAACTTCCGTTCCGGCAAATTCGGGTACTCCATATGTCCGTGAAATTTTCCGTGAATTTTAGCATGATTTTGCTAAAAATCGGACATATGGGGTACTTGCTACTAATGCATGTGCCGGGGTATCTTAGTACTTAGTTCAGTAGGATCAATTGCCCCTTTATTCTTGCTGCACTAAACCATAGGTGGCAATAGAGCCAAGTGATTAGGCCCAACTTAGAATTCTCCTTAGGTGGCAATAGAGCCAAGTGATTAGGCCCAACCTAGGGTGCCTCGGCATCGATAAACCCTAAATGATGAAAACTTAACTTAGAATTTAGGGTGCCTCGCTGTCGATGAAAACCTAAATGATGTACGCTTAGGCTTTTAGGGTGCCTCGGCGTCGACAAACCCTAAATGATAAAAGCTTAGCTTTTAGGATGCCTCGGTGTCGACAAACCCTAAATGATGAGACCATGATCTTGTTCCTTGACAATAACCAACTTTTTGACCAAACTTTTTTCCTATTTAGAGCGAAACATGGCCCACAACGATGAGGCCGGTGGTTTGGGCGGCAAGCAATTCTGGGGGCTGTCCCAAGAGTTGGAGGAAGAACCTCACCGCTATGAGGGCGCCGCGGAAGACACCGATCCTGACTACACATGCCCCTAGTGGCGTCAGTGATTACACCACTGATGGTGTCGCCGAGGATGCCACCACTGATGGTGCCGCCGAGGATGCCACCACTGATGATGGCAGCGCACGCACAGATGGCAGCCAACCGAAGAGGCAACGGAAGGACAGGCGCCCGAACGGGCTCCGCACCGTCAAGGAGGAATTTACTCAAGTGAACTCCGACGGGCATCCAACGGAGCCCAAACATATAGTCAAGGGGTACTCGGTTCAGCTCGGGTGCATTCTCCGGAGCACCGTCTCGATCAACACCGAGAACCTTAGGCATATGGACCGAGGGAATTTGCGCAACCTCCTCTTCACGAAGCTGCACGAACGATACAAATTCCCCGCTGAACTTGAAAACACACGCCTCTCAGGGAATAAAGTGAACAGTGCCGCCCCCACGAGGATGAGCACGGCCCTGTCTACTTGGAGAAGCGCGGTGAAGAAAATGATTGAGAAAGGTGATAGTTACGAGAAGATCAAGGCAAAAAATCCTTCGATCAGCGAAGAGGACTACAACGAGTTCAAGATCAAGTACGAGAGCAATGCAACCTCCAAATCAAGTCAGTGGGGGAAAGAAATGCGGGAGTTGAACTTAGGGGAACACAAACTCGGTCCCGGTGGTTAAAGAGTGGCGGAGCCTATATGGGACAAAGAGGACGCGGAGCGTGCCGAGCAAGGCCTACCGCCCCGCTTCGAGAAATACAACAGTGACAAGCAGACCAGGAACTATGTCAGGGCCCGGTACAAGGAGGACCCGATAACAAAGGAGCTTACCACGGATCCGAAGACCAGGGCGTTTGAGCTTGTTCTGGCGAAGGACACTGAAAGCAGTAGCGCGGGGTCGTCTCAGAGCACCCAAGCTTGGGACAGCACTCTAAATAGGGTGTTGAATGTAATGAAAAACAAGGATAAGCTCAGTAAGCCGTCGTCAGCTGGTCGTGTGGCCGGCAAAGGCTTTTCCACAAAATGGTTGTCATACTATACCGCTGGTGGGCGAAAGGAGAAAAAGACCAGCTCGGAAAGCCAGTCGCGCGAGGTTCAAGAACTCAAGGTACAATTGGCGCAGATTCCGGAGATTATCCAAGAGCAAGTGCAACAACAACTGGGATCGACGCTCACCGGCATTATGCCTACCTTGATTCATGGGCTGACAACGTGGAATGCGGGTGGCCAACAAGGGCCGCCCCCGATTCCCAGCTTCACGGCCAGCAACTCGCACAACGCGCAGGTGGCGCCATTGGTGTCTCCGGCGGCGGCGGTATTGGTGTCTCTGACGCCGACACGGCCGGCATTGGAGCTTAATGCACCCAGGTGTACGCCGGCCGGCACCTCGGCAGCAACCGGCCCCTCCGTCAGTTGCACGCCCGCCGTTGGCGGTGCCTCGACATTAGCCGAGCTCGACGCCATCATCACGGTAACTCATTAAGCCTCTCGGCCGAGGACTTCATCTCCTTTTGCCTTTGACTGGGCATTCCTGACGCCCTACATGTTTTCGCAGGGTGCCGCCGATGTTCCGTGCACTCTCCTACACTTCGTGAACGATGAGTTAGTCGATGTCGCTAAGGGGGAAATCGTTCAACCGGGCTACCCCATGTTCCACGGTAAACTGATGCCACCCACCATGTATAGGGTTCAACTGGTTAGGGTGCTGCCAGGCTGCAATGAGTTGTTACCTCCGATTCGACCCGCCGGGGCCGACGAAGATGATCTGATGACCCTCGGCGCATGCATAAGCTGGCCCCTGCTTTGGCCGAAGAGCCAGATTCGTTTGGGGGCGGGGGACACCACCCCAAAGACAACACCTCCAGTCGTGCCGGCGCCAAGCCATGGCAAGACCGCCGCAACGCTACTGGACATGTCGGACATCCCTATGGCATAGGATCCGAACATGCATATATCACAGGATCTGGACGACAACGACAACGACGACGGCCGTACATTTAGCAATGTCGATAAGTACTTTGCCGAACATGGGTACGATGACGAATTCTGCGGGCCTCTTTCTCAAGAACCCAACCCTACAAAAGACGACTGCGGTCTAGCTGGTATGGTGGAGAAACCCAATTGCAACAGGCGTCGTCTGGCGTTCAGTTCTCAGGAGACGCCTCCAGCTGCCGACTTCACCGAGCCTCAGATAGCCGAGGAGCCAAATATTATCAGCCCCAACACACTCAAGAAGGCGGTCTGTGAGCAGAACTCTGTCCCATTATAACAGAAGAAGAAGGGACGGAAAAGAAAGAGTAACAAGGGTGCGAGCCAGCCGGCACCGAGTATGATCCATGCTCAGGACGGGCCACCTTCACCTAAGGATATCTCGAGGAGGGTGCATGTGGCGGGTAGGGCGATGCTACCGACAAATATGCTCAATGCTGCAACCGGTGTTATGCAGAGTCTGCATGACAATGTTTTTTCTTTGGAGAAGCGGCGTCTCAGAGAGAATGATGTGGCATACCCGATTTTCGTGGCCAAGGTGCCAGAGGGCAAGGTCTTTGTGGATGGCCCCATCGGGGGTACGATCGTCCTGCGGTTTGATGACATCTTTGCTATGTTTAACCTTCATCCGCTGCACTACACCTTCGTTCGGCTGTTTTCGCTGAGTATGGAGATGCGGATCATTAGAGACATGACACCGGACATCGTGATAGTCAACCCCTTCTACATGCGTGCCAAGAACTTGTGCAGCGCTGGGGACCGGCATGTCGCGAGTTCTTACCTCGAAGGCGTCATTCTAGCAAACCAAGATAAGGATAACTTCCTCGTGCCTTACTTTCCCGAGTAAGTCATCCCCTAACCGCCCCGTAACATATGATTTCTTAGATTTCGATCATTCTTTTTTTCTAACATTCCGTGTTCTGTGCAGTGACACACATTGCACACTCATCCTCTTAAGCCCGAAATATTCCATGGCCACATATTTCGACCCGGACCGTGACTCCAAGATAGACTACACAAATATCAAGAAAGTTTTTGACGATGTTATCCCCGGCTACGCCAAATCTGGAGGCACCTTCGCCAAGCCAGTTCGTAGGCAGTACGACGCGCACGTGTTTGACCACAATACAAAGTTCTCCTGCGTCAAGCAACCGCCTGGCGGTCAGAAGGATGCCTACTACGCCCTCCATCACATGTGGGCGATCGTACGGGACCATCATCACCTTCTGCTACCAGATAATCTCAAAGATTGGGCCGCGAGCTTGTCGGCAATCCAGGATGCGGATATTAGACAAGAATTCTTTCGCATCCAGTCGGAGTTTGCGAAAATTATCCACCAAGATGTCCTTCGTACCTCGGGGCAGTTCTACCTCAGACATCAACCGTCCAACCATGACATTGACACAACGCTACAAATGCAGGCTAACAACGCCCGCGATTTCATGACCATCACGACAGACGGCGGCTTCATCCACGCTCCGGTCCCATGAGTCGAGTCGAAAGTAGTGTTGCTATGTGTAGTTCTGAAACATTGATTGGCTCATGTTGTATCTAAACTTTAATGAACTTGTATGTCTCTTTGGTTTGGACAGTCGTTCAACTTAGATGTAATCGATGCTATTTATTAGTAGAACCATGAATCGCGCTATTAGTGTCTTGCTTTTCTCTTCCGATCCTTTTGTTGCATATTTCTATATTGCTTATGTATTGTCTGTTGTTTGGCTTGTGCATAGAGATGCCGTCGTATGTCGTGTACAAGGGTAAGGTTCCCAGAGTCTACGACGACTAGGAGGAGTGTCGGAGATAGGTTCACTGTTTCAGCGGTAACAGTTACAAAGGGTACACAACTAGGGCGGAGGCGGAATCTAGATACGCCCGCTATCTAGCGGGAGAGAAGAGGGAGCGTTGGAGGAACCGGATGAAGACCAGTTTCATCGCGATGATGCTCATCGTGATGACCGCAGCTCTCTTCTATGAGATGGTAGTTTAGATGATCGATATCGACTTGTAATGTGAAGACAAACTCGCTACTCGCGGTCTCGAGACTTGTAACGTTCTATCTTTGTTCGGTCTTTTGAATTCGGAGACTAATATGATGAATTGTATTCAGAGACTAATCTTCTATTGTATTTGATGAATCTGCTGTTGCTGTGTGGTGTTGTCTAAATTCTGTCCAATAATATATTTTGTAACCTGTGAAAATATCAGAAAAGAAAAAAATCCCTAATATTCATACTAGTGGCGCACCACACAAGGCACTAATGGCCCACTGTCATAATCACACTAATGGCGCATCAGCCATTGGTGCGCCATTAGTATGCCAAAGCACATGGGTACATATGGCCCCCTGGGAGGAATTCTAATGGCGCACTGTGGGCAATACAAATGGCGCACTACGTGGTGCGCCATTAGAACACCAGATACTAATGGCGTGATGCTAGTGGCGCACCAGTAGTGCGCCATTAGAAGGCAAAACTGGTGCACCACTAGCATGCCTTTTCCTAGTAGTGGTGGCTATGGGCTGCCCTAGGTCGACCTGATCGCCCATAGGGCCTCGAGGTTCGCCACCCTGCAATGAAGAAAAACAGATGAAGAACGAGGAAGAAGAAGAACAAAGGGAGAGGATAAACATAAACGTAAAAAGTGGTATATGATTTGGTCGATTGTGTGTTGTTCAATCGGCCGTCACCCCTTAGGTATATAAGAGGTGGCTGGACTTCCCGTGCAAGGAAAGGTTTGGATTCATGTTCAAAACTCTAGTCAAATTCGGATTGGTTATCTTGAGGGTCAAATCACTTGGGCAAAACAGGCTATTATTCGCGCTACCCATCAGACAGGGTGTCTGGTGGGGTGCGCCATTTTTTGCCTCCTAACAGAGCAGCATTGTGATGGTTTAAATTTTTTCATACGAACTTAGATTGGAACAATATTTATATCAAAATCGATCGTTTCGACGAGACAAAGACAATCCGTGTAGATCATTTTTCCATACGAGGCAGTCTTGGTGGCGTAATCAGCCAAATAGTCTTCTAAATAGTAAATCTCAGTAGTTCGAACACAACTTCAGCCTGAGAGATGAGACCGGATGGCTATTGCCCAAATATAAAAGTTTATCATTTTGATGATACAAAACTTTCTCACTTTGAGCACTTTTCTATTTGAGGCCATCTTAATTAAGTTCTTGACCGTGCCAAAATCTGGTGTCAACAGGTTTATTTAGTTTAGGTTTAGGTTTAGTTAGTTTAGGTTATTTAGTTACTTTAGGTTTAATTAGTTCATGTTTTTTTGTTTAGTTTTAGGTTTAGTTATTTTAGATTATTTAGTTTAATTAGTTTAGGTTTAATTAGTTTAGGTTGTTTAGTTTAGTTAGTTTAGGTTTAATTAGTTTAGGTTATTTCGTTTAATTAGTTCAGGTTTAATTAGTTTAGGTTTTTTAGTTTAGTTAGTTTAGGTTTAATTAGTTTAGGTTGTTTAGTTTAATTAGTTTAGGTAGTTTTTTATTTTTAAGAATAAGCAAGAAAGATGAAAAAATAAGTAAAAGAAGAAGAGGAAGAAGAAGATGATGAAAAAAAGAACAATAAGTAGAAGAAGAAGAAGAAGAAGAAGAAGAAGAAGAAGAAGAAGAAAGAAAGAAAGAAAGAAAGAAAGAAAGAAAGAAAGAAAGAAAGAAAGAAGAAGATGATGAAAAAAAGAAGTAGAAGAAGAAGATGAAAAACGTAGGAAAAGTAGAAAAGGAGGGTCGCCGATGTTCGAGGGTTGCCGAGGGGCACCCCTGACCCCAACACAGCACCCCGAAACGACACCACCGACACCCCGACCACCGATACGACACCCCAAGACCCCGAGACGGCACCCATAACCCCGACCCTGACACGACACCCCGACACCCCGACCCCGACACAGCACCCCAACCCCGATATGGCACCCCGACCCCGACACAACACCCCTGACCCCGCTATAGTACCCCGACACGACACCAACGACACCCCGACATGACACCCCGAGACCCCGACACGGCACCACCAAATGACGTAAACTTTACGCACACCCTACCATGCCCATGGCATGCATGCATGACTAGAGTGGGAGCAGAATTCATACACCACGGCCTCATTTTTGTTGAAATTCCATTAATAGCCATGTGTATACATGTAAGTGCGCATGTGTAAAATTTATTAGGTGATTTGAAGAAGATCAAAACATTAACTTATCATATATGCAAGAAAATGTGTATTGCATGCAAGTGAGCATTGTAAAATTTAGTACGTGTTTTGAAGAAGATCAAAACACATGTCAATTGCAAAAAAAGAATGCCCACCTACCAGAGGCAGGAGAATTCATACACCACGACCTGGATATGACTAGGAACGCAACAGTTCATGGGCCAGGATGAAGGCCCGTGGTGCAGACTATCTCTGCTGCTGGTAGGCCCCACGGGGCAGAGGGGATGACTGTTAGGTAATGTATTGCCTGCATATGAGAGGAGCTCGAGTGGGGAGTCGCATCCGGGTATATAAACAGGTGTGGCGTCCTCTCGCTTGGCGAGGTGGGACTAAACTCCCACCACCCCATGGATGTGCCCTGCGCGGCTCTGCCTTGGTCCTAATTCGGGTGGGCTGGCCCAGGGTAGCCTGATCCGCGCGCTGAAATAATTCACTTTTATAAATTCTTTGATTTATTTCTGTTTTATATTCTCTTTTATTTCACTTCTTAATTCCAAATTTTCTTTTTTTTTTATATTTCTAATATTTAAAATTGAATCTCTTTTTTCTATATTATTTCTAAGAGTGTTTACTAAAATCAAAAAATCTTCCAGATTATGTTGTGTTTTATTTTATTTGTTCGTTATCTTTTTATATTTATAATGTTTACAAAATATAAGATAAAATGGTGTGTTTTGTTTCAGTTCTTCATTCTAATATTTCTTATCTTTTTATTTTTGAAATGTTTTTACTTTGTAAGATAAAATGTTGTGTTTTATTTCACTTCTTCATTCTAATATTTTCTTCTCTTCTTTATATTTGAAATATTTTTAAAATGTAAGATAATATGTTATCTTTTATTTCTCTTCTTCATTCTAATAGATCAAATCTTTTTTATATTCGAATTATTTTTTAAGTGTAAGATAATATGTTGTCTTATATAGCACTTATTAATTCAAATTTTTCTTCTGTTTTCTATATTCTGCCCTTTCTTTGTTCTGACAGTTATAAATTGAAATAATGTATGGTATCATGTTGTCTTTTATTTCACTTTTCATGTTTGTCCTTCCTAATTATAAATTTTCTTTTCTGTTTGATACTTGAAATATTTTTAAATCAAATCTAGTTGGAACAATCACATGCATGCCTCCACATGCACCATGTACTAAAAGCAGGTTTTATTCTCGGTCTCCCCAAATGATCCCAAACTTTATGCACACCCTACCATGACCATGGCAAGCATGCATGAAAAGTATCATTCATTTTCGACACTCAATGCATTTTCTAGGGCTTTTCCGATGACAAAACCCTAGAATATTGCTTCGACGTGATGTAACGTGTGTTTTTTGTCCAAATTCGTGCACACCTTGCCTGGGTGACCACATTGGCCATGCCCATATGGTCCCAAAAGTTAGGGTCATCTCATGCATGCCTCCACATGCACCATGTACAAGCAGGACCATTCGGGTCTGCCGGAGGGCAAATTTGAAAGAGGTTTTCCTTCCCGGTCTCACCAAATGATCGCAAACTTTATGCACACCCTACCATGACCATGGCATGCATGCATGACTAGAGTGGGAGTAGAATTCATACACCACGGTCTCGTTTTTGTTGAAATTCCATTAATAGCCATGTGTATTACATGTAAGTGAGCATGTGTAAAATGTATTAGGTGATTTGAAGAAGATCAAAACATTAACTTGTCATATATGCAAAAAAATGTGTATTGCATGCAAGTGAGCATGTGTAAAATTTAGTACATGTTTTGAAGAAGATCAAAACACATGTCAATTGCAAAAAAAAGAATCCCCACCTACCAGAGGCAGGAAAGTTTATATACCACGGCCTACATACGACTAGGAACCCAACCGTTCATGGGCCAGGATGCAGGCCCGTGGTGCAGAATATCTCTGCTACTGGTAGGCCCCACGGGGCAGAGGGTATGACAGTTAGGTAATGTACTGCTTGTATATGAGAGGAGCTCGAGTGGGGAGTCGTAGCCGGGTATATAAACCAGTGTGGCATCCTCTCGCGTGGCGAGGTGGGACTAAACTCCCACCCCCCCCCATGGTTGTGCCCTGCGCGGCTCTGCCTTGGGCCCAATTCGGGTGGGCTGGCCCAGGGCAGCTTGACCCGCGCGCTGAAATAATTCACTTTTATAAATTCTTTGATTTGTTTCTCTTTTATATTCTCTTTTATTTCACTTCTTAATTCCAATTTTCTTTTCTTTTTTATATTTCTAATATTTAAAATCAAATCTCTTTTCTCTATATTATTTCTAAGAGTGTTTAGTAAAATCAAAAAACCTTCCTGATTATTATGTGTTTTATTTCATTTGTTCGTTCTCTTTTTATATTTGAAATATTTACAAAATATAAGATAAAATGGTGTGTTTTATTTCACTTATTCATTCTAATATTTCTTATCTTTTTATATTTGAAATATTTTTACTTTGTAAGATAAAATGTTGTGTTTTATTTCACTTCTTCATTCTAATATTCCTTCTCTTCTTTATATTTGAAATATTTTTAAAATGTAAGATAATATGTTATGTTTTATTTCACTTCTTCATTCTAATAGATCTTATTTTTTTTTATTTGAATTATTTTTTAAAATGTAAGATAATATGTTGTCTTTTGTTGCACTTATTCATTCAAATTTTCTTCTGTTTCCTATATTCTCCTCTTTTCTTTGTTCCGACAGTTATAAATTTAAATAATGTATGATATCATGTTGCCTTTTATTTCACTTTTCATGTTTGTCCTTCCTAATTATATATTTTCTTTTCTGTTTGATACTTGAAATATTTTTAAATCAAATCTAGTTGGGACAATCGCATGCATGCCTCCACATGCACCATGTACTAGAAGCAGGTTTTTCTTATCGGTCTCACCAATTGAGACCAAACTTTATGCACGCCCTAGGATGACCATGGCAAGCATGCATGACAAGTATCGTTCATTTCCGACACTCAATGCATTTTGTAGGGTTTTTACAGCTATAAACCCTAGAACATTGCCTCGACTTGACGCAACGTGCGTATTGTGTCCACATTGGCCATGCCCACATGGTCCAAAAAGTTGGGGTCATCTCATGCATGCCTCCACATGCACCATGTATAAGAAGGACCATTCGGGTCTGCCGGAGGGCAAGTATGAAAGAGGTTTTCCTTGCCAGTCCCACCAAATGATCCCAGATTTTATGCACACACTACCATGACCATGGCATGCATGCAGGACAAGTATCGTTCATTTCCGACACTCGATGCATTTTCTAGGGTTTTCTGGCGAAAAAACCCTAGAACACTGCCCCGACGTGATGCAACGTGCATTTTGTGTACGAATTTGTGCACACCTTGCCTGGGGGACCACATTGTCCATGCCCACATGGTCCCAAAAGTTGGGGTCATCTCATGCATGCCTCCACATGCACCATGTGCAAGCAGGACCATTCGGGTCTGCCGGAGGGCAAGTCCGAAAGATGTTTTTCTTCCCAGTCCCACCAATTGATCCCAAACTATATGCACATGCTAGGATAACCATGGCAAGCATGCCTGACAGGTATCGTTCATTTCCGACACTCGATGCATTTTCTAGGGTTTTTTTCGGCGTAAAAAACCCTTGAACACTGCCCGGACGTGACGCAACATGCGTTTTGTGTCCGAATTTGTGCAGACCTTGCCTGGGGGACCACATTGGCCATGCCCACATGGTCCCAAAAGTTGGGGTCATCTCATGCATGCCTCCACATGCACCATGTAAAAGCAGGACCATTCGGGTCTGCCGGAGGGCAGGTCTGAAAATGGTTTTCCTTGCCGGCTCACCAATTAGGAAGTCATAAGTAGGACAAGATTTAATCATACATATTTGAAATTGAAAACTATGAGAAGAAATGATATGGGATTATCAAACATGAAAAAACAATTAGGAATAAGAAGGAGAAAAACATAAAATAACAGGAAAACCAAATTAAAAGGGAAAGAGGAACAATACATTAGAATATATAATATTGCAGATATGATAGAGATATTATAAATGTTGTTAAACATAAGTACACAATAACTAATAGGTGTAACAAAGATATTTTTTTTGAGGGAAGAAACAATGATATTTAGTTTGAGCAACAAAAATAAACATTATATGGTGACGGATGTAGGTTGGTGGGCCGGCCCAGACCGCAAATACCTGTCGGATCCATTTTGTGGGGGCCCACAACGGTGCGTTTTCCATGCACGTCGATCACAGGAGTAGTTGTCGTTCTGTTACACAATTCCGGGATCGTGCTAATCCATATGTTCCTAATCCCTACGATTGAGGAGCACGTTCAGTCTCACTTCAACAGAGGAAAATATAGATCCTGAGATTTGCCACAGGGAAGTTACGACGACCTAGGAGTCGACCTCATATATAATCTCCACCTGCTCGCACATATCATCGACTAGATCACCTCCTGCCGGCGAGTCGTCAATAGCTACGTCCGCCGCATCCAACACGCCATAAAAACCCCAAGAAGATCAAGGTCGTCCGCACATGGTAGACGCCCTCGACAAACTACGTCGACACCGCATCGCCGACTTCTTTCATCTTCATCGACCGATCAAGTAAGTTGTCCTCCTTACCGCCTTCATAGCAAGCTAGTTCCTCCATCTCATTGCTTTGATGGACTTAAGTTTAGCACATATTTTCAAATAGTATCAACTCAACTAGATGTGTTTTGACCATATGGCGTAGATGAACTAAATCTTTGGTTCTTTCATAGCATGGTAGAATAAGATGTTGTTTCTCGAGAAGCATGATGCAATAGATTTTTTGTCACATGATCCAATTATTTTTTTTGTCACACGATCCAATTATATTATTGTGCACATAGAACATTAAAGAGTTAAGCATTAGATGTTGATGAACCTCAAACGTGTATGTGTCTGTCAGACAAGTCGCTCGTAGAAGACAATTTGGTCGTACAATTCGCTCGTACAAGACAATTTGCTCGTACCAATAATTTTTTTGCTTCACTTATCAATTTTTCTTGTTTAATATTTTTCTCGTTCTCCAATTTTTATAATTATTTTTTGCACATTAATAGTATTCACATTCTATTTTTCTCTTCAAGTGCTCTCCTAAGTTTCATATTAAAATTTTCACATTATTTTCCTTTTTTTAAACTCTATCAAGCTTAGGCTTGTGCCTGAGCTATCTGCATGTCATCATCTTGCATAATCTCATGGTAATTCCCCCTCATCACATGATTATGAAAAGTAGTCATGTTAGCTAAGTAAATATATCGAGCCAAAACATAATATTACACAGATGAAAATTAGTCATGTCAGCTCGTTGGCTCTATCGCGTGTTATCTGGCTTAATGTTTTTCTATTCTGTTTGACAAACTCGTTGTTCTTTTATTGTATGTATAAATAACTTATTTCTGTACTCACCATGATGCCAGGCACGGCCCATCTAACCACGTGAGGGTCCCGACAGGCGGCCTATCGTGTCGGCAGGGATACACCAGCCCATTTTGCCAGGTTCACATCGATCTTTCCCCCTTTCTTGTTTTCCTTTCCAAATCCCTAGCCCTCTCTCTCCATTTGCTCCTCCAAATCCTGACGACGAAAGCATGACAGCGAGCTGGGCGTCGGGCGGCGGCGGCTGCGGCTAGAAGAGCGGTGGTGACTGCAAGTTAGGTCGAACCCTGGGTCTTGGAAGCAGGTGGGGCAGATTCAGTGGCACAGGAGGCAGCGGCGGCGGATCGAGTGGAACAGGGGACGGGGGTTTCTAGGGCGGCGGCAGGTCGGGAGGACCCATGGCTAGGGTTTCTTCAATGCTACACATTGGTGGCAAAAAGGTAAGTTCTTTACCGTTGTTCTTTACATCCCAGCATTATCGCCCACAATTCATGACCTTTGGCCCTGACAAGCTCCATCTATGTGGTCATTAGGAAACTCCTGGTGGCCGTGTCTGCATAGATGCAGACAATTTTGGCAGCGCATTCTTGGGATATGGGTTTGAGGTTAGTCTACTGAGCATGATCTGAAAAGTAGTACTCCTGTTGAGGTCAAGCTGCAAAAAAGTTTAGTGTTTACCGCTTGCAGTGACAAGTTCAGTTATAAATTGACTTGAATTTCTCATGATTTATTTACGATGATATCACTTGTGATTATGTTGAATGGGTTGATGGGGAGTGGGATAGGAAAGCAAAGTCAGTCATTAAGTATCTTGCCATGAAGAACAAGAAACTGGAGACTAAGATTACAGAATATGAAGCTGAAATTAAGAGGAATGAGAAAGAAAAGAGGGCAATGGTTAAGATGCAGAACGAAATATTGCTCTATAGGGATAGGATTTTAGGATTTGGAGGTCTACTGTATCTTGGCCTGCTTGCCATTATGATTGCTGTCATAGTTAGCAAGTAGATTGTTCATAAAGTTATTGACATCGTTGTTATTGACATGATGAAATGCTGATGAATTATTTGCTATTTAGTTTATGGGCACAGTGTAACAGAGATTGCAGCAGGAATAACATGGGCCATCATGATGGCATGTTCTCTATTTGGCAGACAATGCACATTTGGCATGTTCTATATTTGGTAAGTGATGCACATGGGCACATCACCTAGCAACACTACTGATTTGTGTAGCAGCCCAGTTCATTGTCTTGTTGCAACATAGGAGCAACATCTCGCAGCACCTACACCTTTGATGCAACACTGAAGCAAAGCAACAATACATATTCAATATTCTGAAATTTAACTGAACTTGACACATAGGGTGAGCACTAGATATTTAGTTCTTCGGTCACAAAGAACCTGACCAAACCGTGTTGGTTGCATAACTTATATGCTTACACAAACCAGTATACGTAACCAACATCAAACCCTAAATATTGTTAACTTATATGCTGAAACATATAACAGCATACCTAACTAGAGATAACCAGCAGCTTCCTCCTTGAGGGATTCCTGGAGTAGGGGGTGTCCGGATAGCCGAACTATCCCCTTCGGCCGGACTCCAAGACTATGAAGATACAAGATTGAAGACTTCGTCCCGAGTCCGGATGGGACTTTCCTTGGCGTGGAAGGCAAGCTTGGCGATACGAATATGTAGATCTCCTACCATTGTAACCGACTCTGTGTAACCCTAGCCCTCTCCAGTGTCTATATAAACCGGAGGGTTTTAGTCCGCAGGACGAACAACAATCATACCATAGGCTAGCTTCTAGGGTTTAGCCTCCTTGATCTCGTGGTAGATCTACTCTTCTAGGGTTTAGCCTCAATATTAATCAAGCAGGAGTAGGGTTTTACCTCCACCGAGAGGGCCCGAACCTGGGTAAAAACATATTGTCCCTTGTCTCCTGTTACCATCCGCCTAGAAGCACAGTTCGGGACCCCCTACCCGAGATCCGCCGGTTTTGACACCGACATTGGTGCTTTCATTGAGAGTTCCTCTATGTCGTCACCTATAGGCCCGATGGCTCCTTCGATCATCAACGATGATGCGGTCCAGGGTGAGACTTTTCTCCCCGGACAGATCTTTGTATTTGGCGGCTTTGCACTGCGGGCCAATTCACTTGGCCATCTGGAGCAGATCGAAAGCTACGCCCCTGGCCATCAGGTCAGATTTGGAAGTTTGAACTATACGGCTGACATCCGCGGGGACTTGATCTTCGATGGATTCAAGCCACAGCCAAGCGCGCCGCACTGTCACGATGGGCATGATTTAGCTCTGCTGCCGGACAGTGCCCTGGAGGCCGCACAAGAGTCCGCTCCGACCCTTAGCTCGGAACCGACTGCGCCGATAGAGGATGGGTGGCTGGACACCGCCTCGGGGGCTGCTACCTCTAAGGTGATAGAGCCGAATACCGACCCTATCCCTTATAAAGCTCGTGACTCCAAGGTGCCGGACTCTTCTCCGGACCCCGAACCTTCCGCGCCCCTGCCAGTCGAACCCGATTGGGCGCCGATCATGGATTTCACCGCTGCGGACTGAAGGAAATATGCCCTAGAGGCAATAATAAAGTTATTATTTATTTCCTCATATCATAATAAATGTTTATTATTCATGCTAGAATTGTATTAACCGGAAACATAATACATGTGTGAATACATAGACAAACATAGTGTCACTAGTATGCCTCTACTTGACTAGCTCGTTTATCAAAGATGGTTATGTTTCCTAGCCATGGACAAAAGATTTGTCATTTGATTAATGGGATCACATCATTGGGAGAATGATGTGATTGACTTGACCCATTCCGTTAGCCTAGCACTTGATCGTTTAGTATGTTGCTATTGCTTTCTTCATGACTTATATATGTTCCTGAAACTATCAGATTATGCAACTCCCATTTACCGGAGGAACACTTTGGGTGCTACCAAACATCACAACGTAACTGGGTGATTATAAAGGAGTACTACAGGTGTCTTTGAAGGTACATGTTGGGTTGGCGTATTTTGAGATTAGGTTTTGTCACTCCGATTGTTGGAGAGGTATCTCTGGGCCCTCTCGGTAATGCACATCACTATAAGCATTGCAAGCAATGTAGCTAATGAGTTAGTTACGGAATGATGCATTACGTAACGAGTAAAGAGACTTGCTGGTAACGAGAGTGAACTAGGTATTGGATACTAACGATCGAATCCCGGGCAAGTAATATACGGATGACAAAGGGAACAACGTATGTTGTTATGCGGTTTGACCGATAAAGATCTTCGTAGAATATGTAGGAACCAACATGGGCATCTAGGTTCCGCTATTGGTTATTGACCGAGAATGATTCTAGGTCATGTCTACATAGTTCTCGAACCCGTAGGGTCCGCACGCTTAACGTTATGATGACAGTTTTATTATGAGTTTATAAGTTTTGATGTACCGAAGTTTGTTCGGAGTCACGGATGTGATCACGGACATGACGAGGAGTCTCAGAATAGTCGAGACATAAAGATTGATATATTGGACGGCTATATTCGGACACCAGAAGTGTTCTGGGTGTTTTCGGAGAAAACCAGAGAGCCGGAGGGTTACCGGAACCCCCCGGGAGAGTAATGGGCCTTATGGGCCTTAGTGGAGAAGAGAGAGGGGCGGCCAGCATGGGCCGCGCGCCCCCTTCCCCTCTGGTCCGAATTGGACTAGGAGGGGGGGTGGTGCCCCGCCTCTTTCCTTCTCCCTCTCCCCCTTCCTTTCTCCCTCCTAGTAGGAGTAGGAAAAGGGGAGTCCTACTCCTACTAGGAGGAGGACTCCTCCTCCTGGCGCGCCCTATAGGGCCGGCCGGCCTCCCCCCTTGGTCCTTTATATACGGGGGCAGCGGGCACCCTAGAACACACAAGTTGATCTACGGATCATTCCTTAGCCGTGTGCGGTGCCCCCCTCCACCATATTCCACCTCGGTCATATCGTCGCGGAGTTTAGGCGAAGCCCTGCGCCGGTAGAACATCATCATCGTCACCATGCCGTCGTGCTGACGAAACTCATCCCCGAAGCTTTGCTGGATCGGAGCCCAGGGATCGTCATCGAGCGGAACGTGTGCTGAACTCGGAGGTGCCGTGCGTTCGGTACTTGGATCGGTCGGATCGTGAAGACGTACGACTACATCAACCGCGTTATCATAACGCTTCCGCTTACAGTCTACGAGGGTACGTGGACGAACACTCTCCCCTCTCATTGCTATGCCATCACCATGATCTTGCGTGTGCGTAGGATTTTTTTTGAAATTACTACATTCCCCAACAGTGGCATCAGAGCCTAGGTTTTATGCGTTGATGTTATATGCACGAGTAGAACACAAGTGAGTTGTGGGTGATACAAGTCATACTTCTAACCAGCATGTCATACTTTGGTTCGGCGGTATTGTGAGATGAAGCGGCCCGGGCCAACATTACGCGTACGCTTACGCGAGACTGGTTTCACCGTTACGAGCACTCGTGCTTAAAGGTGGCTGGCGGGTGTCTGTCTCTCTCACTTTAGCTGAATCGAGTGTGGCTACACCCGGTCCTTGCGAAGGTTAAAACAGCACCAACTTGACGAACTATCGTTGTGGTTTTGATGCGTAGGTAAGAACGGTTCTTGCTAAGCCCGTAGCAGCCACGTAAAATTTGCAACAACAAAGTAGAGGACGTCTAACTTGTTTTTGCAGGGCATGTTGTGATGTGATATGGTCAAGACGTGATGCTATATTTTATTGTATGAGATGATCATGTTTTGTAACCGAAGTTATCGGCAACCTGCAGGAGCCATATGGTTGTCGCTTTATTGTATGAAATGCAAACGCCTTGTAATTGCTTTACTTTATCACTAAGCAGTAGCGATAGTCGTAGAAGCAATAGATGGCGTAAACGACAACGATGCTACGATGGAGATCAAGGTGTCGCGCCGGTGACGATGGTGATCACGATGGTGTTTCGGAGATGGAGATCACAAGCACAAGATGATGATGGCCATAGCATATCACTTTATATTGATTGCATGTGATGTTTATCCTTTATGCATCTTATCTTGCTTTGATTGACGGTAGCATTTTAAGATGATCTCTCACTAAATTATCAAGAAGTGTTCTCCCTGAGTATGCACCATTGTGAAAGTTCTTCGTGCTGAGACACCACGTGATGATCGGGTGTGATAGGCTCTACGTTCAAATACAACGGGTGCAAAACAGTTGCACACGCGGAATACTCAGGTTAAACTTGACGAGCCTAGCATATACAGATATGGCCTCGGAACACGGAGACCGAAAGGTCGAACGGAAATCATATAGTAGATATGATCAACATAGTGATGTTCACCATTGAAACTACTCCATCTCACGTGATGATCGGACATGGTTTAGTTGATTTGGATCACGAAATCAGTTAGATGACTAGAGAGATGTATGTCTAAGTGGGAGTTCTTAAGTAATATGATTAAATTGAACTTAAATTTATCATGAACTTAGTACCTGATAGTATTTTGCTTGTCTATGTTTGTTGTAGATAGATGGCTCGTGTTGTTGTTCCGTTGAATTTTAATGCGTTCCTTGAGAAAGCAAAGTTGGAAGATGATGGTAGCAATTACACGGACTGGGTCCGTAACCTAAGGATACATTGCTGCACAGAAGAATTACGTCCTGGAAGCACCGCTGGGTGCCAGGCCTGCTGCTGATGCAACTGACGACGTTAAGAACGTCTGGCAGAGCAAAGCTGATGACTACTCGATAGATCAGTGTGCCATGCTTTACGGCTTAGAACCGGGTCTTCAACGACGTTTTGAACGTCATGGAGCATATGAGATGTTCTAGGAGTTGAATTTAATATTTCAAGCAAATGCCCGGATTGAGAGATATGAAGTCTCCAATAAGTTCTATAGCTGCAAGATGGAGGAGAATAGTTGTGTCAGTGAACACATACTCAAAAATGTCTGGGTATAATAATCACTTGATTCAACTGGGAGTTAATCTTCCGATGATAGTGTCATTGATGTAATTCTTCAATCACGCCACCAAGCTACAAGAGCTTCGTGATGAACTATAATATGCAAGGGATGGACAAGACTATTCCCGAGCTCTTCGCAATGCTAAAAGCATGGAGGTAGAAATCAAGAAGGAGCATCAAGTGTTGATGGTTAACAAGACCACCAGTTTCAAGAAAAAAGGCAAAGGGAAGAAGAAGGGGAACTTCAAGAAGAACAGCAAACAAGTTGCTGCTCAAGAGAAGAAACCCAAGTCTGGACCTAAGCCTGAGACTGAGTGCTTCTACTGCAAGCGATCGACCTTCGAAGCGGAACTGCCCCAAGTATTTGGCGGATAAGAAGGATGGCAAAGTGAACAAAGGTATATGTGATATACATGTTATTGATGTGTACCTTACTAATGCTCATGATAGTACCGGGTATTTGATACTGGTTCTATTGCTAATATTTGCAACTTGAAATAGGGACTACGGATTAAGCGAAGATTGGCTAAGGACGAGGTGACGATGCGCGTGGGAAATGGTTCCAAAGTCGATGTGATCGCGGTCGGCACGCTACCTCTACATCTACCATCGGGATTAGTTTTAGACCTAAGTAATTGTTATTTGGTGCCATCGTTGAGCATGAACATTATATCTGGATCTTGTTTGATGCGAGACGGTTATTCATTTAAATCAGAGAATAATGGTTGTTCTATTTATATGAGTAATATCTTTTATGGTCATGCACCCTTGAAGAGTGGTCTATTTTTATTGAATCTCGATAGTACTGATACACATATTCATAGTGTTGAAACCAAAAGATGCAGAGTTGATAATGATAGTGCAACTTATTTGTGGCACTGCCGTTTAGGTCATATCGGTATAAAGCGCATGAAGAAACTCCATACTGATGGGCTTTTGGAATCACTTGATTATGAATCACTTGGTACTTGCGAACCATGCCTCATGGGCAAGATGACTAAAACGTTGTTCTCCGTAACTATGGAGCGAGAAACTGATTTGTTGGAAATCATACATACTGATGTTTGTGGTCCAATGAATGTTGAAGCTCGCGGCGGGTATCGTTATTTTCTCACCTTCACAGATGATTTGAGCAGATATGGGTATATCTACTTAATGAAACACAAGTCTAAAACATTTGAAAAGTTCAAAGAATTTCAGAGTGAAGTGGAAAATCATCGTAACAAGAAAATAAAGTTTCTACGATCTGATCGTGGAGGAGAATATTTGAGTTACGAGTTTGGTTTACATTTGAAACAATGCGGAATAGTTTCGCAACTCACGCCACCTGGAACACCACAACGAAATGGTGTGTCCGAACGTCGTAATCGTACTTTACTAGATATGGTGCGATCTATGATGTCTCTTACTGATTTACTGCTATCGTTATGGGGTTATGCTTTAGAGACAGCCGCATTCACGTTGAATAGGGCACCATCAAAATCCATTGAGACGACGCCTTATGAACTGTGGTTTGGCAAGAAACCAAAGTTGTCATTTCTTAAAGTTTGGGGCTGCGATGCTTATGTGAAGAAACTTCAACCAGATAAGCTCGAACCTAAATCGGAGAAATGTGTCTTCATAGGATACCCAAAGGAAACTATTGGGTACACCTTCTATCACAGATCTGAGGGCAAGATTTTTGTTGCTAAAATCGGATCCTTTCTAGAGAAGGAGTTTCTCTCGAAAGAAGTGAGTGGGAGGAAAGTAGAACTTGATGAGGTAACTGTACCTGCTCCCTTATTGGAAAGTAGTTCATCACAAGAACCGGTTCTGTGACAACTACACCAATTAGTGAGGAAGCTAATGATATTGATCATGAAACTTCAGATCAAGTTTCTATGAACCTCGAGGTCTACAGAGTAAGATCCGCACCAGAGTGGTACGGTAATCCTATTCTGGAAGTCATGTTACTTGACCATGATGAACCTACGAACTATGAGGAAGCGATGATGAGCCCAGATTCTGCAAAATGGCTAGAGGCCATGAAATCTGAGATGGGATCCATGTATGAGACCAAAGTATGGACTTTGGTTGAATTTCCCGATGATCGGCAAGCCATTGAGAATAAATGGATCTTTAAGAAGAAGACTGACGCTGATGGTAATATAACTGTCTATAAAGCTCGACTTGTTGCGAAAGGTTTTCGACAAGTTCAAGGGGTTGATTACGATGAGACTTTCTCACCCGTAGCGATGCTTAAGTCTGTCCGAATCATGTTAGCTATTGCTGCATTTTATGATTATGAAATTTGGCAAATGGATGTCAAAACTGCATTCTTGAATGGATTTCTGGAAGAAGAGTTGTATATGATGCAACCAGAAGGTTTTGTTGATCCAAAAGGTGCTAACAAAGTGTGCAAGCTCCAGCGATCCATTTATGGACTGGTGCAAGCATCTCGGAGTTGGAATAAACGCTTTGATAGTGTGATCAAAGCATATGGTTTTATACAGACTTTTGGAGAAGCCTGTATTTACAAGAAAGTGGGTGCGAGCTCAGAGCATTTCTGATATTATATGTAGATGACATATTATTAATTGGAAATGATATAGAATTTCTGGATAGCATAAAGGGATACTTGAATAAAAGTTTTTCAATGAAAGACCTCGGTGAAGCTGCTTACATATTGGGCATCAAGATTTATAGAGATAGATCAAGACGCTTAATAGGACTTTCACAAAGCACATACCTTGATAAAATTTTGAAAAAATTCAAAATGGATCAGGCAAAGAAAGGGTTCTTGCCCGTGCTACAAGGTGTGAAGTTGAGTCAGACTCAATGCCCGACCACTGCAGAAGATAGTGAGAAAATGAAAGATGTTCCCTATGCTTCAGCCATAGGCTCTATCATGTATGCAATGCTGTGTACCAGACCTGGCATATGCTTAGCAATAAGTTTGGCAGGAAGGTACCAAAGTAATCCAGGAGTGGATCACTGGACAGGGGTCAAGAACATCCTGAAATACCTGAAAAGGAGTAAGGATATGTTTCTCGTATATGGAGGTGACAAAGAGCTAATCGTAAATGGTTATGTCGATGCAAGCTTTGATACTGATCCGGACGATTCTAAATCGCACACCGGATACGTATTTTTATTAAACGGTGGAGTTGTAAGTTGGTGCAGTTCTAAACAAAGCATCGTGGCGGGATCTACATGTGAAGCAGAGTACATAGCTGCTTCGGAAGCAGCAAATGAAGGAGTCTGAATGAAGGAGTTTATTTCCGATCTAGGTGTCATACCTAGTGCATCGGGACCAATGAAGATCTTCTGTGACAATACTGGTGCAATTGCCTTGGCAAAGGAATCCAGATTTCACAAGAGGACCAAGCACATCAAGAGACGCTTCAATTCCATCTGTGACCAACTCCAAGTGGGAGACATAGAGATTTGCAAGATACATACGGATCTGAATGTTGCAGGCCCGTTGACTAAGCCTCTCTCACGAGCAAAACATGATCAGCACCAAGACTCCATGGGTGTTAGAATCATTACTGTGTAATCTAGATTATTGACTCTAGTGCAAGTGGGAGACTGAAGGAAATATGCCCTAGAGGCAATAATAAAGTTATTATTTATTTCCTCATATCATGATAAATGTTTATTATTCATGCTAGAATTGTATTAACCGGAAACATAATACATGTGTGAATACATAGACAAACATAGTGTCACTAGTGTGCCTCTACTTGACTAGCTCGTTTATCAAAGATGGTTATGTTTCCTAGCCATGGACAAAAGAGTTTTCATTTGATTAACGGGATCACATCATTGGGAGAATGATGTGATTGACTTGACCCATTCCGTTAGCCTAGCACTTGATCGTTTAGTATGTTGCTATTGCTTTCTTCATGACTTATACATGTTCCTGAAACTATGAGATTATGCAACTCCCGTTTACCGGAGGAACACTTTGGGTGCTACCAAACGTCACAACGTAAATGGGTGATTATAAAGGAGTACTACAGGTGTCTCCGAAGGTACATGTTGGGTTGGCGATTTCGAGATTAGGTTTTGTCACCGATTGTCGGAGAGGTATCTCTGGGCCCTCTCGGTAATGCACATCACTATAAGCCTTGCAAGCAATGTAGCTAATGAGTTAGTTATGGAATGATGCATTACGTAACGAGTAAAGAGACTTGCCGGTAACGATATTGAACTAGGTATTGGATACCGACGATCGAATCTCGGGCAAGTAACATACCGATGACAAAGGGAACAACGTATGTTGTTATGCGGTTTGACCGATAAAGATCTTCGTAGAATATGTAGGAACCAATATGGGTATCCAAGTTCCCGCTATTGGTTATTGACCGAGAATGATTCTAGGTCATGTCTACATAGTTCTCGAACCCGTAGGGTCTGCACGCTTAACGTTACGATGACAGTTTTATTATGAGTTTATAAGTTTTGATGTACCGAAGTTTGTTCGGAGTCCTGGATGTGATCACGGACATGACGAGGAGTCTCAGAATGGTCGAGACATAAAGATTGATATATTGGATGGCTATATTCGGACACCGGAAGTGTTCCGGGTGTTTTCGGAGAAAACCGGAGTGCCGGAGGGTTACCGGAACCCCCCGAGAGAGTAATGGGCCTTATGGGCCTTAGTGGAGAAGAGAGAGGGGAGGCCAGCATGGGCCAAGCGCCCCCTCCCCCTCTGGTCCAAATTGGACTAGGAGGAGGGGGGCGGCGCCCCCCCCCCTCTCTCCTTCTCCCTCTCCCCCTTCCTTTCCCCCATCTAGTAGGAGTAGGAAAAGGGGAGTCCTACTCCTACTAGTAGGAGGACTCCTCCTCCTGGCGCGCCCTATAGGGCCGGCCGGCCTCCCCCCTTGCTCCTTTATACAAGGGGGCATGGGGGCACCCTAGAACACACAAGTTGATCTACAGATCGTACCTTAGCCGTGTGCGGTGCCTCCCTCCACCATATTCCACCTCGGTCATATCGTCGCGGAGTTTAGGCGAAGCCCTGCGCCGGTAGAACATCATCATCGTCACCACGCCGTCGTGCTGACGAAACTCATCCCCGAAGCTTTGCTGGATCAAAGCCCACGGATCGTCATCGAGCTGAACGTGTGCTGAACTCGGAGGTGCCGTATGTTCGGTACTTGGATCGGTCGGATCGTGAAGACGTACGACTACATGAACCACATTGTCATAACGCTTCCGCTTACAGTCTGCGAGGGTACGTGGACGAACACTCTCCCCTCTCGTTGCTATGCCATCACCATGATCTTGCGTGTGCGTAGGAATTTTTTTGAAATTACTACGTTCCCCAACACGGACATTTTTCAGAACTCGCCTTTCAGCGACATACTGAATTCGCTAAAGTGTCTCTCTTTATCAAGAGAGCCCTGGCCGGATTATGGTCACGACAGTTAGGATGCGGACGATGAAGAAATTCAAAGCCCACCCACCACCCACTTCGTAGCCACCGTCGATGACTTAACCGACATGCTAGATTTCGACTCCGAAGACATCAACGGTATGGATGACGATGCCGGAGACGACCAAGAACCAGCGCCTACAGGGCACTGGAAAGCCACCTCGTCATACGACATATATATGGTGGACATCCAAAAGGATGGGAATGGCGATGGAACAGCGGAGGACGGCCCCTCCAAAAAACAGCCTAAGCGCCGGCGTCAGCGGCGCCGCTCCAAATCCCGCCACAGCAAGAATGGAGATTCCGGCACCGGAGATAAAACACCCCGAACAGTGCTGAAGACAACCCCCTCCAGCAAGATTCAGCACAGGAGGATGGAGAAGCCAGCCCTCATGAGAGAGCGGCAGACAACGAGGTAGAGGACGACAATTACATGCCTCCCTCCGGAGACGAGGCAAGCCTCGACGACGACGAATTCGTCGCGCCTGAGGATCCCGCCGAAAAAGAGCGTTTTAAACGCAGGCTTATGGCCACGGCAAGTAGCCTCAAGAAAAAGCAGCAACAGCTTAGAGCTGACCAAGATTTGCTAGCCGACAGATGGACTGAAGTCCTTGCGGCCGAAGAGTACGAACTCGAACACCCCTCCAAAAGCTACCACAAACACAAGCTGCTGCCCCGATTAGAGGAGGAAGCACATAAACCTACATCACCAGCGCACAATACAGCCGACCGACCACCTCGTGGCCGCGACAGAGAGGCCTCTAGGCCCTCCACTAAAGCCATACCCCGGCGTCGCTCGAAAAGTACAAAGTCACGGGGGAACGCACCGGACTTGTGAGACATATTGGAGGATAAGGCAAGACAAACAAGATCGATCTACGGATCGCATGGGCGCCCCACGATATGCGATGACAACCATCACGCCGGATACAGCAATCCTGGCCGGGCCGAACACAGTAGACAAAGCTCGTTTGAGCTACGTCGTGATATAGCCCAATACAGAGGCGCCGCACACCCACTATGCTTCATAGATTTAGCAATGGATCATCAAATCCCCGAAGGGTTCAAACCCGTGAACATTGAATCCTACGACGACACAACAGATCCTGCGGTTTGGATCGAAGACTATATCCTTCATATCCACACGGCCCGCGGTGATGATCTTGATGCCATCAAATACCTCCCACTCAAGCTTAAAGGACCAGCTCGACATTGGCTCAACAGCGTGCCAGCAGAATCAATTGGGTGTTGGGAGGACCTGGAAGCTGCATTCCTCGATAACTTCCAGGGCACATATGTGCGACCACCAGACGACGATGACCTAAGCCACATAATTCAAGAGCTGACGAATCGGCGGACAATTTCGACACGGTTCTTAACCAAGAAAATCAAATCGTCGATTGTCCGGATGCAGAGGCCCTTGCAGCCTTCAAACACAACATCCGTGACGAATGGCTTGCCCGGCACCTAGGACAGGAAAAGCCGAAATCAATGGCAGCCCTCACATCACTCATGACCTGCTTCTGTGCGGGAGAAGATAGCTGGCTAGCCCGCAGTAACAACCTAACAAAAAACTCTGGTAGTTTGGATACCCAAGACAGCAATGGAAGGTCGCGTCGCAATAAGCACAAGCGCCGCATTAACGACGATAATACTGAAGATACGGCAGTCAACGTCGGATTCAGAGGCTCTAAACCCGATCAGCGGAAAAAGCCATTCAAAAGAACTACTCCGGGCCTGTCCAATTTGGACCGGATACTCGATCGCTCGTTCCAGATACACGGCACCCCCGAAAAGCCAGCTAATCACACCAACAGAGATTGTTGGGTGTTCAAGCAGGCAGGCAAGTTAATCGCCGAAGGCAATGACAAGGGGCCACACAGCAATGACGAGGAGGAGACACGACCGCCGAACAATAGAGGACAGAAGGGTTTCCCCCCACAAGTGCGGACGGTGAACATGATATACGCAACCCATATACCCAAAAGGGAGCGGAAGCGTGCGCTCAGGGACATATACGCGATGGAGCCAGTCGCCCCAAAGTTCAATCCATGGTCCTCCTACCCGATCACCTTTGATCGAAGGGACCACCCCACCAGCATCCGCCATGGCATATTTTCCGCATTGGTGTTAGACCCAATCGTCGACGGATTTAACCTCACTAGAGTCCTGATGGACGGCGGCAGCAGCCTGAACCCGCTTTACCAGGATACAGTGCGCAAGATGGGCATAGACCCCTCAAGGATTAAACCCACAAAGACGACCTTCAAAAGCGTCATACCAGGTGTAGAGGCCAATTGTACAGGCTCAGTTACACTTGAAGTGGTCTTCGGATCCCCGGATAAATTTCGAAGCGAGGAGTTAATCTTTGACATAGTCCTGTTCATGGCGGCTATCATGCCTCGCTTTCGGACGAACCGCACGGTAAAGTTCAATGCAGTGCCGCACTACGCATACCTCAAGCTCAAGATGCCAGGCCCTCGAGGAGTCATCACGGTCAACGGAAACAGTGAACACTCTCTCCGAACGGAGGAGCATACAGCGGCTCTCGCGGCGGAAGTGCAGAGTAGCCTCTTAAGGCAATTCTCGAGTCTGGATGTTAACCGACCGGACACCGTCAAGCGCGCCCGAAGTTACCTACAACAAGACCACTTGGCACGTTCCGAGCACGCGTAGCAATGCGGCCCCAACCCCAGCCCTCGCGAAATCGCAAGACCAGTACCACGCGTACATCACTATGCTCTAGAGATACCATGGGCATAGGGGGAGGGGCACGACCACGGCATGCCCAGAGTGCGGATCAACCACACCAGGGGCTCCCAAATTTGTCATTCTTTTTTTCTTCTTATTCTCAGGACTCCGTTTTCCTGAAGCCCTGTCTGGCAGTAGATGTGCCGCACTCACGATGCAACAGCCAGGGAAGCAGAAAGGCTACGACGAGTATCCAGGTGGTCTCCATTACGAGCATTATACCTGTTTTACATACCATTCCGCAGCCTACCCTTGGAGCGGGACATGTTAAATAGTCCCAGCCCTTGCTTATCGCACTATTTGTATCGTTCTGCCTCCATTGCAGTATTTTTTTGAATAAACAATGCATCACTTTTTGCCTATCATTGCATTCCTTTTCATATATGTTCACTTATGACATGTTGCACCCGTACGCTTTGGTACAGCCAAATACACCAGGGGCTTAAGTTCCCCAAATTATGGTGTGATAAGTCCGAACACTTTCACAAGTGCGGCACCCCGAACTTATAGCATTATATGCATCGGCTCCGAATCTTGTCTTGGGTCAATAGTTGGGTTTGCCCGGCTCCCATGTTTTGGTACCTTATGTTCCATTATATCGGCTAAGGTAGCGCTGGGAGAACCACTGCGATTGTGCCCCAGTTGAGCTGGGTCGAGCACCTCAGTGGAGAAAGCTAAAAATGACCGTCATGATAAGGCGAGAGCTGGTCGCTGTTCGAGAGGTCTTTTCGAGTCCCTAAAGACTTATGCCGCTTAGAGCGAGAAGCCGGCTTTGTCCGGCCCTAGGCGTGGATAGCACCCCGAATTCGGCCTTCCGAACACTAGGGGCTTCGCCGAAATTTAAAATTATAGAATTTTATGGCTAAGTGAGAGTGTTCAAGCATTATAAGTCCAGTTGCCTCGTTCGTTGTGTTGAGCGCCTCCCTAGAAGGACCCTAAAATGGGAACAAGAGCGCTCAAGTTTATCCCAAACACCACAGCACTCGGGACATGGGGGACCGAAGCCAACAACTTGCCATCTCTCAGATTTGATAAACGGCCGCACAGAAGGTAATATTTTAAATTAACAAGCGTTGCTTAGCGCATATGAACAAAGTTTCCAGCGCACCGGATAACAAAATGCGAGTCTACTCAAAAATTACATCTTTGGAGCATTCACCCGCAATAAGGCGGGCACCCTTCAGGACACCCTTATAATACATCTCGGGCGTGCGATACTCCTTGCCTGGCGGTGGCGCGTCCGTCACAAGCTTCTCTGCGTCCATCCTGCCCCAGTGCACTTTAGCACGAGCAAGGGCCCGACGGGCACCTTTAATGCAGGCGGAGTGCTTGATGACTTCAACCCATGCACAGGCGTCCACCAGCCGCCGCACTAGACCAAAGTAGCTCCCAGGCATGGCTTCTTTGGGCCACAGCCGAACTATGAGGCCCTTCATGGCCTGTTCGGCCACCTTGTGGAGCTCGACCAGCTGCTTCAGCTGGTCGCTCAGGGGCACCGGATGTCCGGCCTCAGCATACTGAGACCAGAACACCTTTTCCGTTGAGCTCCCCTCCTCGGCTCTATAGAACGCGGTAGCATCGGACACGCCACGGGGCAGATCTGCGAACGCTCCTGGAGAGCTTCAAATTCGGGTAAGTAACAAGTAATTTACTTTTACATGCTTGCTTTGCATGAAGAATGCCTTACCCGCCGCTATCTTCTTTACTGCCTCGATTTCCTGGAGGGCCTTTTGGGCTTCGGCCTTAGTGGCTTTGGCACTCTCAAGAGCCGACGCAAGTTCGGACTCTCGAGTCTTCGAGTCACACTCCAAACTCTCGTGTTTTTTCACGAGAGCCTGGAGCTCTTGCCGCACCTCCGCCACCCGCGCCTCCTGCTTCTCTCGCTCGGTGCGTTCCGCGGCCGCATTGCGTTCGACCGCGGACACCGCCTCCTTCAGGGTCGCCACCTAGTTCGTAGCCCCTGGAATACCCATGTTATCCCTGTCATTTTTTGCAACCAAATCCTTTTCTATAAGGTACAACTTTGATAAGGTGTTACTTACCTTCCTTGTCCTCGAGATGCTTCTTGGCACGGCCGAGCTCGCTCTCGGACCACTCGAGGCTCTGCTTCAAGGCATTGACCTCCGCAGTCAGTGCGGCAAAGGTCAGCAGCGCAGCCTGCATTCCCATATTGACATATTTCTGTTAGACTCCTGCATATATCTTTTTAGATCCTCAGTTCGGCTTTTCTTTCCGAACACCTAACTGAGCATCAGGGGCTACTGTCTATCCGGTACTATTTCACATATCTTAAAATCCTTACCTCAAAGCATGTTAGAAGGCTGGTGCAGGCTTCGGTCAGCCCGCTCTTGGCGGACTGAACTTTCTGAATCACCGCACTCATAACAGTGCGGTGCTCCTCGTTGATGGAAGCGCAGTTGAGCGCCTCCAGCAAATTATCCGGCGCCTCCAATTGGACGGAGGTCACCGGCGTCGCTGTCTCGCCCTTCTTACGAAGGGGCCGCCCGCCGGACTCCGGAACCACCAAAGGTTCCGGTGCGGAGTCCGGCCCAAAGTCCGGGATGTTGCCCTGCGGCACCTCCGGGGCCTCCTCCTCCTGGCTGGTCCCTTTCTGGGACCCCACCTCGGCGTCGTCTGCGTCACGGGGTGAGGAGGCGGTCGGAAGTGAAGCGCTATTCACATCCGACGAACCCAGGGACCCGCTCGACGAAACGGGAAGGTCATCCTTGGGCGGGCTACATGATTGTGTTCGGCGTTAGAAGACACTACGCGACGAAAGGAAAGTCATAAGCTATTCTGAAATCCGGACACTTACGATCTCGCCAGGGGCTTGGCCCTCGAGGGCCACTCCTCTTCGCCGTCGTCGGCATTGGTGGAATAGTCCGGAGGAAGGGTCCTTCCCTTCTTGGACCCTTCGACCTCCCCCATTGGGGAAGCCTTCCTCTTCTTCTCTCCCCCTGCTGGGGGAGAGGCCTCCTTCTTCTCCTCCTCGTCTTCGTGGGAGGAGTCCGCTTCGGAGTCATCGGACGATGAGTCCGATAACACCTGGCGCCGGGAACTCCTCCGGGTTCCCGTGGCCTTCTTCTTGGCCTTCTTCTCCGGCACCACGTAAGGCGCCGGGACCAGCAGCCCCGTCAAACGGGCATCCGCTAGGTCTTCTAGAAGGGGAGCCGGACAGTTAACCTGTCCGGACGTCTTCTGTCAGGCCTGTTAAAGGTAATGGGAGTTTAGATCCCACATAGAGTCAAACTATGGAAAGCAAGTGTCCCGTAAAGGATAAAATAGCTTACCTCGCCGGCTTGACGCTGCGAGCTGAACCCGCGATCTTCGGTAGCGGATGAGGGAGCCTCGGCGCCCTTGAACAGCACCCTCCAGGCGTCTTCGTACGTAGTGTCGAAGAGCCTGCTCAAGGTTGGGTGTTGTGCCGGATCAAACTCCCACAAATTGAAAGCCCGCTGTTGGCACGGGAGGATCCGGCGGATGAGCATGACCCGGATTACGTTGACAAGCTTGAGCTTCTTGTCCACCAGGCTTTGGACGCAGGATTGAAGTCCGGTCAGCTCCTCCAAACCGCCCCATGTCAGGCCCTTCTCTTTCCAGGAGGTGAGCCGCGTGGGGATGCCAGATCTGAATTCGGGGGCCGTTGCCCATTCAGGGTCACACAGCTCGGTGATGTAGAACCACACCAATTGCCACCCTTTGATGGTTTCCACGAAGGCGCCCTCGAGCCATGTAATGTTGGGCATCTTGCCCACCATGGCGCCTCCGCACTCTGCTTGGCGGCCGCCCACTACCTTCGGCTTGACGTTAAAAGTCTTCAGCCATAAGCCAAAGTGGGGCTGGACACAAAGCAAGGCCTCGCACACGACGATGAACGCCGACATGTTGAGGATGAAATTCGGGGCCAGATCATGGAAATCCAGGCCGTAGTAGAACATGAGCCCCCGGACAAATGGACGGAGGGGGAAGCCCAGTCCGCGGAGGAAATGGGGAAGGAACACCATCCTCTCATGGGGCCTAGGGGTGGGGATGAGCTGCCCCTCGTCGGGGAGCCGGTGCGCAATATCGCTGGACAAATATCCGGCCTTGCGCAGCCTTTTGATGTGCCCCTCCGTGACGGAGGAGGCCATCCACTTGCCTCCCGCTCCGGACATGGTTGGAGAAGGTTGAGGTGAGATGTGCGGACTAGGGCGCTGGAGCTCGAGTGCGCGGAGATGGGCAAGCAAAGGAGGAAGAAGGCGTAGGTGAAAAGGTGGATCCTTATCCCCTTATATATGAGCGGACGGAACAATGCGTTCCCACCAGCCCGGTAAAACTCGCTTATCACACAAGCGCCGCAATCAATGGCGCGATTGGGTTACCCACGCCCGTATTGATGAGAATCCCGGAATAAGGGGACACGATCTCTGCTTTGACAGGACGTGCCAAGGAAACCGCTTCGCTAAACGTGCTGAGGTGGAACAGTAAAAATAATTCGAATAAAGGCTTGGCCGTGGTGTGACGTCATGCCACGAAATATGTCAGCAGATGGAACTTGTGTAAATATTATTTTCTCTGCGGTGGAATGTGGAATTTATTTTGCAGAGCCGGACACTATCCTGGTGTTCAAAATCTTCTATGAATTATTCAGAGGAGGAACCCGCCTTGCAATGCCGAAGACAATATGCGCGCCGAACTCGTCGTCATTAAAGCCTGGTTCAGGGGCTACTAAGGGAGTCCTGGACTAGGGGGTGTCCGGATAGCCGAACTATCACCGTCGGCCGGACTCCAAGACTATGAAGATACAAGATTGAAGACTTCGTCCCGTGTCCGGATGGGACTTTCCTTGCGTGGAAGGCAAGCTTGGCGATACGGATATGTAGATCTCCTACCATTGTAACCGACTTTGTGTAACCCTAGCCCTCTCCGGAGTCTATATAAACCGGAGGGTTTTAGTCCGTTGGACGAACAACAATCATACCATAGCCCAGCTTCTAGGGTTTAGCCTCCTTGATCTCGTGGTAGATCTACTCTTATACTACCCATATCATCAATATTAATCAAGCAGGAGTAGGGTTTTACCTCCACCGAGAGGGCCCGAACCTGGGTAAAAACAACGTGTCCCTTGTCTCCTGTTACCATCCGCCTAGACGCACAGTTCGGGACCCCCTACACGAGATCCGCCGGTTTTGACACCGACACTCCTCCTTCAGCAACTGTGCCCATCTTCACTTCTTCAGCAATTTGAGTTGGCGTGAGCAGCGTGCCACACACGGAGAAGTCTTCTTCTTGACCTCTGTCCTCTTCGACAGCTGCGCCACCTGATCCTGAGCCACCTCCTCTTCTTCCACCTTCACTATGTCAGGGAGGAGGGGAAGGAGCTCGACGTCGATGGGCATTGTCTTGCCACCCTCGACAGCGACCGGCGCTACCATCTGCACGACGCCCTCCTCGCCCTCTTCATCGTCATCAGGGATGACCAGTACCTCGTCCATGTCATCCTCCACGACGTCAGAGCCCAACGGTTGGACTGGCACCGGCACGTGGCGGACCTGGTAGTCCAGGCTGACGGGCGCTGGGAGAGCGAGGTCGACGTCGACGTGCTCCGCCCTTGACGCGACGCGTGCTAGATCTGGCCGCTGCGACATGCTGGTGGAGCGGTACATCCACCACCTTGTGCACTGAACAGGGGACTCGCTCAGCATGGCCTCTCGCATTGCCCAGACAAGGAGGAGAGCCGGCGGGACGCCGCGGCCGTTGGGGAAGGCGCGCTTCTTCTCGGCGTCGGTGAGGACTTTGACGAGGCCACGCGCGTGGTTGACCAACATCTCCGAGCTGGGGAACCAGCCACACACCTCCATCAATTGTGCACGCCACGCCTCGTCATTGCCCGCGAGCTCCATCATCGCTTTCTGCCAGCCGAGGCTTCTCTCCATGGAGGCGGCTGTAGCGGTCCCTATGAGGGTTTCTCGATCTACTGTAGGTGGGGATAAGAGGGGAGTTCGAACCAGCGTGCATGGGAGGTGGGTAGTGGTAAGTTACTTATTTAATGGCAGTTAGGACGCGGGGAGGGGAAATTTACAATATTCTTTCTACCTCCCGCCCTGGTCATAACACAGTGGCATTCCAATCTACTATTCCCAACCATGTATCACTAGTTTACTTAGGTCAGATTTTGTTGCTTATTTGGAGATGTAAAAGGTTGACACTCCCACTAAACAAAGTGTCAATTGAGTTGCTACAATATATAGGAACCAAACACTCGAAACGTCGAACTAAATTTGATGCCATAATGTGCAGGATATACTGTCCAGTTCACTCGATTCATCCGTAAAAAGTTGAAGCAAGTGTTCTACTCTTCTCCTTCTCCACATTTCTGCGCATGATAAAAGACAAGATAAGTTAATGAATGATAGTTTTTTAATAATCCACAATGCATACAAACACTTACTTCTGATTTAGTTTGCATTTCTTGCTACGTCTAGTGTGTCCTAGCAATTTGCAAGCGCCGCACCGGGTTTTCAACTCATCAAAAAAGAGTGGTCTACCATTTTTCGAGACAAGGCGGTTCTCATCTACCTTTGTTGCACCTTTGCTTGACACTTTCATAAGAACTTTAACTGCAACCATGTTGCCTTCACCATCGTCTACATATTCAACTGCACACTTACTAAGGTCATTTGTTTTCTTGCTCAAATTTTCCTGTAGCAGATATACTCATGACTCTTAGCTATGACATCCTTCAAACTCTCCTGTAACTGATCCCACAAAGCTGGGTGTTTGCATGGCGCATGCATAGCTTCTGACGCTAACATACTGACCTGGCTATATTTCATTCTTTCCCCTGCCCCAGTCCAACCAAATCCCAACAGATCGCTTGTGCGCCTCGCGGGCAGTCCCAACCTTGCTTCTTTCATGAACCGAACAAGAACTAAACACTTTGATATTTCAGATATGTTCAAGTACTTCAGTACGTGGAATATGTGCTTGCAAGGTAGACCCTTTTGAATCATTCTTCTGCAGCTGCACCTTATAGGTTCTGCGGAATTTATTGGTGTATACTCCACCCAAAAACGGCTCTTCCGGTTATTCTTCCAGGCCACGATGTACTGCTGTTGTCCATCTCCCAGCTTAATTTCTACAATATCCATGCCATCAATTTTGCTAAGATCATCTTGCAACAGATAGAAGTTTGCTGGAGTGAAGACGTGAGAAGCAGCTATCTCAAGTTCCCTTGAGCTAATAACTGGCACCGATAAACTCTGTGAGGCCGTGGAGCCATCTCGCGCCTCGTTTTCACAGATACGTACGACGGCGTTCCCATAATGCAAAATCATATCCACCAGGGTCATTTTACCGTCTAGGTGGAGGTGAAGGCATGAGTTCAGGCTTTCACTCCGCCGGTTGCTTTTCATGCCAAGCTAAAACCCCTCTGTTAGATAAGCCGCAGCCCACAGTCTCAACTTCTTATACATCCGTCTCAACCATGCTACAGTTTTTTCCGGCTGCCATCTTTTGGAAAACGCGTACCATCTCTCCTGAAACGTGGCTGTGGACGTGTTGTAGTACAGAAGGGTTCGGAACTCCTTCAATGACTTCTTGCTGAGGTGAATCTTCATTTTTTTCTATATGCCACATACATATACGATGCCACACGTCTGGAAAGACTTCGCAAATTGCCTTGATCATCGCAGCGTCGACGTCCGTGATTACACTCTTCGGCATCTTTTGACACATGGACCTCAAAAAGTCTGCAGCAGCCATGCGTATGTCTCTTCGGTCTCGTCCGAAACTATGGCACAACCAAAAACAGTGGTCTTCCGGTGATTGTTAAGACCAACAAAACGTATGAATGGCATACCATAGCTGTTCATCTTGTACGTGTTGTCAAA